>WEIT01001024.1:93817-243619 GCA_013389985.1 Dryoscopus gambensis | reverse complement strand
TGCTGAACCGTTACCTTCTCCTGAACATCCTAAACACTCCTCTAGGGCCGGATAATATAGAAAAATGTAGTAAGGTAAAAGATAATGTTCATTGGAAGAGGGTGTATGCTAAAAGCCTTTTGTTCTTCATTAGTAGGGGTCAAAACGGAAGATGGACAATTTAAAAAAATAATTTTAACATTTAAAATCTGTTTTAATGTCTTTTTTAACAACCTTGCTGCATACGAGCATTTTAGAGCAAATGCTGGTCTGTAGGTTCTTAAGCATAACTACTTGGAGAGATAATATTCGTTTGAGAGAAAAAGCACACTAATAATGACTGAACCTGCCAGAAGGTTCTTGTCAGGCGTGATGAGACTTGGTTAAATTGAAATGCATGTTAAACTTTTTCCAAATATTTATTGTATGAACAGGTGGTTGCATGCCTCCCAGAAAGATGGTTCCAAGATCTCAAGGATGGATCAACTCTCCCTGAATTACTGAACTTCAGCCAGCACTTGCTGCAATGTGCCCGTGCGCTACACAAGGACAACCACAGGTAACGGATGAGGCTGTCCTTGGGCTTCAAGTGCTTCCCCAAATACTTTGTGTTAAGAACTTTTTTAATTCCTTAAATACCATGTATTTTACACTTCCGAGTATATTCATATCATGTATATATATATCTCTAAAAGAAAAGATGGAGTCTAATGTGAAGGAGCACTTCAGCAGTCCTTGTTTACTGTGAGCATTTGAGGTGGTTGATGTTGTGTGCTCTTAATGATCAGAGCAGCCAAAGTCCTGAAACAAAAATGGTACTTTAGACAGGTTCATAGAAGTGCTGCTATATTTTTTTAATCTTTTTTTCTTTATTCTTAAGTAGTGATGAAACAAAAGAAGTTCTTCTCCTGCTGGTGAAAATTGGAGCTCTGCATATTGTACAAGACTTCATTGAAGAGCATAAACTTGAACACCTTAAACCAATGATTTGGAAATAAGAAATTTTTGAAGCGATGCTTACATTACTGAAACAAGCCTGGTATTCACACTAAACCAGTTCTAATATGAAATTTAATTAGTGGATCCTGCCTACTCAGAGAGGTAGTGGTAATCACTGCCTTGGTGTTAAATACGTGAGGTATTTTTTCCTAATGTCTTTTACTGCCATCTACTCCTAGATTAGGGAGTATTTAGAAGTTGCAGTTGGCAAAGCAATGGTTCAGGCATTCTAAAATGTGTGACAGTGCTTTACTGCTGTATCCTGAAGGAATCCTGGAAACAGAAAGTGCCTGTGAACTCTTAGCATTGCTGGCCAGTAGACAACTTGACAAGTTATTTTCAGTATTAATTGCTGAATATCATTCTGACTCAGCAGTCACTGAGCTCTTCTGACTTGGCGTCCACAGTGATTTTTGGTAGGGTTATTGTTAAGCCATTCCTAGTGAAAAAGAATTCATGATGCCACTAATACAGAAAAAAGGGGAGTCAGTGTGCAGGTAAGGAATCAGGATTTCCATCACAGATATGGTGATGATGATAAGAACAGAACAACTTCAGTTACTCTCTGGTAACTGGAACTCTAGAAATCTCAAACTGCTTCCCAGTAAGATGTATAAACTTTCCTTTTTCATATCCTTATTAGATTTCTGATGTTTTATAATTTTGTATATTTGCAATAAATATTGTTACAGAATAACAAGGATGTTTCATTGTAAAAACTGTAGTGCATCACAGAATCTGTATGTTTGTGACTGTTTCTCCAGAATCTTCTGGGACTAGAATTTAACTCTTGCAGACTTAATCCCTGTGCCTTCTTTTTATATTTTTTTAAGTTAAAAATATATTTTTGTAAAAATACTTTACTTGTAAATATCTTTGATCAGTATTACACACAAAAGATTAAAAATAAGTTGTTTTATTTTGAAAATAAAATATTTAACTGTGGTAATGACTCTTAGTTCAATTCCTTAACAAGCGACAAAAATGTTACTAAGATGTATGAAGAAAAAACCCCTCCAGCTCCATTAACCTTCAGTAGCTTTAGGATTTATTTTATAAGTACTGCTTTCTAATAATCAATTTCTGTTGCTTTTTTCCTCTCAGAATGCCAACAAAAATGCAACTGCTGATCAGCAATCCCCACAAGCTCATGATCTCATTGCTTTTCTCTTGTTCTGCTTTGTCTCATCCCAGCTTGTGTCTAGCACCAGCCTTGTGCTATGACAAAAATGTAACTGATGTTCTATGACAATTTAGCTCTGTAGATGTTTGTTTCTGGAAGAAAGATTCCTTGTAATGACTTGTAAGCATTGGGAGGGTGGTGGACACTTGAGCTACAGAAATTGTTCACTCTAATATCTGGAAAGGTTAACTTTATTGTTTGCTTTGCCCATGTATATACAAAACTTAACAATTGGTCATCCATACAGTAAATTAAAAATATTCATTTTCTCACTAATTCTAGGATGCAAAAAACATTATTATTTTTCAAGTTCTTCACTCAGTTCTTTCCGAATTTTTTCCTCTATTTTTGAAGTATCATATTCTCTCAGCATGTCAAATTCCAGCCAAGGCTGGCTCCACTTCTGTGCTGCTTTCATTTTATGTTCTGGTAGCTCAAACTTTATTCCTTTTATATTGTATTTGGGTCTTTCCCACCGTTTTGACCATGGTTTAGGTTTCATTCGTACCTGCAACTAGAGTGAAAAAAAAAATACAAAAGGTATTAAGTAATTAGATTTTTTGATTGCAAGCTGAGCAAAAGGTGAGACAAGTGCTGCTCTAGCAGAAGGAAAGTAAGAGAAAACCAAGCAATCTGTCAGTGTCTTAAGGAATTACTTTATATGACTGTTATCATAGTATCTTTAAAAACTTCTTAATTAACACTGTCTTGATTTATCACAGAGTCCTTAAATGAAACATACATTGAAGCTAACTCATCTTTTGTAGTTTTGCTCCTTATTAAGGAAAGATAAAAGTAGCGTGATAGGGAAAGGGAGAATATATCAAACTGAGTTTCTACACAACACTCTGGCAGGGTGTGCTGGTTTTTGGATTTTTCCTGACATGCAGATTTTAACTGAGTCTTCCATCTTTCTTACCTTGTTTCCTGACACCAGCCACTCCTGAGTAACCACATTAACAATAACGTTTCTGTAAGAAAAGCTTTCCCCTCTGCACAGTTCTACAGAGGAATGTGGAGGCTGCTACTCTGCACATCTTCAAAATTAACTCCTGAGGATGGTAGGTGTTTACATCCTCACCATTCTTTCACGACAGAAATGGCACAAAGACTTGCCTGATGTTACCCACTTTTGTCACCCTGGTAACTGATGTAGCAAAAGCTGCTATAGCCTGCCAGGATAACAGTCATAAATGGAAGTTACATAAAGAATCCTGTGCTTTCCCTCTGAACCACGTGGCTCCTACCGTGTTCACAGGAATGTCCTCGTGCTCCATACGGGGCACAGGTTTCATATTGACATCGAAGGTGCTGTACTCGGGGAGGGCATCTCGCAGGTACATCAGGTTCTCATCCAGCCTCTTCTCCAGCTTCAGGACCTCGATCGCCTGGATTCGAGGACTGTACAGTTCATAGCAGATTTCAACCCCTTAGAGAGAGAAGGCCTGGTTTAATGAACCAAATTCATGAGAAATACTAACACCCAAGCAGTACTGCTTCAGTTACGCATTCCTGTAACGCTGCAATCTCTTTTCTGTTCTCGGAGCACTGCAGTGCTGTGTGCACTTGTGATGGTACTCGTGCACTGTGTCTGCACATTTCTTTCTAACTCAAATCTTTGATACAGAATGGTTTAAGAGACTTGAATGGCTTGAGTTTAAGGAAGATGAGGTTGGGTTTTAAACTTTACTCCCTTTTGGTTACAATGGCTGTTGTTATCCATTTCAGTGTACCTGTAGTGTGAACGAAAAGACACCCACCCCTTTCAGACTTGTCCTCAGAACTCCACTATTTGCATTGCCCCCAATTTTGTCATAATCCAGAATCTGAACCTATGATAAAACTCGTCTAATCTGTTGCTTGTTACACAGTTCACACCTATGTTCCCAGTTCGTGCAAATACACTGTGCTCAAAATGGGCAAGAGACAGTCCAGGCTCAGACATAAGCACAACCAGCACAGAATGCCCAAAAATCACCAAGTATATAGACAAAAAAAATTACTGTGCAGTTCCATGCCATCAAGTACACAGCACATCAGCATTTCTGTGTACACAGTTTTAATCTTGCAGAGTACTCTAACAGGCAGACTCACAATTTCACTTCGATCTGCTGTTTTCCTCCCCACAGACTAAACTTCTACAACTTTACACATTTTTTGCTGAACACTTGTAACATAATCACCACAGCTGAAACCCCACCTTGGTCTTCTATGACGTTCCGAAGGACAAAGGTAGCGCCGAGTCCTTTCCCTCCCCTTTGAATGCAGATCCCAACAAACCGCTTGGATTTGTCACTGGCGTGGGGATCTGCAGTTGTCACAGCAAGTACGCTGCCTGCCAAAAAAAATGTATTAAAATAACCAGCCTGTCCCAGTGAATATGTACCAAAATGTGGGGAAGAGTCAGACAAAGTGCATCTATTCAGGTGCATTTTAAAAATATTTTTGTTTCCCATCAAAACTGCCACAAACAGAAAAAACTGCTTACGTGACCTGAACTGATACAGGTTGAAGTGATTCTGCAGGTTAACTACAAACCTTCTTCACCTTTATTTTTTTGCTCTTCCCTATCCAAATTGAACATAATTAATCCAATATTCTTTTTTTCTTTAGCTTTACTGGTAAACCATATGCTCAAGTGCCAGGATTGAAAAAAACTCATGTAAGGAACACATTAGGATTATTCTTTTAATGAATCCAGATGTAAATATGAGATTAAAGTATGAAGTACTATGTATAGAAACACATCCTAGTTGATCTAACACACCTGAGACTTTATGTTTTATGCTATTCTACATATGACCACACTATCTACCACCCCACACTGTGTAAAATACTGACAGAATTATGAAAGTTTTAGTGCTCTTACTGACCAACATAGAATTCTGGGATGTTGAAGACTTTCCTTCTCTGTATCATATCCTTTCTTTCTATATAGTATTTAAGAGGATCTGTTCTCCCTCTGGGAGGTATAAATTCAGGGCTCAGGAACCTGTAAGAAAAGTCAAACTTTTAAAAGTATTAAACAAAAGCATTTGCATAAAAAATACTACAGAATTCCAAGTATTTGGCCTAAAAATTACCAGCTGGTTAACTACCACCAGTTGCCTTTTCAAAGATATGAACTGCAGTCCATGAAGTCACCAATTTTGTTTTATTGCTGTTTTTTGTTATTCAAAAGGAATTTTTGTGGCGTTTTGATGTTGGATTGGGGGGTCTTTTTGTGGATTTGTTTGTTTGTTTTGTTGTTGTTCTTTTAAACAGATTTTTTCCCAAACCAGTAATACATGTTGGTCTCAGAGGAGCTGACTGAAAGAAGACAGTTCAGTTAGTGCTGTCACAGCTTAGGAACACGTTATTTCATGTTTTAATTGTAATTCACATGACAGAACACGATTTGTTGACTTTATAATAACAGATATGGAAGAATCTACTACAGTTTTCACAAACTGATTCTACAGGAGACACCACATAAATGTCCTTGTGTATTACAGAAGCTTAAAGGGACTGGTAAAACTATTTTCCACTACAAAAAATTAAACCATGCCAAGGAATTTCCCCATGGCCTGGACCTCAGTTATCTGACTGCTCAGTTGAAGGCACACTTCCTGACATGGACTGGCTTGAGCTGAGAACCATTTCCAACAGATAATTGGATGTGCTCACTCTGGTTAGGATGAAAAGACCACTTTGGCCTCAGAGCAGATGGACGAAGCCAGACTCATTTAATTCACTTGTACAGATGCATCTTAAAAGTCCTGGATCTGACCAGGAGAGAAGTGCCCAACACAGAGGAGGACAGATGCAAACCTGCCTTACAAACCTTATGGGGGCTGTGGGGGCAGCACAGAGGTTCTGGTTGGTGCTGCTGCTCACAGGCAGCCACACAGGCAATAAACAGCACCAAACCTACTGATGATCTTCAAAGTGAGGTTTTGTGGAGGGGGCAGATGAGCAATACAGTACCACCACTCTCCTTCCAGACACAGCGCTGCAGTTTGAACCCCTGCATCATTCAAAGCAGTGCAAACTGGGTTTAAAACCCAGGGAGGTTGTGGATGCCCCAGCTCTAGAAGCGTTCATGATCAGGCTGGATGGGACTTGGAGCAACCTGGTCTCCAGGGAGGTATCCCTGGAATGAGATGATCTTTAGGTCCCTTCCAACCCAAACCATTCTGTCATTCTATGCAATGGGTTGAGGTGACATCAAAAATACCCAGAATGAGACGTCTCGCGAAGGCTACCAGAGACACAAGGTCCGTGTCACAACCAGCGACGCTCATGCTCACAACTGGTCTTGAGGTCCAAGGCAAAGGCAGACACAGGACCCGTGTCCTGTCACCCCTGGCACGCTCATGAGAAGCCTTTAACCAAAGGGCTGCCTTTAACTGACAGAATCTCCCACATTAACCCCAGATTTACAATAGTATTTTCTGCTCTACATTTTTTTTTTCATGTTTCACTGCTTTTAAAAACTCCAGAAACAGTATTTTAAGGTGTTTTGAACATATTTCAACACAAATGGTCTTTGCTAGAATTTTACAAACTGTGTTGGGGTCGTTTTTTCGCATAAAAATGCCTTGACTCTTAAAGTAAGTGCTCACACGGTGACCAGGCTGAGCACAGAGCTGGACACAAGCCCAGGGCCCACAAGCTCAGGTGAGCAGCGGGACGCGCTCACCTCCTCTCCTCCTTCTGCGTCTTCCTGTCAATAATGACGGGCTTCGGAGGCGGCTGGAATTTCGGTGGCTTTCCATCGCTGCTCACTCGGTAACCCGATAAAGAAAAACACCCTGAAAAATACAAAACAACGTTTAAAGCGCCCGTGATTTCAAGTTGAACCGCCCCCACCAAAGCAGGACATGGCACCACAGCCCGCCCGCCGCCAGGCCAGCCCTCCTCCCCCCGCTCTGTGGGCCAGGGAGGGCAGGAGGAGGGCGCCGNCGCGGCCGCTACGGCGAGCGCGGGGGGACAAAGCCCGCGGGACGGAGCGCGGCTGCGGCGCCGCCTCACGGGGCGGTGCTAAACTGGAGCAGGCTTAGGTTGGATATTAGGAAGAAATTCCTCGTTTTGAGGGTGGTGAGGCGCTAGGACAGGCTGCCCGGAGGAGCTGTGGACTTCCCAGTCCTGGCAGTATTCAAGGCCAGGTTGAATGGGGCTGGTCGAGTGGGAGGTGTCCCTGCACACGGCAGGGGCTGGAAGGGAGCTTAAAGACCCTCTCCTCCCACCCAGAACCGTTCTGTGATTTAAGGATGAAAGGAAACAAAGCGGCCCCTTTCACTTCCATCCCTCAGGGAGATTTCGGGTGTGGCAGGAGGACCGCGGCCCTAAAGCAGGGGAGAGGGGCAGGTGGTGGCACTGGGATGCGGAGCTGGAGCTCCCGGTGCGTCCCCTGGGATCATCGGCGGCGGTGGGAACACGGGGCAGGCACGCTCATAGTGGCTCCTTGGACACGGCAGGCATCCACCACCGTCTATTAACTATGCCTTTGCTGCAAGAAAATGGTGATACGTTTTCCAGAAACACACATCTGGTGTGTCTTCATGTTAAAAACACTCAACTAAAATTTTTTTTTTTCAAGGCCATTGTTATCTCTGTCCATAATTCAGATATCCCGCAGCCCCAGTGCTTTTCACCAAGACTGGTTTAGACATTATTATATGCAAAAGTACTATAGAAGTACTTTCAATATATTTGTGTCAGTCAAGTTTTCTTGGCAATCAGTCTGGATTCAATTAGTGGCTACAGAGGCAGAAGGAAGGTGAATTCTGAATGCAGGTCTATAAATAACATCCTACTGTTTAAACTTTGCAGAGATGCACTTCAAAATATCTGTGACCTCATGAACTAATTAAATCCATCATGTTGCCTGCTATGTTCCCCCAACCTCTTTTATTAGTTGCAGCTGACTGCCCAAGCCCCTACATTAACAAGAGTAATTTTCTACTTTGTGGTCTGGTTCTTGGTTTCTTAACTGTGCTTTAGAAGACAATAAGGTGTGCAGAAGACAAGTCACCGTTTTTCTCTACAATCGGCTGATTTGAGAGTTTAATAATCAGGACATGGATGGAACAGAAGAGGGCACTCTGACCCCTAAAATACAAAAAAATTTCCACCAGCACTGAGTACACCACTTTTCCTCAAGTTTATTCTTTTTTCACTATTCTTGTCCCTTACATAAGTACTATTAAAAAGGTAAAATAACATATCTCAGGGGGTGGGGAATTACCATGTAGGGGTGATTCCAATAACTTAATGGTGATCGAGGAGATAACAAAACAGCACTAAGGAAATGTGTGGGCTATGACTTGGAAAACTGCAGATTTGTAACTCACAACTGTCTTTAAGGAAGAGAATTGGATGTTTCAGTGTTAGGGAGCTGTTTCTGACTCCTTGACAGACCACTGAGGATTTAAGGCTAACAAACCATCTTGGCAGGCTGGAACTGCCCTGAGCTGAGGGCTTCCGAAGTTAACCTCACTTCTGTTGAGGTGTGATAATCTTGCCCCTGTGTCTAATGCGTGTGTGGGTTGTTGGGGCACCCTGGCATCAAGACACAGGATCCTATATTGTTTGGTCTCTTTTTTCAGGAGCAGTTTTCTTGAGTTTGAAATAGAGGTGCAAGACACTCACCTTGAGTTTCTGCATTCTGTCACGTCGGACAGAGTAGCAAAAGGGCTGCCTCCCTACTTTTCTTGCCTGTATAACATGAAAGTATGGATCACTTTACGATCAGTGGAGTAGGGTAAGGTTTGTAAACGAAAGACATCTCTGTTCTCAGGTGATATAACAAAGGTAACAAAGATGGTGAAGGGCCTTGAGGAGAAGCCGTATGAGGAGTGGGTGGGGGCACTTGGTCTGTTCAGGCTGGAGAAGAGGAGACTGAGGGGAAACCTCATTGCAGTTACAAATTCCTGGTGAGGGGAAGAGGAGGGGCAGGCACTGATCTCTGCTCTGTGGTGATCAGTGACAGGACCCGAGGGAATGGCCTGAAGCTGTGTCAGGGAAGGTTTAGGTTGAATATTAGAAAAAGATTCTTCACATAGAGCACGGCTGGGCACAGGAAGTGGTCGCAGCACCAAGCTTGACAGAGTTCAAGAAGTGTTTGGACAATGTTCTCAGGCACATGGTAGACTTGATGATCCTTGAGGGTCCCTTCCAATTCAGCTTATTCTGTGGTTAAACACTTTGGTACTTCTCTGAATGAATTCTGATTGAATTCAACATATTTCTAGTCCCTCCTGTCCAATCCTGTAGAAGCTCACTTATGGTTCCTTACTACTCAAATCTGAGTTTCTTTAGGAAAAAAAGCAGGACAGGTAGAAAATAGTGCTTAGCCTGATCCCCTCTCATTTATGGAAGTAGGATGTGGCCAAGATCTTGCATTAAATGTCATCCTTCATGTTAGTGTCTTTGAAGTCTCCTCCCTTATTTCAATAACCTTCTTGAGGTATTTGTTTCAAAACTGAACGTGGCAGTTCAGCAGTGCTCACAGTCACCCCAAATACCCTCAGTTATCGAGCTGGACATACTGCCATCTCCAGCCTATTTGAAACCAAATTTCTTTTGACATCAGCTGAAAAGTGATGACACTGAAAAGTGTCTTCCTCCCTTGATGTGTCCTTGCAGTTGTATCAATAAAGTCAAAGATTCTCTTCCAGGTCAGCAGTACAATTGATCCCTCTTTGCACTTTCTTGCTAAAGATTCCACTGAATGATGGAAAAAAGGCTGATGTTTAAGGATGAGGGAGACTTTGTGTTTTGCTCCACCCTTTCTTTGTCGCTCTCAGCCATTCATTTTTGATTTCTGTGCTTTAACTCAACTTTGTTGTAGCAAAGCCTGAAGAACAGACCTTCTGTTGCTGCATTTGGAAGGTAGGGAAGGAGTGCACATTTATGGTGTGGAGATTCCCAACAGATTGTACAGTCTGAGCTGACCTGCTTACCTGTCTGGAGTTAACCTGCTCATGTCCCTGGAGTTAACCTGCTCATGTCCCCAGCAATGCCGTGCTTCAGTCCCGGCACCACCAGGATCAGGGCTGTCAGTATCACCTTCCAAAACAGTCTGCATTGCAGTCTGAAATCCCAGAGATTTCTTCTGAACACCTGAAACCACGTTGCAGCAGCCCCAACACAGCTGTCTGTGGCCTGTCAGAGGGTGTGAAGAAGGGAGTGAATTTTCATGTTGCCCAAGGGAACTAGAATGCCTTTTTACAGGAAATGCAGCAAGAATGGTAACACCTGCTGTTATTATTACTGTGTCTCTAGACACAAAGAGATGTCTACAAGGGGCTGAGCCACTCTGGAGATGTGGTTGGTTGTCCATTCAGGGTTGAGAAGAGGCAGCTGGATGTCCCCAGATTACAAAAGAAATCGACTGTCTAATGGAGGGCCTCTCCACCTCATCTTCTTGCTAAATTGTGCGCTTTTCAGAACACCTGTCAAGCCCTTCATTGCTGCTGTAGCCTTACTGGTGGCTGGTGGAGCAGACAGAGCTCCTTTCAGACTGTCCAGAGGTACCTGAATCCTCCAGGCTCTCTCGCAAACCTGTGTCAGCATGGACACAAGGATATGCCTGGATTCCTCTGTGTCCTGTTTATCCCAGGTACCAAAGCATCTCTATAAACTACTCTGGAAAGCTTTGAGTATAGTGGATTTTATTAGAACCTTTAAACAATCTGATGGCAGTTCTAGTCTTTCTGGAAGCTTCCCTTAAATGAGACATGAGTTGTTGGTTAACTTAAGGTGAATTGACCTAGCTCAGAGAAATCCCAAAATGTTGCTTAAAATGACCTCAGATTCCAGACCCTCTGGTTAGTGCAGCTGCTCATTACGGTGGCCATCAAGCATCCACAATTACATTTTTTACCTTGCTGTAGAGCAAGCAAAAAGGAGAGGGAGAGCTGTTCTTCAGACACAGCGTCCCAGCACTGAGCTCCGGAAAGCGATGGACTGGAAAATCTTCCACTCGTTCTGTCAAAACAGCCCCAGGCCTTGGTTGTTTTGGAGCATGCATCCTGCTGGAGCGTGCATCCTGCTGGAGCCACACACAGTTAACCCTGCCAGGCCAGTGCATGTTCTCCCCTCGGTGTGCAGTGCTGGGAAAGTGCACACATCTGCTCCTCTGAGCCTGAGGCTTCCACAGGGCCTCTGACCCTGGGCATGGCTTCCACGGCACATCACCGCTGTGTTCGTGCACACCTATGTTCTTCCATTTCCTTTTCGCTTTGTTGCATTCCAGCCGTGGAGGGTAAATTGTTATTGTATAACCTGTACGAGAGAAGGAAAAAAACGGGTGCCAATGATTTCTATCAGGGTGCAGGGGATATATGAAATGTGAACTGGTCTGTTGGCAGCTTTGCTGGTGCCTCAGCAGATACCGGCTCTGTGTTCAGAGTCAGAAGCGTCTCCAAATTCCTCTTGGAATCGGTGATGTTTTCAGATCATTGAGAATTTGAGCTGTGACTGGCTTTGTAGTTTTTCTTGGGTCTTTTGCTCTTGATTATGTCCCCAGTCCTCTTAATATGTCCCCAGTCCTCTTAATTATGTCCCCATTCAGAACTGAGTTCCCTCTGAGACGTGTGATACCCTTACAGGTTATAGAAGGGACAGCAGCACTGGCTGATCTCAGCATTTATGAAACACTTGATTCTCCTAATTTTCTGATTTAGTAAGACATTTTAAAGAGGAGCTGTATCTAATATGGAAGCCAATGTTGAAATGATTTCAGTAATCCAATAATCTGTGTAGAAGACAAGTATATCATTGCTTTAGAGGTTGAATGAGTGAGATGTTACAAGTTTGGAGAGTTATGAAGTGTGTGACAAGGTAAGATTAAGTTCAGTATGTGATGCCAAAGGTCTTTTCCTAAGGCAGTAAATTCTTGGGTCTTCTTTAGTCCTGTGTGGGTTCAGATGCCAAGGGGTGTCTGTGCCTCTGAGCTTCTATAGTCTGAGTGATGGAGCCTGAGTTCTGAAGCCATCCTACAGAAAGCTGCACCAGAAGCACCATCAAACAAATAACTCTTTGACTAGTTCAGGCAGCTCCTTCAGTACTTATCTCAAACTGATAGATATGTCTTGGGTTGGGAGCATCTACCTCATTCCAGAAATTGGAGGTACTGCCCTTCAGGAAGAGTCTGGAACACCTCGAGAACCTAAACAGACCACTGATGTCCCCCTCCTGTTTCCTGAGATGCTGAAAAAAACCCCAGTTGAAATGGATTATAAATGAAATCCCATTCATCTTGAAAGGCAAGTGTAATCTAAAGACTGATGGGTGAACTCCCAGGTACCTTTACATTTCATAGAGTCAATATTTGTTCTTTCTCCATTTATAACCCCATTACTCTCTCTAGGTGGGCAGGAGATTTCAAAGGGGGACCGTTTGTTTTTTTTGATTAATGCATTAATGCTGGTGGTTTGTCATAGTAAATTATGTCTACTATCTCAACTTCCATATGCAGGAGGAAAAGCAAGTAAAAAATTTATGATCAAACTGCTCAAAGCCATGGCTTCTTATTATTTTTAACAAAACCAATCAACTTCTGCTCTTCATTATTGTGTGACTAGTGACTAACCTGAAGAGAAAATGTGATCCAACATCCTTTGTTTTCCAAAACCCCTTTAGAAATCGTAACATTATTTTCCACTGCACTGGTTCAGCTGTGTGCAGTACTATTGTGTGAAGATAGGTGGGAGAGAGAAACTGCTGCTTTGTTTTATGTCTCACTTTGCTTCCCTCTGGACTCATAGCAGGGCTTTCACCTGAAAACTGGGCTTTACAAACTTTGTGTCTCTGCCTCTTCCACCACAGAAGCAGCAGCAGCTCTTGACACTGGTTTCCTCAACCAGCTGAAGAAGGCCTCAGCTCTCCAAGTTATTCATGGCACCATTTGTGGTCATCTTCTTTGGGTGAAAACCAAACTGCCTTAAATCAGACTTCTTTTCAGAAGACCTTTTGTTTGACCTTTTTCAGTCAAAGCTGCTTTTCCTCTAATGTCAGAAGGTACATTTTACAGAGGGAGCATTAGGTGGACGTGAGCTGGTATGCTGTGTTGGGATAGATTTGGTGAACTGGAAAAAAATTATTTTACCTGCTACCGAGGGAAAGGAGAAGGGGACTTGATTAGTTTTCCATGTCCAAGATGGGGTTAGCAAGTGGAGCAAGAAATTACCAGCAGTGTAGTAATAAATATAAGACATTCTCCATGGACATCTGAGATTGAGGACAACCAGGGAAGGGCTGTGTGGGAAACAGCACTCTGGGGATACGTGGAGGACAGGGCAGACCCCAGCACCAGCGTGTTGGGCAGGGAAAGGCTGGGAGGGTGATGGTGGCTTGTCAATCTTCACAAAGGGATAGTCCAGCAACAATTTAAAAGGTATTCGAATCTAAGTGGGCTCTAGTCTCTTTTTACCTCTGCTGAGGTGTTTCTGAGGCAAGTTATTTGTGTTAGAAAAGCCATTTTTTATGCTAGCCTTGTGTAGTCCCCGGATGCATGCAACCACTAAGATATGCCTGTACACACACAGCTCTGCACATAACACTGCTGTCAGTCCAGGCACTGCCCAGCCTGGTGAACTCTGACATTTGCAAATCTCTTGTAAAAAAGCTGTAAAAACCTGTAAAGATTCCTTCCTTCCTCTGCATCCTTTGTAGCTGGTCTGGTGAGTGGTGTTACCACAGCAGGGATCAGTGATGTGTGAACCAGGTGCCCGGAGACAATGACTGCAGTCAAATTTCAGTATGAGCTTTCTGCAGTGGGAAGCATCTCTTGCCCTAGAAGCAACTGGAGCTCCCTAATGGTGGTGTTGTGGCTACAGGGTACAAAGGTTTGGGTGGCTTGGACTTCAGTGCCATTGTAAGTTCCTTGGGCTGTTTTAGAAGACACAGTCCAGTGCTGTCTGCACTGCCCAGCACACCTGGACCTGGTCAGTAGATAGTCTCTTGGGATCACTGTGAAACAAATACCTGGTGATATTATTGGCCTGAGAACTAAAATGCATGTGAAAGCATATGGTTACTCTTGAAACAGCCCTCTCAAAAGGAAAATATTTAAAAGAGGAAAGGAAAATGTATGTTAAAGCACATGTGAAAGGAGAACATAAACCTGTTCTTCTTGCAAATGGTAGATGTATACCATTGTTGAATTTGCACTGATGCCAGTGAAATTACACTTGGGATTAATTTTCCCCATTCAGCAGAAAAGCATTTCCTCTGGTTCCCTTTGATTTTTTACCAGTTTGTGATCTGTGAGCCAGAGTTTTTTTGTGTCATTTGCTGTCCATACAAATACAAGGGAAGTACCCTGTGCTCCAAGGCAATGATAAGTCTGAGGTGAAAGCTGATCTGTCTGAGTTATGTTGGAACCAGGGAAGCCAATAAGGTTTTTTTCACTGACTTCTCCAGATCAAACTTAAGCACAGTCTATGAATGAATGCTCCTGAAGGAATGGTCTGTCCTACTGATCGCTGTAAATAGGTGGGAACGCAAATCCATAGCAACCTGGGCTGTGGCTGCACTGGAGTCTGGAACCTGTAGGATGCAGTGTCATTCCTGGGCAGCTCTAATCAGGTTTGCCAAGGCAGCAGAATGGAGAAGATGCTGTAGCACTGACAGACAGTCTGCCCTGAGTCTGGGGTTATTTTTTCAGTTCTCAGCCCATGCCACTCTGTCTTCACCAAGGCTATTACAAACTTCTGCAACACTGTTGGGTCTCTTAGAACACATCATCTTGGTTGTGTTCATGCTATCAAACTCCAAAGAGGATTCCTTCGCCTATTGGGAATGGCCAAAGTTCCTGCTAACTCCTAAGCCATGCTCAGAAATGTTTTGGATGTCAGGTGGCCTGGGTCACAAGTGAACCAAGGACTAGTCCAAAATGTGAGTGGCAGTGCCTGTGTTCAGATGCTTATGTGGTTCAGCCTATTAGTATAGCAGTGGATTTTATGAAAAGGCTTTATGACAATGCTTGGAAACAATCGTTTTTGTGGGAAAGGTCTCTGGCAACAAAAATGGCTTTTCCAGGGTAAGTTATAACAGTAGTTTCCATCAGGATGGGCTGTGATTGGGCTGTGTAGAGGATGTGTGCCCATGAGGGACAGAAGGACCTGGGGGAGTGCTGAAGGACTCTTGTTGTCCTTCATGCTACTGCCTTTGCATGCCCTCAAAGTGGAGTACAGAGGTTTGGGATAAATGCCTGTGGAACCATTTTAACAATGAAAGTTTAGATGATTCCCATTTTTTCTCAAATAGCATCATGGGATGTTACTCCCACAGGATAGGCATAGAACCTCTAAACAAGTTAATCTGAGAAAGAATTGGCTCCTGTGGAAATTAAGGACAATGTAAATTATCTGTGAGTTGGTAGTAAAACAGGAAAAACAAAAAGGAAGAACATAGTGGAGATCCAGATTGAAGAGGTCTGTAACCTGACTCATGCCTGCATAACAACAGGATTGAGACAATTCTCCCTTGATTATCATAGGTGAGATAATAGGGAGAACATACTGCTGCTCACATTGAACTGGCTGGGATGTCTCTGCTCTTCAAAGCCAAGATGAACCAGGTCAGATAGATATCTTCAGGTGTCAAACTCAGCCAGTCACCTAAGAAGCACTCCCAGAGAGCTATTAAATATACTAATGGAAAGATAGTGGTGGAAAATAGTAAAGACAGTACCTACCATCATCCAATTTATGGAAAAATCTACCCAGAAAACTGTTAGAAGAGGACTTTTGAGCAAGATCAAGTGGAGAATAATTTCACTTTACAGATATCAGAAGACAGTGCAGGTCCTGAAGGTCTCAGTGAACTTCAGGGTCTCAGCTGGTGCTACATGCCAACATAGCAACAGATCTCAGGGAGCAAATCAAAACAGGCTGGACGGATGAATCACAGGGAAAAGGAAGGACCCAACTCAAAGCTGAGGAACTCTGATCCTTGAAATCCTTGCCTCTTTAAACCCTTATGTGACCTGCAGTGTAGTACAAAGATCAAGATGACTCCAAATTCCTGTAGTTCTAGTAAGGTGATTAACCCAAGAACATCCTGGGCATAAGGCACCAACTAAACCCAAGTGGATATGCTGATCCCATAAAAATCACCAGACTGCACAGTATCCTCTAACATGGGACATGGAATCATTACAATAAAGAGAACACCAACTGAGAGAGGTTTCAACATCTATTACTCGGTGTAACACAAGGAGAAAGGTTTCACCTTTGTTGTGGATTACTTTGTAGTCTCCAAATATTTTATTTTTGACATGGTCATGCATTGGAGGATTTTGCATCACTTTATTCAGTGTTTCCCGATGTTGCAGCGGGATAAGTACATCACTTGGGGCTTTTGCTCTACACAGAATTTGGCTGAAGCATTACCCCCACTCCAAACCTGTCTCAGTATGGAGCAAAGTCCTCCAGGTTTTATGTTCGTTTTGTAAACTGATGTGATTGAGTGACACAAAATGTGAAAACTTCAAAGGCTTTTCAGTTTGAATATTCTGCACAGCTGTTGTTTAGCATTGAATATGGAGAGGAGGATTTTACTTTTGAGATACTTGGTGTTGTATTGCAAAACTGCATTATGTGAAGTCCTCTGCCTTCAAATTGATGAAAGCAAACAGTGCTTACTTCCATGAGTAACCCCATCTGTTTCCATAAGAAGCTCTTAGGGGAAAGATTAAAAAAAAAAAAAGAGAACAAAGAGCTGTACTGTGCTGGGAAGTTTTGCTATTTTATATTGAAGCTCTGACCACCCAGTTTACATATATTTCTGTAGGTATAAATACACATATACTTTGTTATTAATTTACATTCATTTAGAAGGGATGTGGCCAAGTCGAAAGTGCTCTGGCTGGACTTAAAAAGTATTTAATATTTTTCTTATCTCTGTCAATTTCCCCTGGCTGACATTGAAAAAGTAGTGACCTCAAACATATGACTGTTCATCATCCACGTGTGAAGTGGCAGAATGCAACAGCAGCCTTTTGGTAAGTGCTTTGAGACCTTATGGAAAAAACAGTAAGAAGTGAGTAATGTTACTAGGGTTAAAAAGAAAGGCTAGTCTAAGAAAATTTGTATTAATAAATCTGCTTGTGACTGTGTAAACAAACAGGACTTCAATCCTACATCTGGTTCTCTAGATGAGAGCTATTCCTCGTCCAGCTCTTCTACCGACCAGCCTTTGGCTGTCAATAGTTTAATCAGCAAGGAAGAGGTTAATGGTGCAGGGTGAGTAAAAAATAGAAAAGCATTACCAAAAATCAGCCCTGGAAGGAAGGAAGATCAGCACATACAGCATTAAACTGGGAATCATCCTAACCCATTTATGAACTGGGTAATATTGGGGTCGCAAAATTGAATGACAAATGCTTCCCTTCTCACTGCCTCGGTTTCCCCAGCTGCACTTGTACTTAACTGCACTTTGGGAATTTCCATGCATGTTTCAGATATTACAGTTTTATGTGTAGCTGGAGAAGGAGAGGATCCGCAAGAAAGGAGCATGGGAGGAGAGAGAAATGCACTTAAGTAGTCATAGTCAAAAAGGAGGACTGAGCTACAGTTGTTAAGCATTTTAAACTTAGTGAGACTTCACAGATAATCTGTGGAGGGAAAGAGAGCGAATATCATTCCTGGAAGCTAAGGTGTAATGCTGGACTGCATCAGTACTGGCCTATTCCTGCTTCTGGGTGGCTTCGGGGACCAGGGATCCAGGAGAATGTGTATCATTTATATGTGCTATTACCTATCCCCAGAGACATATTTGAAGGCATGGATGGATTTCAAGGGCTGTTACTCCTAAAAGTAAAGTTCCATTTTGGTGTCGCCTTGATTCATGTTTACCCCATGAGACTGTCCATGACAGAGAGACCATCCTTTGTGTGTGCTGCATTGGGGCAGGTGGCCTCTTTGCCTTCCAAACACACAGCTGATGTTCCCACATGCCCCAGGGAATAAGGGCATTATGGAGATGGGCTTTAACTGAATTGTCTGCTCCTCAAAGGCCAATTTTTCTTTTCTTTTTTTTCTTTTTCTTTTTGGCAAGAGTTGCTTTCTTCTTTCCTTTTGGAAGGCATCTTTCTAGGCTTACTTAAAAACAATGCCCTCCGAGGACAGGACACTGATGCAAACTTCCTCCCCTTTGACTTTATTCACAATAATAAAGGGCTGCTCAAGCACGCTGCCCATGTTTAGCCTTAAACCCTTTGTCACCAGAGGTTTTTTTCTTCCCCATATACTGAGTCAGCCAAACCTAATTACCCTTTAATCAGTAAAATCAACACCTGCTAACAGGGTGGGCTCTTTTCAGCAAATAGTGCTTCCCTTTTCCAGAGGCTGATAAATTTCCAGGGATCCTATTGTTTCTTTGTCCTTCTGATAAGGAGCTTTGACTGATAATCTGGTAATGGGTATGGTTATCTCATGCCTATAAGGCAACAGTGGTGAATCTTCCTCTTGGCAAGGGCAGCAGAACTAGGTGAGACAAGAATCATACATAGATGCCAGGAGTCATATCTCCTGGGATTTTCTCTTTAAAACTTAGGTCAACCCTGGAAAAATATGGGTCAGATAGGTCTGGCAGGGGGGATTAAAATATCAGGTGAAATAAAGAGCAAGGCAGCCTCTAGAGTTCTTGGGTTTTTGATCTTGCTTTAGTGGCCCTCTGCAAAAAATGAGGTGGCAGAATTGTCTGCAGAGAGAAGGGACTGGGGCTGGATTGTACAGAGCCTGTTGGACCTCAGGCTGTGTCTGTGCTGTCAGGTCAACCCAGAGTCACCACTGTCCTTGAGGAGACTCATCTGCAGCTTCACTGGAGACCCTCAGAGTGTGAACAGCTGTTGTGGGAAGGAGATGCTTAGGTGCAGATCAGGCCAGGACAGCCTCTTGTTCCCGTGGTCATTGACAGGATTTGAGTTCAAACTCCAGATTTACCACACTGATTGGAGCTTAGCAAGTGGCTGTACGGGCAGAAGGCAAACAGGGCCACAGGACTTACAGCTCGCCTTGGGGTCTGCTTCTAGCACAGAGACAATCCCAGGACAGACTTCTGGTGGAAAAAACTCCTCTGGTATTCATAATTAGGCATCCAGTCTGATATTTATCTGAGAACAGCTGAAACATTGCTAGAAATTTCAGAATAAGAAACACTTTATAAGCTCACTCAACTCTGAAAAATCCCCAGAGCCCTTTGGGCTGAAGTTTCTAATATTTGTTTTTAGCTCTAAGATCAATGTTTTTGGAGAGTTTCACTTTAATTCCATGTGGATGAAAAGGACAGAGGAGTAAAAACCACTTGTAGTTTTCCTTGGATGTTTCCATTGAGGTTATTTTTGCTGGATAGGAGCTGCAGCTTTGGTCAGCAGCTGTGTGTGAGCCCCATCTCCCCTTGGCAGCCCCATGCAGTGCTGCTCCGTAGGTTTGGGTATATGGGTGCACAGGCTGCTAAATGTCTGGTGTTGGCTTTGCCTGTGAAATACATCCTCCTCTCCCATCCACCCATCTATCTGTGTCCCCAGTGCTCAGATCTTTCAAGTTAGCATGATTCACTTGATGCTGCCAGGATATGGATGAAAATCAGGCAGGATCAAATACTGGATGTGCTTCCAGGTGAGCTGGAGCCTTCCTTTAACTCTGCAGGGTGAGCAGTGCTCAGTGATCATCTAGGGCTATGCTAGTTGGAGGTTAAAGTAGTTGCTATGGAAGGAGCCACGACTCCTGGGTCTCAAGGCCAGGCTGGATGGGGCTTGTAGCAACCTGGTCTAGTGGCAGGGGGTTTGGAGTTAGATGATCTGTAAAGTCCCTTCCAACCCAAACCATTCCATGATTCTATGAAAACCACAGGTTTGGATCTGCTGAAAAACCCTCTGATGAGTTTGATGGAGGATGGAGGGGTCTGGTGAGGTAGAGGGAGCCTGGTGTGGCTTTCTGCTGTCAAAAGAAAGGAGGATTTTGGATATGTGGCTGATACCAGTCCCAGTCCTGCAATGAGATCCAGGAGGCTTTGATCCCTGGGCCTCTGCAAAGTCTCGTCCACTGTAGGATCATTCTCAACAGGTGACACAGAATTGTCCCGTCACCAGTCTGGCAGGACACCGCTCTCACACTGATTTCAGCAGCAGCTGCAAACACCCATCATATCAGAAATCCGTGTGAATTCAGGTGCTTTGTTTTGGGCTCTCTCCTTCGAAAACTCTGCTCATCCTGCTGTCTGTCTGCCCCAGAGAGACAAGATCCCTGGATATCTAATCCAACAATAGCCAGGCTACTGCAACCCAGCCCCCCCCGGGCACCCCTTTCCCCGACTGTCCCCCAGCAGCTCACCGTGCCACAGCTGGACAGCTGCACATGAACAGTCTGCAGCAAATTTGGGCAAAGAGGTGGCTTTTAGGACCCTGGGAACTCCGCCAAGGCTCAGGTAGGTCTGTCTCATTCGTCAGCCGGGATTCATTCACTCCCAGGGATGTGAGTGTGTGTGTGTGTGTGCCGAGTGCTTTTCCTTCCCCGCCGCTGGCTGTGAGCCTTCCAAGCAATGGGACTAACGCTGTTCTCCGGGCAATGAGAGTGCTGGGCTGGGGCAGAAACCGCCTTCCTTTCCTCTGGAAGAAAACAAGCCGTGAGGACACCTAAGGATGTGCTGCCCAGCTGTGTTTCCCACCTCCACCTTCCTCCTAGGACTCATGTGCTTGACAGCTTTCAGCAACTTTGCCAAGACTTCTGCAGACTTCTCAGGTAGGGAGAAGCGCCGATCCTTCTGTGTGCTGCTCATGCATGGGAGCTCTGATTCCAGTGCTCAGGAGCAGCTCAGGGAAAGCGGATGTGAGCAGATTTGGGATAGTTATGTGGGCAGTAATTTTAATCTTTTGAAAATAAGCCGAAGTTGAAAAGTGTCTTCCATAAGAGGATTTTGAGTTTCTTAAAAGCCTTTCTCAATAATTAGCAAAACTGTTTCAAAAGAGTTAGTCTGACTAACTTTGGGAACAAGAAAAAGAATAGCGTTAACTTGTGTAAGTTTGTGGCAGGAATGACATTATCTTGTGTAGGTTTTTAGCAGGTTTTGTGCTGTGTTTCTCATAGGAGTGGAAAGAAGTGGATTAGGAGACTGGGAAAGTTTGGGACATAAATTAAAGCTAATATAGCAAGGCTAAATTATTTTGTAGTGGGCCAGATTCCCTCCTCTTAACATACAGCTCCTGATTGTTGCAAAAGCCCCCTGAGCTGAGATAAAGAGATGTTGCATGCACAGAATGAATTATATTCGGAGCCTGAGTTTTCTTAAGCTGGAAGAAAAAGTGTCTCATTTCTTAATTTCTGAATCTAAAAATGTTGATAGCATTTGTTTTGAGTCATATACTGGGGGTAAATACCCAGCATTTTGAAAGTCTGGAGTCCCATTAAGTTTTATAACTCTATAGTTGCATCAGTCTCTTTAAAATTATGTTTCTGCTTCTGTTCTTTGTGGATGTGCGTGTGGATCTGCAAAAACATAACAGATCTCCTTTTGCAACTTCAGCAGGGTTGATTAGTTTGCCTGGGAATGCCCAGTGAGGACCACTTTTCTTTTAAGATATTGGTTCTAATTTTGGGCCTTAGTGTGAAGAACTAGTCTGGTGTACTCTTTAGGGGTGTTTTGCAAAACTCTTGTAGTGGATGAGAGCTGCCAGTTATAGTTGGCTGGTGAAAAAGTGTCATTTGCAAGGGTTGAACCTCACTGGACTTGGGTTTCAACACATCCCAGCACTGCTGCTCACTGCCTGGGAGAGCATGTGTCTGTGTGCTGTGAGAAATTTGGGTTAGAAAGGAGGAGCTTGCGGTTGGGTGGGGGGGAAGGATATATACTGTAGCTTGAAGCCTTAAGCTTGAAGGCTGACTTGCCTGTGATTCAGTCTCATTTGGGGGCAGATCAGTCCTGGGGACTCCCATTCAAGGCAGATCTGCCTCTGAATGGAAAGGACTGAGGCATTTCCCTGTTTCTAGCGTGCTTTTATCCTTTTCTTGGCACTGAGCTTTCTCTGTGCTCCTGCTTGAAAGCAAGTTGATGCAGAAGGGGTGCATGGAATGGGCACAATAGGAGCAAAAGCTGCAGTGGGGAAAGAAATTGTCCAAAAATGTAAAGTTTTTCCAGCCAGGCCAAATTGCCAAGCATTAAAATGTGTACAGGTGTCCCAGGGCAAAGGTGCTTTATACTGTGTTTGTACAACATAGCTGGAGCAGTGCAAGGAAATTCGATAGGCTTCAGTGGTGCTGGCAGGGGGAGCAGATGCTGTTCTTTTGAAAAATGGATAAGACGGTTGCTGATAACAAAATAATGTTTTCTGTAACATCCAACTGCACTGTCATGCTTTGGGAGCAGAGGGTGGTTTAAATCCCTGTGTATGTGTGTAGCAAGGTTGTACACTGAAGCAAGGTCTGTAATCCCAACAGCACAAACTCCCATGAGTTTCCATAACTGCTGAAACCTTCTGCCAGGTCCAACCAATGTTTTCTGATAGCAGGCTTGGCAATTGTCCCCAGTCTTGTTGAACTGACTGTACCTTGCAGGACAGGAAACATGATTTGCTGCAGGAAAGGGCTGTACCCAGTATGCAGCAGCTCTAATACAGTTTTGTAAGTTCAGGAGCTGAGTAGCCAAAAGATGAAAGGGGGCAGGAAAAAGTACAGCATTTCCCAAATCACACCTTATGCTCTCCCAGCACATTTTGCAAAGACCCCATTCGCCTCCCTCCAGTGCACGAGGGTGTGCA
Source organism: Dryoscopus gambensis (assembly GCA_013389985.1). Lineage (NCBI taxonomy): Eukaryota > Metazoa > Chordata > Aves > Passeriformes > Malaconotidae > Dryoscopus > Dryoscopus gambensis. Next base: position 220,712 of record WEIT01001024.1, on the reverse strand, counting down.
CCATGTGCCTCTCTGAAGGAGCAGTGCCCCAGGTAACTCTTCCTACCTGATGGAGCATCCTTTTTGTCACTGTTACCCCTATAAGTGAATTGTCAGCTGGCATAAGGAATAGAAGGGGGCAGCCTTCTAACATTATTTGACTGTAATTATCTCTGGCCTGTTATATGCTTCTCTATACTTCAGGGTGTTCTGAATTCTTCTCTGGCATGACTGGAATTGAGCAGTATAACATCTTTGGGGAAGCCTTATAGCTTTACTGTATGTCATCCCACCTAGAGGTGGTGCATCCAAAACATAAATTGTCTGCACCCCAGGGAGATGAGTGGATTTGTATTGGGTATTACTGCTGAGGAATGTAAGGCTGGCTGTGATCCCACAGAGGTTTCTGCAGCAATTGGTGCTGCAGGGAGATAACACAGCTCTTTGGGATGTAAGGCTCTTCCAGCTTGCAAATGAATAGCAGTACTGTCCAGAGAGAGCAGCTGATGCTCTCTGGGGAAGAATAGGGGTTTAAAACTCAGTCCTGTAGCCCTTGTTTAGCAGCAAAACCTCTCTGGCTTCTCAGCGTGGTTCAGCTCAGCGTTACCAGGGAGGTGCTGCTGTTTGTAATAAGTCATGGCCTTGTGGTGGTGGGCCAGAGTGCATGGATCCAGCCCTGGAAGGAAAGCTCAGGGACAGCCAGTCTTGAGCTCTAAGCAGATCATAAGTCAGCAGCGCTGACCTGACTCTCATGCCACAGCTCTGCAGTAGGGCTGGATGAAAGACTTACCGAGAACTTCACACCCAGCCATATCCCACTGCTCCCAGTACTCTCCCGCAGGCTGGGGCTTCAAGGTATGTGTCTCTCGGCAGCAGGAAGATTTCATTTTCATGTAGGGAATGGCAAAACACGTCCTGAGAAGGTGCCCAGAGATGTGGTGAACTGAGTCTGTTGCAAGGTAGCACAAGCAGGGCTGGTGGGGATTTCTAACCCCTGAGCACACGGTCTCACACTGGGGCTCCATCCCTCCTGTTTGAACAGCTCAAACGCCACAATGTGAACATGAGCAGTGCGTGTCCTGCTGGGGACTGGTGCAATCTGAGATGTAAGAATTCAAATTCCTTTTAAGTGAAGTATTTGAACTATGTGAAGAGTTTTGAAGTTGTTTTCTTTAATAGTTCTTTAAACATTGATGTTTGCAGCAGGGTGTGGGGGTAGGAAGCAGGTCCTGAGGGAGAGAGTGGAGTTATCAGGCACTTTGCAGCCACTTCTTAAGAAGACCTGTACTTTTTCTCTGTGGCTGCTTGTAGAATGGACTCTTGGTCTAATCTCATTCTGTGATCTGTTCTTGTGCTCAGGACTGTTTGAAGGCTTAGAACCTGCTGTCTTGATGTGTCACTTACCCCTTATGTTCAAGGTAATACTTGAGGACCGTGATGAGGTGTGGGGTAAGAGTCTGACCTTTTGAATCTCTGTACACTAACTGTAAACCTCTAGTCCTAATCTCAGTAGCAGCAATGAATTCTCCAAAATCCTTGCTGTTAGGTAAAACTTCACCTTTGTTTTTGGCCCTTTCTATGTTTAGTGAGAGTCCAAGATGGAGCAATGTCCTTTCCCTGCCAGGGGAAGCTATGCCGTAGCTCCTCTGCATAGGCTCTGGCAGGCAGTGATCCATGTGCAGTGCACAAGCCTTGCTCCTTAGAGGGACAAGGTTAGTGAAAATGCTGCCAAAAGTAGGCTTTGGTGCTAAATTTAAATGCAGGCATTGAAATCTTAGGCAACAGCTATTGCTCATATCCTGCATGCTCTCTCTGCTCAGCCACGATGTTCCTGTCTCTGAAGTTAAATCATGCAAACATGTTGAATACTGCTCTGCCCACTGCTGCCAAGGTGACCGTTTAACTTCCAGCTGCATACCTGCAAGGAATTAAACTCATGTTGGTATCATGCCGTGCTCGAATTCTCCTCCAGGATTTTCCCATTCAGTAGCTGATTTCAGGCACGTTGGGCAGAAGGGTAGTGGCATCAGATCTGTGTGATTGCCACGAGTTTAATGCTGATGGAGACGGGTCCCTCCACTACTGCAGAAAGGGTTGTGAACTCAAGTATTTACAGACATCAGAGAATCCACTGCAAGGACCTAAGCCAAAAATGTAGGTTTCTAGGATGGGAATAGCTTGGCTGGGACCTCATACCTTTTCTGACACAGGAGAACCCAGGTGAAGGAAAAACCAGCCGTAGTAGTGCCGCTCCCCTTGGGCCTGCTTTAATGTTTATGTTCTTTGCATTAGATTTTGGCACAAGCTGGATGTGAGCAGCACTTTGCTTAAGGGAGCTGATCTGGCATTAAGCCAGATGAATGCTGATAACTCCCATCCACACCCTGCAGGTGAGCCCTGGGTAGCTTTTGGAACCTCTCCCTGGAGGCCCATCTTGGTTTTGAAAGCACAAAGATTTTTTTTGTTGTTGTTATTGGTGGTGGTGGTGGTTGGCTGTTTTTTCTTTTCCCCAAGAATATCAGGTTTCAAGTGAAAGCTGCTTTTGCCACCTCCCTGCTAATTGGCTCAGTGTGTTTGTTTGAGCTGATGAGGGCTGGAGTTGGGGAGGGGAAAGGCACTTCTCCCTGATTGCATTTAATCAGGCCATAATAAAGGCAATTTGTTTGACAACTCCATTCACCAAATTATCACCAAAATCTACACGCTAACAGCTTCTGAATGCCTAATAGCCCTGAATGGGTCCATGGTGTCAAGGGGGATCTGTGATTTCCATGTGTTGGAGGTTTTAGGCTGAAAGAGAGGGCATTTTCAAGAGAAAGGCAGATACACCACCACACTGGAAAAGAAATTGTAACTCAGTAATGAGGTTGAGTTTTTGACCCCAGGGGCAAACAGATATGCTTTAGACTTTGTTTAAAGACTGGGCCAAATCCAGGCCACCTCCATACATTGTCTTGGGGAAGGGCTCTGAGTGATGAGGTGGGATGGACCTCAGGTTGTTGCTTACAGAGGTCCTTGCCCCAGGTGATCTTTTCCTCCTCAGCTGGAGGCCTTATGTGCTACCCCATCCACCACAGCTGCCTGGGCTGCAGTTTGGCTTACTGAGGGCAAGCTGCCTCTGCTGGGGTAGAGAAATTCTCCTTTGCAGAGCTGACAAAATCGAAAACCTCACCCAAGCTGGCTTAAAACCACTGTTGGCCCCTTCTGGTAAAGTTGTGGAGATGTGGCTGCATGGGGCGGGAGCTGAAGAGGGTGGTTGGGTCTGGGAGCCACGGCTGAGATGTTCTCACAGAGGGAAGCTGCAACTGGGGTTTGTGTCACATATGTCTGTTTGCCAGTGGAAAAGAGTCTAAAGACCACAGAGAGCTGGGAGGTGTTGGAGGAGGAAATCAGTAGGAGTTTAGGTGGGTATCAAGTGCCAGATCTGCTGCTCTTGGGAGAGCAGGAAAAGAATCAGCACAGAAGCTGGGGCTATTTTGGTGTCTGAGAGAGTTGTTCTGGTTTGTCAACAGAGATGCAGCTTTATGGCATCAACAAAACCATGTCACCAAGACCAAATATCATGTTAAGCAAAGATACAGCTTTCTGTCCACCCCTGTCTGTGGATTTTCCAACAGTTCTGATGAAAACGCTGTGAGGGAGGACTCTGTGCCTGCTGACTCTAAAAATATTCAGCATTTACTTTTACTGACAGCTGAGGGGACCAAACTGAGCTTCAGGAAGATAAACATGTGTTTCCAATTCCATGTGTTCGTGGTCCTGGGCTGTGACCAGGGGCACTGCTGTTACTGCTGCAAAAAACCAGCTGCTGGTTGGTATTTGTGGTACCAGGGAAAGGAGACAGTCTGTGAGGGATGGATGGGACTGCTGTGGGTGCCAGGATGTCTTATAGAGGGGTCTGTGTGAAACCTCATGTAGGCAATGACTTCAAGCTCAAGAGCTTGAAGTGTGCATCTGGCTCCTGTCATATGAAAATCCACTGCTTCAGCCATCACAGCTGTCAGCAAGAGCCAAGAGACCTCAGGGATCCCCACATCTGTGTGATGACTGGCAATGTTCATAGAGTGTCTATTAATTGCAGGGACCCAGAAACTGATGAAAACTTTTGTTAGTACCAGGAACACTTTATCTAGTTAGTAGTGTTAACAAAAAAAGGAAAAAAAAAGTCTACTGTGATAATCTTAATCACTTCAAAGTATGTATCCTGCTAGCTGCACAGACAATTTGAGGAAATTGTCCTTGCAGAATTCTTCCTATGTCTCTGTGTTATTAGGGATACATATGCTACAGAATTAAAGAAAGCAACTGTTTATGTCCTCAGGTAAAAATTTTCCCTGACTTAAGGTGCTGTGAAAGCAATTTTATATGTCACAAATAGTTTGGTCAATTAAAAAAAAAAAGTGACAATTTTGACATATACTTTTTTTCAACTGAGATACTTAGAAGCTAGACTCGCAATTTAATCTGGGGGGGATGGGGAGAATAAGCTTAGTCTCTGTAGGAGGAGAAAAGCTGTGTATTTACACTTGGCACTTGTGCTGATCCTTTTGTTGATGCTAATTTAAACACGGCCTGATCTCCCAAAGTGCTTGGTGTTCAGAGCTGAAGATTGGCCTATGCTGTGTTTAGGTGGGTGTGCAGTGATTTAGTTGGCCAACACCAGGGCTGTTTACATGTCTTATTTGGGACTGGCTGCTTATGCTTGGCATGTTTGTGCAGGTATAGATTGAGCTTTCTGCTTTCTGTTCCAAAATAGCAATCCCAGTCCCTGGGCAGGGGGGACTATTTGAAGCAACCACCCCTGTTTTGTTTTGGATTTTTGTGCTCTTGTAATTTCTTTATACACATACCCAAGATCTTCACAGATTCTGTTCCTTGAAAGGTGTGTGACTGCCTGCAGGGACAGACCCAATGTGCTCCTTAAAGTGGTTCAGAGGATTTTTGGTCCGGTTGGTTTGGTGGAATACTACAAGGCTCCTTGTGTCCTTGACAGTGCTGTGCCTCACTGTTCCAGCACTGCTGTTGTCTGGGATTTTTGTGCTCTTTCCAAAAGACAGCCACAGGCCAAAATCTGCTCAGCTGTGAGGCAACTTTGCTGACTTGCCAAGAGCTGCGCAAGAATGAACAGAAGCACAGAAATTAATCCCAACTCATCTTCTTGCAGATTAAAACTACTGTAGAAGTAATAATTTGGAACATATTTAAGAGAGCTGCTTGGGTCACGTGTTATTACTATTATTATCATTATTATTATTATTATTATTATTATTATTATTATTGTTAATTTACCTAGCTGCTCCTTTCGCCTGAGGAAGGATGGCGAGTCTCTCAGCCTGGGTTTGGGCTAATCCAAACGTGCCTGGCTCAGCTCACTAACTGAGGGTGTGAACTTATTTGTAGTAATTAAAACAATGAATGTCTGCTCTTTCAGCTTCTGCAGTGCCTGGCTGCCTGGAGCCCAGTGTGTATCTTCTCACTTCAAAGGGCCAGTGATGGGTTGGTAGTTCTGGGTTGCATAGGAAAATAAATCTTGACTGAGTCTTTTCAGATATACTCTGTGCTCTTGAACTATGTTGGTGGATGCTGTGGTGTCAGTGTTGACGAGGCTCCTTCGGGTGCTAAGGCTTGCTATTTAATAATCCCTCTTGGATCCATCTGCATCCTTGCATGAAGGTGGAGCAGTGTGTGTGTGACCTGCAGTGACCTGCAAACCCTCCGAGTGCTCAGGTGTCAGAAGTATGCTTGAATGAACAGATGGATGTAGATGCTGCTGAAGAGTTTGCAGGAGATGTTGGCCAAGCACTTTAGTTTTGGTGGGCAGGAGAGCTGACATCCAGCTGCCTGCAAAGTATCGCACATCCTTACCAATGAGGAAGAAAGATTTAAAAAATACGACTCCTTTTGTTAATGTTACATTTGGAGAAGAAGGCCTAGAGACCCAGAGGAGATTCATCAGCCATTTACAGTCAAAGAACTTCACTCTTCACTTTGTACATTTGTGCACCAACTTTTGACCTGATATCAACTCACTATTTGCAGGAGAGACATTTTTCACTCCTCCAGCAGCCCGTAAAAGAATCAGAATCCTCAGGGTGTGAGAGGGAGCTGACTTCAGGTGAGATGCACTAAATCCTTGACAGGCTGGGTACCTGATGGTGCTGCTTGTCAAGAAGGGGCCATTCAGACCACCTACTCTGAGACCCCCTGTGTGCTTATTTTATTTTCATCTATCAGATGCCTGTGGTTTTGCTGCTATGATATTATCAACATGTGTTGTATCAGCCTCAAGGGTTTAAAGTGGGCTTTTACTCCCACTACTAAATATAAAAACAAACAGCTGCGTGGGGATTTTCTGCTAATGTTTACTCTGTGATTTTTGTATCACACTGTGGGCTGGTGTTGATATTAAGGGTGCTCTACAGCAGGTGCAATTCCTGACATTAATTTCCCAAGTTTGCTGTATTTTGCAAAGGCTTTTGGCTCACATGTTTTTCCTAAAAGTTGTGTTGGGCCAAGAGTGCAGACATTTAGTGCAATTAAAGTGATAGGTGGTAACTTGATCTCCTATGGCTGGATTATGGATTATTGTTTTGGGCCTCAGTCTCTGGGACATCTCTTCCTACTGTGGTTTGTGTGGCTCCTGTACATGCAGTGCTGCTGTGGCCCTGGCGGTGCCCATAGGATGCTATTGGACAAAATTATGCACTTTGGTTTTAAAAAAGGTTAGCTTTTGTGTGAAACATTCAAATAACAGTATTAGACTTTGAAATCAAACATTTGGAAGTTAAGAAATGTTAAAATTAAGGTAGTTTTAAATACTTGAGTCCAGCCCTTTGGGTTTTTACGTTACTCTTTAATGAGAACATACTTTTCCTCTACTTCCTTGGGATTCCTGTGTTGTGCAAGGCACAGAAGAGTGGCCTTAAAATTATTTTCTTCACCCTTCCAGATCTTGATGGCCTTGGGGCCTTATTTCCTGTATGTTTAATGGTATTTAAATCCTATTATGTTATTTAAATCCTATTCTGCTTGTTGTGAGGGATGTACTTACAGGGATGTACTTACCCTTCTGGAAGGAGTCTGGAATGTTACCTGCACTGCACAGATGAGGATCCAAGGCACAGAGATTGGCATCAGGAGCTCTAACTGCCCAATATTTCAGAGATTGTTCAGTATCTACCTTTTTCTCCAAGAGCAGCCCCTTACCAGTCTCTTAAGCTGTGGTAAGCAGGAAGAAATGTGTGGTACTCAGTACACAATTCCTTCTCCAATATTATAATACTTATATGCAAATGGACGGCACAGTTTGCAAAGTCAAGTGCACATAACTGAGTGTTGTGGGCTAACACCTGTAGGCAGCCAAGCATTACCCAGCTGCCTTCTTGCCTCCCCTTCCTACCCCCAAGTAAGACAGGGGAAGAGGGAAGGAAGTGTGAAACCAAGAAAACTCATTAGATGAGATAAAAATAATGAAAGACAAGTGGAAGAAATAAAAAGAAACCAAAATAAATGGTACAAAGGCAATCACTCACTGCCTCCCACAGGCAGACTGATGCCCAGACAGTTCCCAAGCTGACTTATCCCACTCCACTCTGTTTTATTGCTGAACATGACACTCCATGGCATGAGACATCTCTTTGCTTAGCTGGGGTCACCTGCCTGGTTGTATCCCTCCCAAAATCTTGTGCACCCTATAATCTATTCACTGGGAGGGCAGGGTGAGGGACAGACAAAGCGCTGATGCAGTGCAGAAGCTGTTCAGCAGTAGCTAGAACATTAATATATTATCAGTACTGTTTTGGATGTGGATCCAAAGCACAGCACTATACAAACTGCTACAAAACAAAATTAACTCCATCACAGCCAGACACAGTACACTAAGGAAAGGGCAACATTACACCTGTGTTTTATGTGTAATATGAGCTAGAGGTTGATATCATAGGAAACAATCAGCTGGCAGATACGATCTGAGCCATAAAGTAAAGTTGTGAGAAGGGTCTGGTTTTGCATAGTTTTTGTTGTGGTTTCCTTTTTTTTTTTTTTTCCCCTAGAGCAGTCATGCTTTGAGGGCTACTTTGAGGTTATTTGGGATGAGGTAAGAGTACTTAAAATTGGGTTACAAATTTGGGGTCAGTCCTCGAAACACATTCTAAAAGTTTTTAAAAAATTAATTTTGAAGACATTTTCCCCTCCAAGTTTTTTTCTTTTTTTGCTTGCTTGCTTCTGTCCCCTCACAGAAGAAGAAGGAAAAAAAACTTTATGTGGCTATTCAAAGGCACAAATAAAGATCCTGCAGTGCAAGTGACATTGCTAAAGATAGAGCCTCTGCGATTTGTTCAGTTTATTTCTCTCTGGATTTTTATTGTGTGGGTAACCCCTTGGAAACCCAGGTTGTTGATCTGACTGTTTCCAGAGCATGTCTGTCTCTTCATGTATCCTTTGTACAGGGGCCACTTCTGTTGTGTTAACACTCTGCTTCCTGGTTTATGTGCTCATCTGAATTCCAGCTCAAAGAGGTTAAAGCTTTATAAAAGTGAGTCGGGCAAGGAAGTGGCTTCACAGTTGATGCCAGAGCACGCACATCTGTGACCCACGCTGTGCTCACATGTTAGTTTATTGTTGGCCTCACAATAAAGGATAGCGCTGGGGTTTTGTTCAGCTAAACAACTTTGATAGAATGAATTGTATAGAAAAAAGAATAGATGAAGCCTGGCTGTTATTTGCCATAATGTTCTTTGTTTTAGCTGCAATGTGGGGGATGCAGAACTCCCAGAAGAGGATGGCCTCTATAGCAGCCAAGGGGAGTTGATGGATTGGAGAGGGACGCAGAGAGACATTCAGCAAGAAGGGGTGAAAAAATTTTCTGATTCTGTCAGCCCTTTGGGTTTGCTTGTCTTTAGCTGATGGCCCCAGGCTTTCACTTTGGCTTTACTACAGGAGCAGAGACTCTGCTGTACCAATAAGTTGCACTATAAATATGTTTGGTGCCATTTGCCCTGGGTTTGGTCCAGAGTTAATGTGCACAGATAGTGGTTAGTGCATATGGCAGTGGCACAGCCAAGTGGCTGGACTGTAAAGGTCTATCAACAGCTGCAGGAAATGGGATGCTTTGTGTTAGACAATCCATTTTTCTTGCTGGATAAATGAAAATCTCTTTATCTCGCTTTTCATAAACATTGTCCACATAATTGGAGGGCAAGGTTCAAGTTCAAACTGATAAGATTATTTTGCTTCCCTAAGCTGCATGACAATGGTCCCCTTGGCAAATTGGGCCATGGATCTCCTTTTGCTGTAATGGGAACCAATCTCATTAGAAACAGAGCTGGATCAGTGATGAGTCCAACCTCCTGTACAGATACACACTCTGACCCCAGCAGGCTTGAAGTGCCTTTTGTTCACTCAGCCTCTTCTGCATTTTCCCATCGCTCCTACATCTGTGTGGTGGAGCTGGGGATAATTATTTCTGCTCAAGCAAAGCCTGCTGAGGGGTGAAAAACAAGCTGATTGGTCACTGTGGTATCACAATAGGAATGATAAAGTGTTTTTAAAGTGTTTATCTTGATTTAAGTTATTGAAGTACAAGACCGATTAAGTTGCCTGTTATAGGGTACTGAAGATTAAGGGCCAATTGTCACTGCTTTGACCTGTGAGCCAGAAGATGATCCTTTTCTGCCTCTCAGCATTGCTGTCATCTACAGATCAGAAAATCTGGATCCATTCACACCAACCTCCCCAACATCTGAACATAGGAATCTCTTTTTTGGGGACAAAGAAAGACAAACCTTTTCACCTGTGACCTGTGTTTGTTCTGTCTGTCCTTCTTCATGCTAGTTTTGGCTCCTGAGGAGTTGTTTGAACCCACAGACTGTCCAAGCTTCTTTGTCAAGCAGGCGGGACTGAGAGCCCTGAGCTGGCTCTGTGGACACCAGTGCCAGCAGGAGAGCAGCATGGCTGTGCCTGCAACAGGCTCCCAGGGAGATGTGGCTCAGGAGCAGTGCTGAGCTGTAGGGGTGCTGTGTTGGGATCCACTCTAACTACTATCTGTCTGTCTATCTATTATCCACAATTTTTCCTCTTGCTGAGGTTCCTTAGCTCTGGGAGATTAGAGGTACAGCCCTGACTGATTCCAGCTGCTCCCATGAGATGGAGCCTTGGTGAGGATGCCAAAAGGGGTGAATTCCATGGCTTCGTGACTTAAAAGCCATTTTCTGATGCTTAAGGAAATCCTTGTGCCCTTGCATCTCTCGTATGTCCTACTTCCCTGATCTTGGAGGTATTGCCAGGAGCTTGACTCCTGGATGGAAGTTTGTGCTTGAAGGGATGTGGCACAGAGGGAAGACTGTGGGTGTGGTATTTGAAAGTGGCACCAATTGGAAAATGAGCCTGGTCTGTTATTGTAGTAACTAGTTGCTGTTAAATAGCCTGGAGGCTGATGCTGAAGTGGTGAGGAGTCCTGACTTGGTGAGTAATTCAGTAAAAACCAGCAGGGCTATTCACATGAGGGAAAGTTGGCTTCTCTATATGCCCACCCCTGATGGGTACAAAGTAGGTTTTTAAATTTTATTTTTATTAAATGTGATTACCAAGAACAAGGGTTAACCAGGGTAACTAGCACTGCTAAGCAATAGTTAATGTCTCACCAGCCAGACTGCAAATAGGCAGCCAAAGAAACAGAGCTGTTTTCTCTTCTTGTTACATTTCTGGATGTATTTTAAGGTTTCTCAGAATGACCAGAACAATTAAATTCCCTTTGACAATAGCGATCTCTTTTCTTTGTGGTGGAGCCTGAGGAAGCATTCAGAACCTTTCCTTCTGGGATTGCTCATTTCCTCTTTTTTTTTTCCTCCTGAAATAAAAACAATACTCTCCCAAAAGCACAACTTCTGCAGTGCTGTGGCAGAGCCAGCCTCTGTCACTCCATCAGGCAGGCATCAGATGGGACATTGTCTTCTGTTTTCTCCCTCTAAGCTGCAACTCAGGGGAAACAAATCACAGCAAAAAACCCCACACCAAAAACAAAACACCCCCCACCAAACCCTTTTCATATATTGTTTTAGTACTGTCAAAAATAGTAACTAATGCCCACCCTGAATTTCTCTCAGTCCTTTTGCCAAGGTTTCCATCCTTTATGTGCACAGAGGGGAATGAGGCATGTGGGAAAGAAATCACATGCAGTGAGATGAAATGCCATCAAGTCAATTGGAGCCACAATCCCTGGGTGTCCTGAAGTCTGAGGCTGTAGCCCCAAGCCTGGTTCAAGTGTGAGAGGACCCTGTGATTAAAGAGATTGTCACAAAACTCCTGTGTCCCTGCCTACAGAGCCCTGAAGCTCCCTTGTGAGAGCCTGAGGTCTGTGGGACTCTGCCTCTGTTTTCATGCCTGTCTCTTTTCATTACACAATTCCTGATTGTCTCCATATGTCTTTCACTGTATCTTGAGACCTTGCTGGTTTTCTTGGAGCCCAGATTCCACCGTTACCTGTATTGTGGTGACTTCTAAGTAGTTTGGGGGCTGAGATGTTGAAGGATGTGTGTACTCCCCCATTAACAGTGCTGTCTCTTGGAAGACTTTCTGATACAGAAAGGGCTCCCAAGGTAGACAGATGGTTAGATAAATAGTCCTGTCAGTCTTCTGCTTTCAAGTGAGTGATCCTGTCTGTGACTAGTTTGATGAAACTTCTCCTGGAATGGATGCCTTTATTTCCACTGCTGCACTCCCAAACATCAGTGTAGGCTCAAAACTAGCATTCAGAGGGTTTACCCACATCTGTGAGGTTTTCTTGCAATGGTTTTGATAAGACACAGCTGCAGCAAGTGTTGCCAGCCTCTAAGACTGATGGTGGCTGCCTGCCTATACCAGGCAGATGTGGCTGGTGGGAGCATTATCGTTGTCAGCTTGGCCTGATGGTGGGCTGTGTTATCTTTTCTAGTGTCCCCAGGCCTTTCTTATGGAGGTTGTAGAGAATTAAACACTTCTACTTTTTTCACCACTGCAGCTGTGGTTCACCTTCTTCTGCTCCCCAGTGCAGTGTCAGAATTATCTTGATCCAAACTTTATTTTTGTCTTATTAAGGATCAAATCAGGCTGATCCACCTTGATCCTCAGGGGAGACCTTGTCACAGCCTTTCAGTACTTGAAGGGGACTTAAAGACAGAAAGACTTTTTGCCAAGGCCTGTAGTGATAGGATAAGAAGTAATGGTTTTAAACCGAGGTACTTAGACTAGGCATAAGAGAAAATTTTTTTATGATATGTGTAGTGAGACATTGGAACAGGTTGCCCAGAGAAGGTGTGGACACCCCATCTCTGTTCAAGGTTATGGTGGAGAGGGCTTTAGGCAAGCTGATCTAGTGAAAAATGTTTGGGGAATTCGACTAGTTGATCTTTGAAGGTCCCTTCCAACCCAGACCATTCTGTGATTATAAGATTTCAGAATTCTTTAAACTCAGACTTGTCTCTTTTTGCAAAACTTTTCTGTGGGTTGAAAACTACTTTTCTTCTGTAGGGTTAGAGAGGGCTGCAGGATGCTGTTAGTACCCTGAGTGAGAAGGTATTACCCTTGTATCCATGCCTGCTGGATGTGGGATTGCCTTATAAAGCTTTTGTCGATGGGTGGTTTAGTGCAGAGCTGCATTTCTGTGTCTGGGGTCAAAAGAGTCCAAGCTAGAGAATGCTGGATGGGGAGGGAGGCTGGCCAGATGCCTGGTCTCTTTTTGGCCCATTTCCTAGTATAGTTTTCTGAAGAACATCAGAGTGCCTCCATCCCAGCTGTATGTCACTGGCATTACGGCAGCACTGATGGATGGGGAGAGAGGTCAGGTCTTTTCCTGAACATTTGGCCTGGTGGAGCTGGAGCAAGAGAGTGGTCAACACCCTTTTCTGCTCTGAGGGAGTGGCTATCAAGGGGCAATCACTTCATTTAGAGTTTTCTCCACTGGTGACAATGAGCCTGATTTGCATTGTGGAGAAGCTGACAGTGTCTGGCTCATGTGATAAGAGAGCTCAGCTGTGCTCCAGCCCCTGTGGGATGTGCAATGAGGGCAAGAAGTTTTCTTGGACATTAGGCATGGGGAAGGAATACTTATCACAGAAATGTGGTGGGAAGAGGTAGGGAAATATCCGTCTGATGGTGTGTTTAAACAGAGACTGAGCATGCAGGAAATTGGTGGACAGAGTTGAAAATTTACTGTCCCAGACTGTTCTCCATCTTAATCTTGCCTGGCCATGTGAGGGCAGGATCCAGCTTTCCTAATGCCCAGGCATAAGCAAAGCTTGGTGTATTTTTCAACACTCTGAGGAAGGCTGTGTTATTCCCAGTCTGATGGCTTGTTCATCCTAGTACTTCATGGATAAATAATTATTGGTGTCTAATAAGGCTTTTAGGATTGCTCTGGAAACTTTAAAACTTGCAGTAGTAAAGGCAAGGCTGCAAATTAAACACCTTAGGGGCTTGGTGTGCCTCCAAGGCAAGACAGGCCAGGAGCTTTTTGTTTGTGATTTAACTAAATTTTCTAACTCGAAAGTTGTAATTTTTCTTCCCAATTCTTCCTCAAGTGCCGAATTTCCAGCAGATCTCCAGCTAATGTGTTCAAGCACATTCAATAAATCTATCAAGAGGCACTCACAGTTAGAGATCATTGATCATTTATGGCAGTAGAGAATAAATACCAATGGCACTATTTTGCAGATGAAGAAACTGAGGCACAGATTGTACCATCGGTGGTGGAATTCTGTTTTCCTTAGCTGTTCCAGAGACCTTCATCTCACCTAAGTTGTTGCTTTGGACTTCTAGGGGATGCATCATCTGACTTGCATTTCAGCTACTTTTAGAGATCACTGGCATCCCATCCACAGTTGCTGGTTCCTTCTGACTGTCTTTTTAGGACACTTCTTTTTCAGGAAACTTCCTATTAGGGGTGTGAGATGGGAAGCTGGAATACCACCCTCTGTCAGTGTCCTTACAAGGAATCTCTGTGCAGTATTACTAGCCTTGCAGTTGCTCCCTTACCCTGAGGAACACCAGGTGAAACTCCCTGTGCTGCTTTGATGGAGCTAAACAAGCCCAAGGAGCCACGCTGGCCTCATGGTTTGAGATGAGTGCATTTGGGTTTTCTATTTTTCACTTTCCGTCCTAAGAACTCCTCATTTTGATGTATGTGCCATGCCCTATTCTTAGAAATGCTGTCCTTGTTTAAAGAACAGAATGACATTCATTCACTCTGAAGCAACCTGGGGATTTGTTTTCTTGGGTGTTGTAAAGCAGACAAGGTGTAACTGCTGCAATTAGGAGGTGATGGGCTAATCTCATTAGTCAGTGGGAGGAAACACTGGGGTCAGTGGGTAGGACAATGAAATGTAAAGATGAATTTTGATGTGCCAGATGGCCTGGCATAGTGGTTCCACTAATTTGGGAGGAAGGAGAGCCAATAGTAGCTTTGAAGAACAAAAGCTGTAGCAAGAGGTGGCATGTGATTTCTCTGAGCAAAAAACCTATGATTTCTCAGCTGAGTGGAGACTTGTGGGATCCATCCAGGCCTGCTGTACTTTTTTGGCCTTTTAGACCAGTTTTGGGCAGTAAGAGACAGTCCTCCAGCAAAAGGTAATGAGGCACTGGCATTATACGGATGTGCTTGGATGATCAGTGGCTGAGCAAGAAGAAATAATCCTGACATCTCATTCTTTTAGAAGAGGTTGATAATTTAAATACCTTTGTAGGGAAAGTTGTGTTTATGGTGTCCCCTTATCCAGAAATATGTAAGATTTTAGATTCAGAAATCCCACTATTTTTTGGGGGATGAGATTGTAGGCACCTTCAGCACAATGCTTTGTTTGGGCTCAGCTCTTCATTTTCTGAGATCAGTCTTTTCATCCTTATGCAAGTAAGCAAGAGATAGGGGTTCGGGGGATAAAAAAATAGAGAAGAAAATAAATTGTAGTTTTCAAGAGTGACCTCTGAGACAGGAACATCTCTGCTCTGACTTGGCCAAACTGAGATACTGTCACTGTTTTGCTTTCACAAACGACCCAGTGGCTCCTTTAAATTCCACTCATTTTTGTGTTCTTGGTACACGCTGATGCATCAGCACTTGCTGAGGCAATTCCCATCCGAAGTCTCTCTGCAGGGCTGTGGCCCAGGACATGCCCAAAGGTAAATGCGTAGAAGTTGGGTGGAGTCCTTCTCCTTTCTGCTTTGCTCCATGCTTGACAGAAACACTCATTCCTTACCTCTCTCACCTACCCTCCCTAATATTTTTCCAGGAAAAAAAACAACAAGCAGGGTTTGCCAAGCTTGGCTGTATGGCCTAAAACAAAAGCTGAGGAAATCAATTGCACACTCTGGCCACTTAACCTGGCAGCACCCCAGTGCTGTTTTCTTTTAGTGAGCATCCAGTGCCGGAAAAAGCTTGTTCTGGGCTCTGGGCCATTACGGCAGCTCTGCTGAGGAGTCCCCAAACTTGGAACAGCCTGATAAGAGCTCTTAGTCTCTAAAGCAGTGTCCAGAATAGTGGCCAGGCTTCATCTGGCCGTGAAATAATGAAAAGTGTATTTATGATAAGAAGCCTTATTGAAAAATGTGCTTGTAACTGGGACACAGCCAGTCAGCACCTGTATTTCCTGGCAGAAGTGAAAGGAGGAATTTTTTCATAGTGGTTCAGTGTGTTTGGCATTATGAAAGCTCTTGGGCTGAATCTTCAACAAATGGACAGTAATGTAGGTCTGATGGCAGCGATGCTGCAGTGATAATGATCTGTGTACAACCTAAGAGTGCCTCGGGTTAAACATAGCTGGATCCTTTCCATCCCCAAAAGCAGTAAGGGCTGCAGTTTTTAGCTCCCATCTTGAGTCCTATTTATATCATCGTGGATCAAAATCAATAAATTTTTTACCTATAAATGCCATGCACACAGCAGCACTTTGACACAATACCTACAGCAGAGCCATTTCCAACCCAATGCCTTCCTAAGAGCAGGCCATGTGCTGGATGTAGAATTTAATGT
The DNA here is from genome assembly GCA_013389985.1 of Dryoscopus gambensis. Lineage (NCBI taxonomy): Eukaryota > Metazoa > Chordata > Aves > Passeriformes > Malaconotidae > Dryoscopus > Dryoscopus gambensis. The sequence continues at coordinate 204,736 of WEIT01001024.1, read as the reverse complement.
GGAAAATGTTCATCTGGCAAGAGATTTCTTCCTTCTGCAAAGGGTGTGGGTTCTGCTGCTGTAAAGGGACATGACACTGAGTGAGCAGAGACACTCAGCAGTGTCAGGGAAAGTCCCCATGAAGATGGGCCCGTGGGGAAGGCTGTTGTAAATAAGACTGGCCCCAGATGTCATGCAGGGCAGAGGGGAGATTGATGGGGTGGGTGGGGAAGCTGAGGCAAGGAGAGTTCAAGCATCACCCTGACCCTCGAGAAGGGAAAATAGCCCCAACCCTCAGCAAGGTTTGATTGAAGCCTGCTGTTCCCCTGAAGGGGAAAGGTCAGGCTCTGCTCTGTCAGGCGCCCTCAAACAAAAAACCTGTTTATACAGGACCCACCCCTGTACCTTGTGAGGTGGAGGGTAAATGGGCTTGGAGACATTCAATGCTCTCTCTCTGGTAACGCTTGTGTCAATGAACAGTGGAAATTCAGATTGGGCTGGTAGTAAAAGCCTGAAAGGAAATGGTCAGATTAAACCCCAAGTAAACATTAACTGGAGTTAGCCCCCATGAGCACTCTACTGGTGGTCCTGGGACGATGCTGTTCAGCAGTGTGGGTCCCTTGCAGAGGGATGGGTTGTGTTTGGGGTGGTGGTGGTTGCCAGCATGTGCCTGAAGCAGGTCACCACCACGCCCAGCCCTGTGCCCTCGCAGCCTGAACATGGCACAGGGTGCTCCTCACCTGGGCAGAGGAGGGTTCCCACACTTCACTGCCAGCCCAGTGACGTGGAGTAAGGTTTTGCCAGCCCCAGTGGTTTAGCTGGAAGTGAGATGTAAATATGCTGTGTGTCTGGGGACCTGTGATCAGGAGGGCAGACATTTAGATGTGTCCTGAATTTCCGGAAGTGGAGGTCTCTGACAGGAAAATTGACCTTCTCTGCTCCCAGACATCCTCTTTCCTGAGTCGCCTCAATGTGTGGACAGGGAATAGTTTCTGGCCACCTGAGCTATTATTGTGACCTGCTCCCTGTGGCGGTCTTAGAGGGACTCTTTGGATCTCATATCACCTGATGGGTACTTGTTCAAGTGTTATTTGATAAAAAATGCTTCTGTCACTTGTATAAACAGGACAGAAACATGGATTTTGGGATTCAGATATGATTTTTATGTTGTGTCCTGTATCTGGTTTGTGCTCACATTGTAAATAAAGCTTTTTGGAATGAGCAGCCTGTTTGACTTGCCCTAGCCAAAGGTTGGGCACCTCTTCAGCTAACCACAGTGAGAACTGGCAGTTTCTGGAGTGAATTGGATGTTTCCATCAAAGGAGAGGAGGCAGGAAAATAGCTTCAACCATGTGATTTTAATATACCACCACACATCTACTGGAGCCCTCCCAGCTGCTTTCCAACCTCTCCTCTTCCTTTCTACCCTTAGAAGAAGCTGAATGAAGAACAGCTCAGCCAAGCATGGGCAGTCTGGCACCTCTGCTCTGGTCCTGCATGGCTTTTATCTGTTTGAAAGTTACCGGTATAGAATACATTGATTAACGGCCCAGTTAATTAATTGGCAGCCTCTGTAGCTTGCTTTGCAGCTGATGGCTTGCAGGGAGCTGTTTGAGTGGAAAAACACAACAAAGTGCCAACTTACCAGGCTGTGGTGGTGCCCAATGTACGGCAGGCATTTTCCTCACAGGAAAGAAAACAAAGGCATTTCTCTGAGGAATGTTGCAGGCAGAGACTAACTCACAAGTAGGGTGAGGAAAAGAAGTTTTTGAAAGTCTAAAACCAGGAGGAAAACCTTAAATGTGTAGTTCAGACACAAAGTTGGCACTGTTCAGATAGTGGAGATTTTGCCACAGAACTGTAGCTGAAAACTGACCTGGATTTATTTTTTACAGAGTTTGATTCTATGGTGTTTCCTGTGTTGAAGGGAAGATAAATCCTACCAAGTCTGAGGCTGTGAAGTTTTCCCTCCTGCTCTTTCTTTCCAAAGCAGCAGAGACTTAACTAAAGAGGGAAGTACAGGCTGTATCTCTGCCTGTATCTCAGCTGCTGCTGAGGCACTGGCTTTCCCCAGCTCTTCAGAGTCACTTTCTGATCAGTAAGCAGAGCAGGGACTGGAAAATATGACCTTAGAATACCATCCATGCGAGCCAACCTAACTGCTGATATTAAATATCAAAAGCAAAAAGTTTCTGTTTTCCTGTAACAAATTGATATTCCAATCTGTGTGGGGAGCAAAAGCTGCCATCAAGAAAGAAAAAAAAAAGAGACTTGTTGACAGCGAATGAAATAAACAATATTGCATAATTTAAAAATGTTACGGAGAACATCCTTTTGTCTGCCTTATGCATTCATTCACCTCTCTGGTGTGACCCCATAACTTTGTTTCTCCAATTTTTGTATGAAAATCTGTTGAGGCTTATTTGAGCTATCTAGATATTACAGGAAATAAAGCAAAATTGCCTTGCTCTGCCCTGGTCTTGGGTGGTTTCTTGTGTTTCTTTCATCAGTGCTTTGCAATGATGCCTCCTTACCTGGGGGGCTGGAGTTTAGCTTCTTCCACATTGTTTTGTTATAGTTGCTTTAATAGGCAACAAGGAGTGAGATGCAGCTCGAGAAGTCAGTTCCTCCAAATGGACTTTGAAGCACTGAGATTAAGTTGGATCTTAACCAAGTAGCATCTTAGCTCTTGCTCAAACTCCTGGCTTCTTGGTTGTGTTCTGGTGGGCAGTAAGGATTCCAAGCAGGACTGGAGAGCCAAATATTGTATTGAATCTGGGTCTTGAAGTCACGGGATGGTTTGGCTTTGGAATAAGGAATGGAACAAAACTTTGCTGTGGGAGTCTAACCTTACGAAAAAGGAAATCTGACTTTAGGGCTTTTGTGATTCAAAATGCTGAGCATTGTAATACAAGAACTTCCTCTGTGTGTTCAAAGTTGTTAAAAGTGAGTTTGATGGGTTTAATTTTATATTAATTCAGAAGTGTGGTCTTGTTCTGCAGTTGGGATAAGGGAAATGGGTATAGGAGTTGTGGAACGGATCACAGCAGAGAGCAGATTTCCAGCTGTTTCCTGGCCCCATGGCTTTTTCCCCACTCTGTGGCTTGTTGTCCCTCTGCCTGTGCATGGGGATGTAAGAATAGTCAGACCAAAATAAAATGGAGCACATGGTTTGGAGGTAAGAGCTAGAGATAGTGGAGCAAGTCTGCTTGTGCAATGGGTGCTATGGGTTCCTCAAAGAGTAGTGAAAGACTAGGAATATTTTGCCTGAAAGACCTCGCTGTGACTTTCTGCATGCATTGCACATCCAAGGTGGTTGATCAATATGATTCATTATGGGAAATTAATGCCTCAGCCAGCAGATCTTTATTTAAATACAATCATGCCTCAGACCAGTTTATGTGGAGACAGACTGGCAACCCTTGTGTTTTGCCTTGTCTTTGCATAATGAGACACCGAAATATTGCTTGTCTTGGCTAAACAACAGAAACGGGCTGTGATGAATTGCATTTATGCCTGTTTCTGATTGTTTTAAGGTGCCTATTTCAAGTGGCCAGGAAGAAAGATGAGTGTTTACATTTTCTTCAAATGCTGACGCAGGCTCTCTGCCCTTGAGTAGTCCAGATTAACACATAGCCAAGAGTTCTGGCATAGGGCCACGAGGACAGATTATTCACTGTACTTTGAAAGGGTGTTGGGTTTCTGTATCTGACCTTTTGGGTGGATAAATGGGAGGATTAGCTGCTAAGGAAGCAATTATCCACTCTCTATAATTAATATCTCCTTCTTATTCTCTGGTGTTACTTGACCTGGAACTCTGAGAACCTGTTGGTGTTGCCAGTTTTGTGTAATTACCACCTTTAGAATGAGGGCTGGAGTCCCCGACCTTTCCAAGTCAGCTTGGTGGAAGTGGGGAGTAAGAACACAGTTATTGAATCCAGCTCCAGTGACCAAGACAATGGAGATCGGGATGATTAAAGACTGTAGTTTTGTTCCTGAGGTAACTCTCTACCCTTTAATGCCACTGTGTCTTTTGACATGAAGATTAAATATGCCTGCTATTCTTCTGAAACAAAGCCCACCCTGTCAATAAAGCAAACAGGTGCCTAATGCCTCTGCACATGCCTTTGGGAAGGTTGCCTTTCCCATCAATCCCGCTGTGTTTTCAGCTGTCACTGCTGAAAATGCCATCTTGATCAAGTGCAGCTAAAGACTGTCATTCTGCACTATCATTTCCCTTTTGCAGATGTAGCCAGAAGCTGGTACCATCTCACAGCTCTAGGAGGAGGATACATTCTTTTTACTTTGCTTTAAAAAGCAATCCTGGATTCCTCACTTATTTTGCTCTGTTTTGAGGTATTTATGCTGTCCATTGCCATTGTAAAGGAGATTGAGATTCGAATAATATTTAATGATTCTCTGTAAATCTTAAATTTTGGTGTGTATCTGGATTTAAAAAATATATATATTTATTATATATAAGTATATCAATATATAAATATAATTACATATATTATAACGAAATAAATTATTTCTATAGTTTTACAAAGAACAGAGCAGTGGTTCAGCCAAATCAGATTGGAATTTCCTGTTTGAAAACATTTCTTGTTTTCACAAAAATCACTTTTGAAACAAAAAGCCAAAGGAGCATAAACTTTTTAAAACATGTACATATAAAGTTAACATTTAACTTATTTTTAAACTTCTAAAAGGATTAACTGGTGCTTTTAAAATGTGCTTGCAAGTTAGAGGTTTATGGCAGACTGTTACTTGATGCCATTGCTGAAGAAGCAGCATAGGTGGAGGTTTGTTATTTTCACTGTATTTTGAGATAAAGAGAAATCAGCGTTAATAAATTAAGGACAATTAAACATTTTTATAGATATGTGCTGTCTGAATACCAAGGGTTATCAAGGGGATTTCATCTGAGTGAAGACTCAGTGGGGAAATTTTTCTGGGAATGATGAGGCTTGAGCAGGTAAGGTGGGATTTTGTACAGCACAGAGGTAAATGGGAAAATCACATAAAAATATGGTGAGATTATGCACTGCATCCCAGCTGTGGGATTATCTTCTGCCTGCCACACACTGCAAGCAAATACATGTAAAAAGGGTGAAGTATTTACAGTGCTGAAAATCAGCATTTACTCAGAGGAGACCTCCGACATTGTGTCCTGGGACTGCATCTAAGGAAGTGCTAATCAGTCAAATGGTCTTCTGCAGAGCACTAATTCAGGAAATAATCTGTTTACCAAGACTTGAGTGAATAGAAATTTTCATTGAATAGTCAAAAATAATGCAGAAATTTGTTATATGTGAACTAAGATTTTTCTCCTACTTAGCAGGGGAGGCTGAATTCCCAGAGAAAACACCTTCCATGCTTACTGCAGACACTGGAAAATGTCACTTTATTGATAGAAGAGGGTGTCAACTGCTACTAATAGTGTGAAGTCATTCTCAGAGTAGTGGGTTCCCCCCTGCCTGGGCTGGGCTGCTTGTCTGAGCTCAGTGGGAGATTGATTGAATTGGCCTGACTTAACCCTGTGCATCGAGAACCAGAGGACCGTCTTATTACCCTTAAGGCAAATTGAACTGGGAGACAAACACTGACAGTGCAGATTCAGAAGAAGAAAAACATGTGAGGAATGGGAAAGCTGAACATCCTGTATGGTCTTGCAGATTCGCTGGTGCTGCCTTTTATTAAACCATGGATGTCACCCTGTGTTGTCAAAGGTGTTTGTCTTGATTTTCAGAATCCACATGGACCAACCTGTATGGAAGCTTCAATTAGATCTCTGTTGTCTTCGGCTAAACTTACTAGTTCAAATAATAGAGTAGCACAAATCCTTTTCAACTAATGAATCATAATTAAGTAGTACCAGTGATAGTTTACAGTAGTCATCATTTCTCAGTTGCTGTGTAGAACTTGCACATTTGTGCTAACACTTGCTTTTTAATATCAGGACTTTTTAATATGCAGGATGTGCATCTACCTTGACATGCTCAGATCAGGAGAATGCTGATTTTTCTGTGTCTCAGCTGATATTGCATAGAGCTATAGAATCACAGAATGGTTTAGGCTGGAAGGGACCTTAAAGATCACTTAGTTCCAAGCCCTCTGTCAAGGACAGGGACAGCTTCCACTAGATGAGGTTGCTCAGAGTTCCTTCCAGCCTGGCCTTGAACACTGTCAGGGATGAGGCATCCACAGCTTCTCTGGGCAGCCTGTGCTAGGGTCTCACAGACCACCCTCATAGGGAAGAATTTTTGTAGGTCTTCCTAGCTAGAGAAGATTTCCTTTGGCAAAGCAGTCTTCAGACTTTACCAGTGATGAGAGTTGATGCTCGATCTCCCAGAGCTACCAGCAGTGCTGGTGTAAGCTCCCTCAGTGCCTGTGTAATTTCTGCTGGTGGTGACTGTACAAGCCTCAAAACTCATGGTCACCTCTTTTTTTCTCAGCCCCAGAAGAAGGGCTTTTTCGTTCTTTTGATATTCAGAGCCTTTACTTGTCTTGGGGATAACTGCAGTCTCTCTTGCTCCAAACATTCAACAGCAGCAAATCATGACATCTGCTATAGCAATAATAATTACTTTATTGAGAAATAAGTAAAGTTAGAATTAATTCAATCTGTCTGTGGTCGTACCCACTCTTCTGCTAGGGTTACTCAAAGCACTTCTAGATTTTTCCAAGGAGTCTAAAATGTACTTTGAAAGTAAGTAAAATAAGGGTTCTCCCATAATCACCTGTATCCAGGAGATGGAGCTCCAAGAAAAACACCAATTACTGTTGGGTTTGTAATTTAAATTATGAAGGTTAGCAATGCTAATTCTATGTCCCTGGCTCGGAAGACTTGTCAGCAGCTCAATTACCATGAGTGGATCTCATTTTGTATTCCAGAAGTGTAGGGAAAGGAACTGAGAGGAGAAAAATACACTCATTTACCTCCGCTAGAGAGTGCCTGGGCCTGTATCCAGTTCTGAGTAATGCTCACTGGAAACAAGACATGAGCATTTAACAAGAAGGGTAATTAACTGTTAGTGTAGCTTATGAAGATATGCCACAGATTTTTTGCTTGTTTGGAGCTTTTCAATCCGAAGTGCAAGGGTTTGCTTAATGAATGCTTCTTTTTGAAGTTACTGAGCTTCAGTGAAAGGTTTGTCATGTGAACACCTCAGGCCTGTGTTATGGTGGAGGTCTGGCTAAACAGCCTTAATGGCACTGCTTGGCTTTGAAACCTGTGTAATTGGGCTGCACACAGTGCTAAGATTTGCTTTTTACTGATTAAAAAAACTTATACCAAAGAGACCCTCTGCATTTGGAACTTGAATAGGCCGCTCTCGTTTGTCTCTGACAGCCTTCAAAAGAAAGTCCTAAAAGAGAGACCCGCCCGACCCATGGGCAGCAGAGCTCTCGCACCCCTGCTGTTCCCCCTGCCCCGGCTGCTTCTCCTTCCTCCCTACCTGGCCTGGATGTCTGCCCCTGTGGCCTTTGGGAAAGCAGGGCTTTGCTTGGAAAGGGCTCTGCTTTCTAAGGGAGAGCTGGCTGTGCACAAATGAAGCTTAGCAGACCCTGGGAGGAGGTTTGATGGAGAGAAATCCAGCCTGTACAGTGCTGGACTTCTTTGCAAATAGGTTAATGGAAAATTTTGCTTCTTGAGAGGGACCATGACTTCACCGCAGCCTTAACAGATCAGCCAAATAGTTCAAAGCTGTTTAGCGAATGACTGCTCAAAAGTGTCAATTGTTATTGTGATGGTGGAAAAACATCTCACTGTAAAACTTAATACCGAGGAACAGACACAGCTTTTATTTTAAATGGAAAGGAAAATGGGTTCTACAAGTCCTTTTTTTTTTTCTATGCGTTTTTTTCCCACCCCAGTTTTTGAATCGGAAAATTTTGAATAAGGTGACAAATTTGAATGAAGAAAACAAACCAAAAACTTTTTCTCAGAAAGCTTTTTTTTTTAAAGAAAGGAAAAGTGATAAGAAAAGAAAAATCAATAGTGAAGTGCACAGTCATGTTTTTAATTTCTTTTTATTTTTAATAATCTAAGATAGGGGCTTATGGTCACAATGAATTTCTAAGTGCTTTAGGAGTTTTTAAACCAACACTAAAATCAATAGTGAAGATTATAAAAGATGGCAGTTCAGCCTGAAAAATAGCTGTTGGTTGTGCAGGCAGAAATGTTCACATATACCCTACTGGAGCCCTGAATATGTTTTTACGAGTTCAGACCAAATATCTACCCCAATAATAGTCCATCTAGGGGATAAAATCAAATTAACAGACAGCTTCATGCTGTTGGAAATGTTCACAGCCATTTTTCTGAAGATGAATAATACAGAAATTAAGATGTACCTTCAGACAATGGGACCTGCTTTTGTGAGTGCAGTATCACTGTTCATTAATGTTATTTTCTGACAATATGGGAATGCTTCAGCATGCAGGTGATATTTTGAAGTGCTGAGTTCTGTCTTTATAAGCCATAATTCTCTCTGGATTTTATTATTTGCCATAGATTTTGAGGATTGATATCCTCCAGTCAGTTTTAGACTCTGCACGAAGTATAGTAACAACTGAAGTGTTCCTGAGAAGTTCCTGCTAAGCCACAGTTTTGGTATTGGCTATATCCTCTCGCTGGCTTATTTTTCTCTTGTGATTTATAGATGAAATCTTGGATCATGACCATGGTGCCAAGGTGTTTTGATGGTCTCTCATACTGTCACCAGGTCCCTTGGCACTTTCCTAAATAGTTTGTGTACAATTTTTAGAGTGAAGGATGGGCACATAGGCCCAGGGGGCTGCTTTGGAGGCTACAAGGGTTTAACAATATAGCCAAGGCCAGGCTGTGCCAGTTGTCTCAGGGCAAGAGAATGGCACCCACCACTAATTCTTTTTGAGGCTGTACAAAAAAAAATAGGTGATCAGGGCATCCTTGTCATATTGCACTTATGTGAAGCCCAAAGAGGGTAGGAAATCACCTGGGTCAGCTGAAGATGATGGAGTCACTGGTGGAGCCTGTGTGTATCCACGGGTGACTGCATGGTGTGGCATCTGGAGAAGGTGTTTCTGTGGAGGGTGTGCTGTGATCACGGTGACTGTGGATCTCTCCAGCTCTTGCAGGAGGCTGTGAGAGCCCCCTTTTAGGAAGATCTCCAGGCAGTATCAGTGTTATGGCATTACAGCAAAGGTGAACAGGATAATTGGGCAGAAGTGAAAAGTTGTGAGATAAGCAAGGCCTTGGGCACCATCTAAAATTTAGAATGCTCTTCAGGCTGCCTCAAACACCACCAGCTCCACTGGTGCTGCCATTGCAGAAGGTGAAGTTCTGTGGGCAGCCTCAAATTTGGCCTCCGATAGAGCACCGAGGCTGCCCTTGTGTAAGAGTGTGCACTCAGGTAATATCACATGTTCACAATCACTAACGCATTCTCTTCAGGAGCTCAGGGATTGGGCTAACTTTACGTAGCCTTCAGCTCTGATGTGCTTGTCCTTTCTGGAAGGAGGAATAGTTCCTCTGGTCCTTTGCTCATGATCTAAGGGCAACTTGGGGAGGAAATGTCCCAAGTGTCACATATTCATGGAGCCAGACTGCTTAAGAAATAACTTGGTGCCACACAAAAGCTTGGACCAGCATTTCCAGAGGGTCAGAGGTCCTCATAGCTGCCATTCTTAGTTCCATGGTGTGCTTGCAAGTACCAGTTTTACTTTAGCTGTTTTAATGGTTGGAAAGAAGTTGGTTTGCTTTGCCCCTTCTAGAATCATAGAATTGCTAAAGACTGGAAAAGACCATTCAGATCATCGAGTCCAACCATTAACCCAGCAGCGCCACCATGTTCACTACTAAACCATGTCCTCAAGTGCCATATCCACACATTTTTTTGAACCCTTGCAGGGATGGATGGTGACTCCAGCACTTCCCTGAGCAGTCTGTTTCAATGCTTTACAACCTTTTCTGTGAAAATTTTTTCCCAATATCCAATCTAAACTTCCCCTGCCACAACTTGAAGCCATTTCCTCTCATCCTGTCACTTGTTACCTGGTGGGAGAGACCAACCCCTATTACCCTACAAGCTCCTTCCAGGTAGTTGTAAGAGAGCAAAAAAGACCCTCCTGAGCTTCCTTTATTTCCAGGCTGAGCTCCCCACCAGCTCCCTCAGCTGCTCCTCGTAAGACTTCTAATTTAGGTGCTGGTGCTTGGCTCCTTGTGAATCACTGATCCACATTTTTTGTTTTTGGGGAGAACTGTCAAAGGCTTGGGAGTCTGGAAAAGCAGTTGAAGTGAATCGCCTTTCTTTATAATTTTCCATGGCAAATTCTAGAGGAGGTCCCTCTCTGCTTGTCAATGTGGAGTCATGAACTGGGCTTTCTATATACCCAGTGTTTCTTGGCATGAGCTGACTGTCTGAGGAAATAGGAGATGTTGCTGCATGCAGATTTTCCCAGGATATTTCAGGAGTGATTCAAAGAATCGTGAAGGGGTTTCATTCCTCTCCTCACCAGACCCTCTCCCCCACTTCTCCCACCAAAGCAGCAGAGCTGCCGCTAATTGGCCTGACAAGTGGAACAGCTCCTTTCTGAGGGGACCCCACACTCCCTCATGGAGAGGAATTTGCTTTGAAGTCTTCTCCCTGCCCTGTATTGTCTACACACCTTGCTTTGTGTGAGTGTGATAAATGGAAATCAAACAGTCCCAGATCAAGGAAACAAGCACTAAGTCCTGCCTGTCATTCCAAAACATTTGCTGTGTTTATTACAAAGCTTTCAGGGTTGCACTGAGCAGCCAAATTCAAAGCAGCCAAAATGCTGAGTAGCCAAAAGCTGCTCTCCTCCTTTTGACTAATTTTTTGGTGTAAGAACACATCAAAGCTGATGGAAGTGGGCTGAAGTGAGCTTGTTATTACTAATGTCCACGTGTGCCACAGTGTCAGAAACACTGTGACCTGTCACAGCTGTACTGTTGCAGTAAGAAGCCCGAATCAAAGTTTGTAATTAGGATACTCAAATGGATTATTCCTATTATTACTGCTTAGAGCCCTCAAACTCTTCTCAGCCGTGAAAAAATGGAGATTTCATGGTCTAATGGTTAGATGAGTAGAGCAGTATCAGAAGGGCACAGGGCTGGGCTTCTGTTCCCTGGTACTTTCACTGAATTCCAATGTGAACTCCCTAAGTCATTTCATCTCTCTGTGTCTCTCCTCTTTCTCTTTGCCTCTATTGTCTGTTCTGAATCAGATGGTAAGACTGAATTAGACCCTGCACTTACAGGGGTAATAAATCCCTCCATTTTCTTTATTTAATGCATCTGGACATGGAAAAGGAGGCAACTTTCCTTAAGAAAATAAAAGGGGGAAACTCTCGTTAAAAAAAGGAAAAAAAATAGGTGCAGGTTTTCAGCTGCTGCTCATAACAGCTGAAGTGCCTTGGCGGCTTGAAAGGGAGCCTGGGGCAGAGGGGGGAATTCAAAAGATGAGGCTTCACTACAGGCAAATCATGCCTCACAAATTTGGTGACCCTCTGTGATGGGGTTACAGCAGAGGTGGAAAAGGGAAACACAACTGATGTAATCTACCAGGGCTTATGCAAAGAATTTGACACTGTACCGCAAAACAGCCTTGTCTCTAAACTGGGAAGACTTGGATTTGATAGATGGACCACTCAATGGATAAAAAATAGGCTGGATGGTCACACTCAAAGTGTTGTGGAAAATGGCTGAACATCCAAGTGGAGACCAGTGACGAGTGTGATTCCTCAGGGGCTGGTATTGCGATTGGCACTTTTTAACATCTTTGTCAATGACTCCAACAGTGGGACTGAGGCACCCTCAGCAGGTTTGCTGGTGGCACTGAGCTGTGTGGTGCAGGTGACACGCTGGAGGGAAGGGATGCCATCCTGAGGGGCCTGGATGGGCTTGAGAGGTGGGCACATGTGAACCCCATGAAGTTCAACAAGGTCAAGTGCAATGTCCTGCACCTGGATCAGGGCAATCCCAAGCACAAATACAAGCTGGGCAGTGAATGGGTTGAGAGCAGCCTTGGGGACAAGGATTTTGAGTGCTCGGGGATGAAAAGCTCAAATGTGACCTGGCAAAGTGTGCTCACAGCCCAGAAAGCCAAATGTGTCCTTGGCTGCATCAGAAGCAGTGTGGGCAGCAGGTCAAGGGAGATGTTTCTCCCCCTCTGCTCTGCTCATGTGACACCCCACCCTGAGTGCTGCATCCAGCTCTGGGGCCCCCAACACCAAAAGGAATGAGGCCTGTTGGAGAGAGGCCAGAGGAGGCCTTGAGGTGATCAGAGGGCTGGAGCAGCTCTGTTGTGGAGACAGGCTGAGTGAGCTGTGTCTGTTCAGCCTGATGGAGAGAAGGCTCTGGGAAGACCTTGTAGCAGTTTTCAGTACCTAAAGGAGCTACAAGAAAGCTGGAGAGGGACTTTTGACAAGGGTGAGTAGTGATTAGATGAGGTGGAATGGCCAGTTGGCTCAGCAGAATTTTAGTTTCTCACCTAAGAGATTTCTCTTTCCAAAGATATAAACTGGGCAGGGAGGGAAAGTACATGGCTGTTCAGCCTGTCCTGCCACTCTGGAAGTGTGGAAGAGGATCTCTACCAGCTGAAGAGCTGAGTTGTGTGGGGTGGGCTGCAGTGGCTTTGAATGCCAGCAGGAATAGTTCTGTAATCCAAACTTTTTGTTTCCTGAATAACCCCATTTCTGGGCACAACTGGGCTTCAGTGATGTGGGAGGAATCTTATTAGGAGGTTGCAATGAGGAAAGACTGGCTTTTGTAAGAGGTAAATGAAGTAGTTATTAAAAAGGAAGGACAAAGCTACCAAAAGCCTCATTCATGTTACAGGTTCAGGCATGGGACAGAAGAGAAATCCACAAAAATCTGCCTTTCAGCTTTTTCTATTGCCTATGTTTGAATGGGAAATTGGATATCCCCAGGATCCTGGGAGACAGCACAGATGAAAACAGCACCGAATTCCTTCAGGGGGACGTGAGGAGGAAGTGACATCTGTTTTGCATCCAAACATTACATGAAGTCTAGTTAAAACTCTTGTTGTGACAGGGAGGTGAAAAAACACAGAGAAAATCCTCCTTCCCTTATGGCTGGGAATCAGTGCAGCCAGGCAGGGGGAATACTAATGCGGGTCTCTGATCTTTTATCCACTTTCAAATCAACCCCGACCCTGTTTTGAACAAGCCACTTAGTCACCCATGATCAAGTCTTCAGTAAGTGTGGAACAACTTGTTGGTGATAGATGGGGTCATTCATGGTGGGCTAACTTGGCCTCTGTGTGAGAAAGAGAACAATATTAATCTAAGCAGGTATTTATTCACTGTTCTTCAGTTAATTATCTTGACTTAATTTGATGTATGGAAAACAGTGGCTCATGTAAGTTAAGGCTGGTATTTCAAAGGCAACATGGGGATTTGGGATGTTGAGACCTCTTGGATAGGAATGGACAAAACAAATCTGTATGTCATGAAATGTTTTGTGGCTTTTGACTTTGAAAATCCTTTAACTTTTTCGGAATCAGAGACACTAACTCTTTCCCCTTACTCCTGTGTCTAGAATAAACTTTCTTTTTGGATACTTGCCTGGAAGCTGGGAGAGCCATATTCAAGTGCCTGAAGGCCCAATCTATAGAGTTCATTTCTTTTTGAATCCCCCAGTTGAAGCTCGATCCTGTGAAATATTCAAAGGGCGATATTCACCAAAGCTATTCACCAAAGGGTGAATGAGATATTACCTGATCTTCACCATGCTCAAGGAATGACCTGGACATGGCACTTAGAGCTGTGGTCTATTTGACAAGGTGGTGATTGGTCAAAGAAGAGACGATGGTTTTGGAGATCTTTTCCAATCTAAAAGACTCTGTGATAAGACTGCAGTAGTTATGGCAGTTGCCTGAGATAGAGAATTCATGGACATGAACCTATCCCATTTAGGACAGCCCAGGGACTTCCATATCAGCTGTCCTAAGGTTGTGGCTCCTCTAGCACCTTGCTTTGGGAGTCAGGAAACACCCCCATCAAAATGAAACAATCATGAGAACAAGTTTGGAAGTGTGGAAATAGTGCATTTTTATTTGGATCCCTACCCACAGAAGTAGCTTTGCTTGTTTTAAGATGGGTTCTAGTTCTTTCAGCCCACAGCTATGCAGGTAGGCACACCTAAATTTAAAATGTCACCACATTTTGCATGTGCCCTACACTGTGACTGCTCTAGCAGTCATGTGGAAGGCTGTGGTGAAGCAAGAGAACAGCTGAAGGCTGCATGTGAATGCCTCCCCTAGAGCCTCTGTTTTGGGGCAGTTAGGGCAGCACATCTCTTGCCCTGCTTGCTGGGGGCACCTGAGCTGCTGCTCTCTGAACCAAGATGCCTCTAAGCACCTGCATAAACCAGGCTGAAAGCTGAATTATTTCTTTTTGTTAGGCAGAAGGATCAAACAGGCAAGTTTGGGCTAAAGATTATTTTGCTTTATGAGACCACACAGCCAATCTCACCTGCTCTCTGCTAGACAAAACACAGAGCCTGGAGGTGGAAACAAATGCTGGAGGAGGCCGGTGTGGGGAGGTACTGCTGATATTCAGTCAGGAGGATTTACCTGTGTGGTATGATAAGCAAGACAGCTGTGCTGGCTTTCTTCTTCATATGTGGAAATGAATGATCAGCATAGTAGCTGTCTGACATTTCCCCTATTTCATATCCCAGTTTGGACTACATTTCTAATTAGCAGAAGACTGAAACAGCCTCATGCTTGCCCTAAGTCTAATCATGGGAGCAGGTACCTAGGATGATTTGTGGATTTGTCTGATAAAATCCTACTTTTTCCCTTCTTCCTCATTCTTGACACAGTTCCACAGTCTCCCCAAGCAGGCTTGAACTCCTCACCGTGTGAGGCAGAGAGGGAAGATGGAACACCAGAGGTATCCTGGCATGTGTGAGACTGAGTTCAGTTATAACAGATCATGTTAGTGTGAAATCTGCAAAGAAGACGACATTGCAGTGCAGTTATATTTGGCTATGGAAAATTGCCACTCTTGTAATAAAGCTGTGGCATTTTTTGCCAAAGAGCAGGTTCTGGAGTTGAGCTCCTAATCTTTGTTGTTGTTGTAAAACTATGTAAAGTATTAGCATGATGGAGATGATTAGAAGTTTAGGCCTTTGTGTGGTGTAGGGGGTTAGTTTGACTCTTGTGGAATTAAAGTGCTGGTGTCTTGCACGGCCTTTCTTTGACACAGGTAAGAGATACATCTGCACAGACTCCTCTTTGGGAGGCAGAAGCAGCAGAGTTCACCTTGTTTAGCATGGCAGAGATGGTGATTTAATGCCTCAGATCTGCATAGACCAAGGCCCTGGTCTATCGAGACATGAGTGAATGCATACTCACTTTTTCGAAAGGAGTTTATCTTGCCTGAGTTGAGGGTCAAATACATAAAATACTTGCCTGGATTTAGACCTAAATGACTTAATAGCACTAGGTTCTGGCTGAAAAAGTGTCCAGTGTCAGGAATGACGCCAGTTCTTGAACTTAACCGTTGATCAAGCTCTGACTACTCCAGCAATTAGTATTTATAAGGCTCTGGAAGTGAATATTCAGTTCTGTTAAGTTTTAGCTCCTCAAACTGCTCTGCTGTGGTTTTGTTCTCCCAGGGTGACTCAGGGGGCCTGATGTACTCCAGTGGGTGTTCTTGCAAAGAGCTGGATTATGAAAGTCTCCTGATTCCTCCCCTGTTAGAGTCTTGTGGTTTATGAGGTTAGAAACCTTTGTGACTTAGGCTTTCACTTTGTCATGATAAGCTATTTTACATGACTGAAATTAATTTCTCTTTGGTTAATTTCAGCTAAATAGGCCCTTTTCACTGTACTACAGTGGAAGAGACCATCTTTGGGATTTTGAAATAAAGTCTTACAAGTGAGAAAGTCGAAAACAAACAGTGGGCAGCTGTTAAACTTCCCCTGCACAGAAAAGCAGGGGAAGTTTATTGAAATCAGGAGACTTTTTTTTTGGTTGAACTTGGGAATTGAACTTCAAATTTATTTTTCCATTAACATAGCACCTTTGCATAGAAGGCAATGCCTGACACAGCCCTCCTGCAAAGAGTGGATGGATCGTGAGAGATTGGATTTCTCTGTATGACTCCCCTGGCTCATGTATTCTCCAAAACCTGCCTAGTTGTTTTCAGAATCTGAGTGTTAGTCTTCATATGGGTGTGTGTTCTTCGTGCTGCAGACTGTAAAGGCAACTGCAGCAGAGGGTGGATTCAAAAATTATTAATGTTGGTGCTAAGGTATTGGAACTCTAATACTGGGGGCAAAACAGGTGCTGTAGGAGCACTTGCTGAGACTTTCAGGGACAAAATCTGGGGCATAATGGGAGAGGACAGAATGGGATGTTACATGAAATGAAGGAAGACTTCCAGAACACCGCAAAGTAGTTCAGTGACATGGCTGGAGCCCCAGAAACCCAGTCTATCCCTTTATCCTTTAGACATTGGCACATTCATGGCCCATTCTTGGCACATTCATGTTTTATTAAGGTTGCAGCCATCACATTTCACTTAACATAGCAGCAATATGTGTGATGAGGTGTGGAGTGGGCCGTGTCACAAGTGAACCTCGGACGGTGTTTCTAGTGCTCTCATGGTCTCTGTAATGAACATGTTCAAGGTGCCCTGTGCAGATCTTCAAACAGAAGTGATGGAGGTTGATTTCACTTCTCCCTCAGCCTCAAGGTGTTCTTGCCCTGGGAGTGACCCAGAACTATTCCTGTCCCTTGGATTCTTGCCTGGATGGGGACATTCTCTGAGGGTTTCTTTTTCCCACTCATGTTATGCTCGTTCAGGCAATGTGTGGCCCTGTTGACTGCAGAAGGTCTGGCTTCCTTTCTGTGTCTCCCTAGCATGCTCCAATGTTTGGTAGTGAAAGATACAAGCAAAAGAAAGCCAAATAATTAGCTATCCCAGCCCTAATTCCCTGGGCAGAAGTTCACTTTTCAGTAACTGAAACGGGCTTAGTCCTAATCCCCTGCAAATCCCTCTTCCTAAGAGTCTTTGTGAGGCTCCCTTACTGGCAAGAGCTTCCGAGAAGACCAGTGCTGCTTTTAGGCTGATTTTTTTTAAAGCCTGTAAATGTTGTACCTGATGTGATATAATAGAAGGACAGTGAATCTCGGAAGCCACAGACTCCTTAATGTATGAATGGGGTTATTAATGTGCAAAACAAAATGGAAGAAGAGCTCTGGTGTTGCAGGCACCAGTCTTCTCCCCTCTGTTATTGCTATAAACCTCGTTCCGTGCTTCTCCTGAAAGATGGCCATTTTCTGGGAGACAACTTTCTCTGAAACAACTCCCACTGCCCCTTTTGCTTTGTTGACTGACTGTGGTGGATATGAGGGGATGCTCTGGGATAACCTGTCATTGCTGCCTTACTTAGCCAATGGAGAAAATTTCCTGTAACTGATACATTTGGCACTCATTTCTGATGGTCTGAGTGATGGGCTCTGCTTCTCTGTGTTGTCTGTGCAAGGAACCAGAGCCTGACTGCCCGGATCAGCTCTTTGTGCTCTTGATGACCCACTAGTTTGGGCAGTGAGTTAGCCTGTCTGAGTTACAATTCATGGGCTGCATGTCTCAGGCATGTATGGGATTTTAAAAAAGTGGATATCTCAGCCATGAATCCTCCTTCATCTTCACAGGGAGGGAGAGAGAGAGATTTGAGAGAAAATTAGATATTCCTGTCCTTTGCCTAGAGTGGATAGTGAGTTTGCTCATTGCTGATGAAACCCACAGCTTTCTTTCTGCAAACAAATAGGTCAGATTTCCCTGTCTGCTCACATGTTTCTTTTACCTCTTAGTTCTCACTTCTGCTCTTCCAGTTTTCATCCTGGGAAAGGACTGGATGAAAGACTCTGGGTTGTACAGGTGCTGCCCACACTTCCTCTCCCTTCTCCTTTCTCTGCCACAGGGATCAGGTGGGGCACACCTAGACCAGGGGAAAAAGGTCAACTATTTCTCATGACCACTTAGTAAGTGAGCACCTCTCTCTGAACAGATATGTTCATTAAGGACAGTCTATGTGCTAATTTCATTTTTCCCATTGTAACCAAGAACTCTAGGAAACTTGCTGGTCTCAGCAATAAAATGAAGAGAGGTTGGTTCTGAGAAATTTATGGTCTAATGCTGAGGGAAACTTCTCTTGTTATCTCTACAGATTTAAGGAGTAGTCTCTTTCTGCTGTCTGCTTTACTTATTTCCTTCATAAACCTTTGGACTAATTAGCTTGGATAACTTTTCTTCTGAAAAACGATTACGACAAAGAGTTAGGAGATAAATGAACATTGAATGTGCATTTTGACAGTGTTGCTGGTATTCTTTCCCCTCCTCCTTTTTCTTTTAAAAGCCCAAACTGCTTCTATCTCCTTTTCACTGTGCAGTTCTGATGAAGTGTCAGGGGTCTGATATAACTCTGAAGCTTCATCCAGGTCTTGCAGCAGAGTTGTTAGGTAATTGCTTCTCCTCATCCATGAGCTCACCTCTCACCCCAGTTCAGCATATACCTCTCTGAGGAGCAGGGGCATGGTGGCCTGTCCTAGATCCAAATTAGGAGATCCTGAGCTAAGTCCTAGATCAGTCCTAAATCCAGGTGCTCAGGAATACCTGGGTGGGATTTAAAATAGTCATGGCTCAGATTTGTGAAGCTGTTACTCAGACATAAAAAAGATGATGTTTCTTATCTTTAGATGAATTCTCATCTGTCAAAGGTTTAAACAACACTGGGGGAAGTAACCTGCTCACTCCTGTATTTAAAACAATGTCTGTGTTAGGAATGTATGTGTCCTGGGCACACCCTGTGATCTGTGGAGGAACAAGAGGCCAACTTGAATCCCAGGCTGGCTGAAATGCCCTGCTGAAGTGCCCTTCTAGCTCCACAGATGGCAGAGGGACCCTGGGGTGATGGTACTCCTACACATCTCAGTAGATTGGTGATATTAGATAGGTGACCCTGAGCACTTTGCTATGGCCTGACCAGGACTGCAATGCTGGCTTTAGAGATGCTTTACAAATGCCTAAAAAATGCTTCTCCCTAACCTAAAGTGAGCATGAAGTCCTAGACTACAACATGTCCAGGGCAGTGCCAAATGCATTCCCTCACCTTGCTTGCAGAGGACAAGTCATTGTCAGGCTAGGATAGCCACTGACACCCCTTGTTGCTGAGCTGCCTCACGGAGGGGGAGCCAGGTGTAAGCATGAGGATTTTTCCAGAGCCTGAACAAATCCAAATAGCTCAGCTGAGGGAGAAGAGAGGGACAAAAGTGACACTGGCTCGGCTATCCTTGAGGACTTCCTATTTCACTGGATTTGCTGCTTTAGCTAGATCTGCCAGCCCTTACCCTTCTGCAGAGCATGCGTTGGTTGGAGTTGATGGCCCTAAGGTGAGGGAGTCCTGGCACTGGCTTTAATGGGGGAGCTGACTTGAGTGTATTGATGTGCAAAGGCTTTGTGAGGGGACCTGTGCTCCTGAATCTAATTCTCTGTGCTTCACTGCTCCAGAGACTCACTTGTCTGGGACTGGGAGAGTTGCATATTGTTATGCTTAATTTTAGGAGATGTCTAGGAAATGACCTTCCCAGCCTCCAGGCTGAATAGGACTTACACCAGCCTCCCCTTGTGTCCATGGATCATTTACATTTTATGTTAAGGGACAGTGTAGCTCAGATCATGGTGCTTTTCAGAGAAAGGTGATAGTTCCACTATCAGCTGAGATTTAATACTTCCACAGCAAGCAAAGCCTGTCATATCAATTTGTTGTTCTGGCCCATTCCCAGGCAACATGCCATTCCCTGGTACAAAAGCTCCTATTGTTGCCACTGGGCTGGTTCCTAACATGCTAAATGCTTCCTCTCTCACAGAAGTGCAATGTGCAGTATGAAATACAATTTTAAGGCTTGTAGATTATAACTAATTCTCAGCAGTCCAGCAGAGCAGACTATGATAATTATGGAAATCTTAGAAGATACCTGAAGATGAGCAGGAGATGGAGAAATTAGTCTACTATTACAAGCTTTAATTCTTCCAATTATCCAAAACACATTTAATAAAACATTTTATCTTTTGGCAAGAGAAACTTTGATTAAAATTTGTGGGTGGAAGAGCAGGTAAAGGAATGGTCCCCTGACTCAGGAAATCATACCTGTCCTGTGGAGAGCTGCTGTACCCTGTGGTTATGCCTGTGCAAGAGAATTCAACACTTCCAAGGGACTGGAATTCAATCAGAGAATCATAAATAGATTTCGGGTGGCAGGGATCATTGGGAGTCTTGTAGTTCAAGTCCCTGCTCAAAGCAAGATGCACCTTAAAGTTGTGTTAGGGTGGTATGATCTTGCCCAATATACCCTGAAAATATCCCAAAGATGTGGCTTCCACAGGCTCTCTGGGCAACTTGTTCCAGGACTAACCCACTCTGATGGGTCACAACTTAGCTTGGTTGGGTTTTCCCTGGTTGCAACTGGTGACCTTTGTGTCTTGTCCTCTCTGTGTGCGCTTCTGGGAAGGATCTGGCTTTCTCTTCAATAACCAGCCCCATCAGGAAGTGCAAGTCTGCAGTCAGGTCCTGCCCTTAATCGTTCCCAGACTAAACAAACTTACTTTCATTACCCTTCTGTGTTATGTGCTCCAGCCCTTTAATCATCTTGGTGGTCCTCTTGGTGAACTCTCTTCAGTTTTTCAGCATCTCTGTCTGACTGAGATTTCCGTGAGTGCTGGGGACATAGGAATCATCAGTCCTTTGGTTGCTGAAGTGAGGAGGATTTCAGCACATGCTTAGAGTGTCTGTAAGTGCTTTCCTGGAGCTGGAACAAAGCTGTAACCACAGAGGTTTTGAAGTTGCTCAGAGTCTTGTTCAGCTGAGTTCTGAACAACACCAATAACAGAGATTACACAATTTCATGGTAAAAGGGTCTGGGACAGCTCACAAATTGTCCTTGGGAGTTGACTGTTTTTCATTGTTTATTTTGAAGAGATACAAATATTGATAGTCCAGATTTTGATGTAAATTTAAATGCCCTTTTATCAGGTTGATGCCCGCAACCTAACATCCTTACACAGTCTGTCTCAGCTTAGATCTGCTTCTGTAGGAGTGGGTGGAGAGTCAGATGTGAACAGGGTAGAGCAGGTATGCTTTCCTCTGCTCATTGGTGTGTGAGTTTGGGTTTGAATGAGGATGTTGTATGGGTATTGTGGCAGTAAATGTGTTCAGTATTCCAAACAGGGAAGGCAGAAATGGGTAAACTTTGTATCATCCACATTAGAACTGGGTAAATTCCCATTTCATGTATTTACTCTGGAGAACACTGATTTTCAGGTGAGTGGATGTTTCACCTGGTGACTGAAACGTTCTCAGGCATGATTTTGAGGAGTGTGATGTGGTGCTAAAATATGGGGATTTTTGTGTTTTTAAAAGCTCCAAGTCACCTGAAAACATCAACCTGGGTTTGAGTCAATATTACCCTTCTCAGTGATGGGCGTATTGGTTAAGAACTTCAAAAGCTTCCAGCTCACACAAGCCTTCCATCTAACTTTGGAAAGATTGCCATGGATCAACTACCTCCAACACTTTTTGGGAAGACTGTCCCCTTCAGTCTTCCCTTGAGATTTTGATGGAGAACTAGGTGGAGGGTTGGAGTGACCAAAAGAACCTGATGACAGCCATGTGTCCTGTCTGCACAGGAGCTATCCTGAGAGCTGCTCCAAACATTATTGATCCTGTCCCGCTCTGTCTCATCCGAAAAATATCTTGATACCTAGGCTGGGTCAAGCCTGAATGAAGAATAATTCCATTTCACTCTTGTTAGGTCTAGTGTCTTGACAGGAAGAAACAGACTTTAAAATTCTTCCAACCAGCCCTTCTGCCTGGGTTGGACAGATTGTTGAAAGGCTCTTTGTATTACTGTTGGTTTTGTAAATCCCTGGATCACAGAGCTGTATATGAGGCTCTGAGTAGCAAATCAGTCTCTTTTAGCTGTTGTTCCCAGATGGGTTTGCTGAATTAAGTATCCCAGGAGCCTACCATTTTTTCCTTTTCCTGTGGGGAGCAAGAGCTGCTGGGAGGAATTATTTCAGTCTTGTGAGATCTTAGAGTCACTAAGCTCTGCTCTTTGGAACTGTTAATTTGTTTTTTTGCAATTATTCCTTGCTGTCCTACTCTTTCCAGTCCGGAGGAAGGTTTCCATCCCACCTAAATGCTCTGTTTTCCTTTGGAGAATAATTCTGCTTGACCCCTATGACTTTAAAAACAATATATAGAAGGGTTTTGGTGCTTTTTCCCACTGCTTAGCCAAGATATAACAGCACTGTTGTTCCTCAATGCATGGAAAGTAATGTCTACACTGAAACTGTATCCAAGAAGTTTCTCTCCTTGTTACGGTGCACGCTGTGGAAACCTAAGATTTGTGCCCTTGGTTTATCCTCTGGGAGGGACAGTTCTGCTCCACAGAACGCGAGGCATTCTGCCAATTCCCCACTCTTGTTTTCATCCCCTGACCTTTCTCCTGTCTTACCCCCCTTCCACCTCAAGGGTGAGAGACAGTGGAAAGAAGATGGAGTTACAGTTTCCTAGACTTTTGGCTTTTTTGTCTTTTGTGCATCACTTTGTGGCTGACAGGACATTATTTTTTTTCTTCAGAAAATACCTTGCATGCTCATCTCTGTGCATTAGCTGATCACAACATAAATGCTTGTCCATTAATCCAGTGTCTTCCTGTGTGTCTTTCATCTCCCTGCTCTCTAGTGTTCTCCTGTTTCACTTTTTTCCCTCTTTTGTCTTTAACTCTGCTTGATACAATCCACCTCAGTATCACAACTCCAGTCTATGGAAACGGGGACAGATACTGTAATCAGATTGACAGACCCAGTTAATAAACCCGCCACCTGATTCTGAAGCACTCTTCAAAGGCCAGTCTTCATGGGACTGCGACAAAGATGTCCCTTTCCACTATTTCTGTATCTGCTAATTATACAGGCCTACTGACTTTTCTGCTGTACTAACATGTTGACTAATATGCTGCAGCTTATTTCCAGAGAATTCAACTATTGTTGTTTTGTTATTGTTATTGTTATTATTGCTGCTCTTTTGCCCTCTAATAGTTTGGGTAGCTTGAGAGCAAAACTCAGTGCAAAGTAAGGTTGGGATTTCTCTGTTCTAACTTCTTCTGAGTCTACCATGCAGATTTCCACATCTGAGATCCTCATCCTGGGCTTCCTGTATAGGCACTGCAGAGATGTTTGCACTTTAAACATCGTGCAAGAACAGCAGTTCCAGCTTGAACCAAGGGACCATCATAACCACTCTGGACAACTTGTTCTACTGTCTGACCAGCCTCACAACTCAAGAACTTGTTAAATCAAGAGCTGTATGTGAGTTCATTGGTTCTTGATGGACTTTTCTTCCATTCATTGTCATTGGGGTGTTTTCGGTCCATGTGAACATTTGAGCCCTGCAGAAGTGCAGTGGCCAAAAGTGCCACAGTTCAGCTTTGCAGGTGGTAAGGAAATGCACCCTTTTGTTTCACCAGCCTTTTTTTATTTTAATGGAAAGAAACAGCACTTTCAATCCCTTCATCTCCCTTCCTCACTTCCACTTTCTGTGTGGTCTGTCTCACCTCCCAGCTGCCTGTCTTCCAGGTAGGAGAGCGTTAGTTGTAATTTAACACCTTTCTCTGAAATGTCTCTGAGTTTTCTGCATGATTTCTGAGTGGGGAGGGAGATGGGAAGAGGCTCTAGTAATGCAGACACTCTTCTGGGTATCAGTGTTGAATGGTTATATAGTGACAACATGGTGGTTTCTGTGTTGCCTTCTATTCCTTTCTAACAATTCCTAGGGTTTTTTCCCTGGTTATTAGTGAATGTTGGTTTTTACATTTTCACAGAACTGTTACTACTCCAAGACTTCTAGTATGTGTTACTTTGCATTTACTTGCATTGACTTTTATTTGAGATTTTTGACAAAACTTCAGTACCTGCAGTAAACTTGGGAGTGCTTTCAGTTTGTGACACTTCAGACCTGGGCTGGATGTGTGCTTTAGCATAAGACATTACAGGAATGCCTGCCTGATTTTTCTCCTTTTTGCTGAGATATTGCTTGTGATGATCCAGGCATTTGAGATTTGGAGACAGAACTTCAGAAGGAGTAGTCAAGCAGGCTACAAGGGAATGCTGTTGGTTGTGCAAAATCTGGACACTAAGTCGTTATGTAAAACAAATTTTTCAGACTTCATTATCTAAAACTGTGTTCCTGTAGCACTCTCCATGTTTGCATCAGAGTAAATCTAATTCATAAACATAGATGTGAAGACTAAACAAATCGTGAAAGGTGATACTGTTACAGCGCTTACTCAGCAGTCAGGGTGCCAAGTGCCACTTTCATTGTCTGGAGCAGCAGTTTGCTTGAATGATAACACTGTTTATAAAGGTCAGTGATGCTGCTTGTGCAGGAGATGTACCTGGGAGGGCATTTTCTTACTTCCCTGGACTCTGTTGCAGGAGAGTTCAAGTATAACTAATAACCATCTCTGTGCAAGCAGAGCTGAGATGATGCTGAAATGCACCTGGGGTCATGACAAACAGAAATCCTACTTTGAGTAAAGTTTTTTTTTTCCAGCTGTTTTAAAGGAGACTGGGGCTTGTCGGTGCATCCTGGGAAGGGATTATATCACAGAATGACTGAGATCACAGAATCATAAAATCATTCAGTTAAAAAGGCTTCTAAGACCTTCTTGTCCAGCCTATCTGTTTAGAGCAGGGTCACCTACAGCAGGGTCACCTACTCAGGGCTGCGTCTAGTTGGATTTTGAGTATCTGGAAGGTTGGAGACTCCACGATGTCTCTGGGCAACCCACTCCAG
This sequence comes from Dryoscopus gambensis, assembly GCA_013389985.1. Classification (NCBI taxonomy): domain Eukaryota; kingdom Metazoa; phylum Chordata; class Aves; order Passeriformes; family Malaconotidae; genus Dryoscopus; species Dryoscopus gambensis. The sequence goes on along the minus strand of WEIT01001024.1, from coordinate 179,856 downwards.
AGTTTGATCACTCTCACTGTTATGCATACATGTTTAAGTGGAATTTCCTTTATTTTATTTTGTTCCCATTGCCTTTTGCTCATTCACTGGATATCATTAAGAAGAGTCTGGCTCTGTGTTCTTTACTGCCTGTCCCATCAGTTGTTTGTACACATTGACAAGATCCCCCTGAACCTTCTCTTGTCCAGTCTAAGCAGTCCCAGCTTTCTCAGCCTCTCTTTATGTGACGGATGCTCCATCCCTTAGCTTTGTGGCCCTTTGATGGACTCATACCGGTGTGTCCATGTCTCTTTTGCATGGGGGAATCCGGAACTGGACACAACACTCCAGCTGGGTCTCACCAGTGCTGAGGGGTAGGCTTTCCTCTCCTGACCTGCTGCTGATGCTTCTACCAAAGGCTGGCTTTGCTGTGAGGGCCCATTACTGGCTCATGGTCACCTTGGCATCTGCCAGGACATGCTGGTTCCTTTCTACCAGGCTGCTTTTCAGCCTGTAGTTCCCCTGCATAGTACACAGGGATACTCCTCCCTATGAGAAGACTTGGCATTTTCCTTTCATTAAAATTAATGAGATTCCTGTTTGCTCATTTCTGCAGACTGTCAAGATTCCCTCTGAATAATGGAACAACCATCTGGTCTATCAACTGCTCCTTCCAGTTCTGTGTCATCTGCAAATATGCAGATGCCATGCACAGGTTCAGAGGTGTTCCTTAGTGTGACAGAAAACATAATGTTAGCTTCAACAGCAGAAAACCTGGGGCAGTTTCCTGTCCTGACCCAAACCAGGATGATGTAGAAAGGGATATTCTTCAATCTAAGCTGGCTGAAGAGAAAAAAGAATAATAATTAAAAAATAAACCACTTTTCTGGGGAGGGATGATGTGTCTGGATCCAGCGTGGGGCTGGGATACAGCCGGGACGTGCCCTCAGAGGCAGCAACTCGTAAATGCTCCCAGGTCTTGAAGTTTAATCATAGCCTTTAGCTGTAACACTGTCCATATATGAGCACAATTCTCACTGACTTTTCCAGCAGCTGCCCCTGAAGCTGTTTGGGCCTGTGGTGTGTTTTGGTCTGGAATACAATAGGTACGAGGAAAACGTGCACTGTGGATGTAGCTGCTGTTACAGCTGTGAGGCAAAGAGCCCTTCAAAGTGTTACTCTGCTAAAGAAATCCCTTTCTCTAACCTATTAGTCAAAGCAACTGCTCTGTGTCAAAGCAGCACAAATAGCTTTTAGCCAGAAAGCTTTTCTAGCTGCTGTTCAGCTGGGGCCTTCCCGCCCTGCCTGACTGCTGTCCCCATACAAGGGGTGAGCCCAGTACTTGGCTTCATAAATTCCACTGTTGGCTTTCTATTGTCCCTTTGTTCCTCGTTGCCAAGGAAGCCAAATATTATTTCTGTCCCTGAAAGAAGTTGCAAATATGGGGAATGGCTTCAGTGAGAGGTGGGGAGAAATACCTTTTGTGTTCTCTCTTATTGCCTTTATAGAGCTGATTTGGATGATGTGGTAGAATGGGGCTGTTCTGTCTTTCCTCTGTTAGTCAGATGTCTTCATTATTGTTATTAACTTATATTCCAGACTAAGCAGTTCGCTCTCTTTGTGTATCTTTTCACCCTCTTTGTCACATCCTGAAGTGCTACTGAGTGGTTCTGAATAAAAAATCAGTCTGCATTTATATCTCTTTATCCCCAGGCTTTCTGTGACCCCTGCTGCTTCACATTCACAGGCTCTTATTTTTTTTTTTCCAGTCTTCCCATGGATTTAGTTGTGGGATCGTCTTCAGCTGATATTTGGGAAACTGAAGTGCAGGTGAAACTGATACCAAACGAAGTGTACTGGGAACTCCATCTGGCCCTGCGGCTTCCAGTGAGAGGTGACCATTCTTGATCACAGAATCAGAGAATGGTTTGGCTTGAAAGGAACCTTAAAGACCATCTAGTTCCAACCCCCTGCCGTGAGCATGGACACCTTCCACTAGACCAGGTTGCTCAAAGCTTTTCACTAGAGCACCAGGAAGGTATAGCTTGTTTAGCAGGTAGAAAGGAAACTCCTGCATTAATACTTGATCTTCAGCCCAAGGTACCGAGACTGTCCTGCCTTTACTCCCAAGTGCTAATTTCCTGTCTTTTCCAGGAGGAACATGTGGTAAGTTGAGGTTAGGTGTCTTCAGGCTGGCTGGGCAGCGATACAGCTTGGACTGGTGATGCTCCAGATGCCTGTCTCTTGGTAGTATTGTTTATATCAAAAAATGAAAGAGCAGTTTACCTGTGAAATCATCATTCCTGCTATCCTGAACACATTTATCATGGCTTAAAGTTGTCTAGTTTCTGGTGAATAATGAAGTCCCTCTTGGCTAAAGTCAGTGGCTTAAACAGCAGATGCTCATCTGGCAGTTTTGCCTGGTTGTGGCAGATGCAACTCACTGCATGTTCTGTTAAGACAATACTTGAGGTTTGTAGCCAGATCATCAGAGACAGAGCACATCAGAAATTAGGAGAGACTTAGGCAAACCTACTTTTTCATCTCTTTTCTTTTTTTTACCCCCACTCTTTTTACAACCTCTCTGCACTCCAATTTTTTCCTGGATAATTTTTTTTTCCTTTTTGCAAGCAGGTGTGATTTGGAGCTTGATCACATGAGAACATAAAGACAGGTCACTTACAAATGGATAGTCTTGCTCAAAATCTTTATCTTTTCTCCTTTTTTACTGTTTTAAGGCTGCTCTCTGTTCCTCTAGTTTCAAGTGACCTAGTCTCCACAATCCTTCCAGCTGATTCTTGCTGTCAGGATAAGCTCCTGGGACCACACTTCTAACTGACAAATGAGAAAGAGATTTTTTTTATATGTCTACTCTAACCAGTGTCTCCTTTTGTTTTCCCTTTTTCATTTCCTTCTTTTTCCCTTACTCTGCTTTATCCTTTAGCTTTTTAGCCTTTTCTATCTTGTCTCAGTCTCTACTCATTTTCTTTCCTCTCTTGGGGTTCATAAAGCTGCCAAGGCCTGGCCAAAGCAAAGAGAAATATGCATTTCAGAGGCGAAGGTCATGCAGAGGGCAGCATCATAGTTCTTACTGCAGGTCCTTGGGAAAAGGATGCAAGTTTGTTTCGGAGCTGTTGCTTTCATTAAATTTGACAAATCCACCCTCAATGAGAATAAATAAATAAAATATGGAATGTAAAGCAGGAGAAGGGAGATGTGAAAATTCCTGTGCTGGAAACAAGCTTTTGCTTAACTTTTGAATTGTCTTGGGAGGCAAGTTCTTGGAGAATTAAGCACAAGGTCTCTAGTCTGGAGGGAAATCACAAGTGTGGGTTCTCTGCAGTGTCTCAGCAGAGATCATGCTGTATGTCTGTGAGCAGTAGCTGCCCTTCCCAACACAGGCTGTGATTTGTCATTACCTCCCGAAATTTTCTCCTTCTTCACTGGAAAAATTGCCAGGTGGGAAAGCAATCCAGAATGATTTGACCTCCTTGAGCATGGAGATTGCCTATCTCTACCTATCATTGCACAGCACCAAATGAGGGAGGCCTTGAATTTTAGTTTGCAAGGCAAAAAGGGTTCTAATAAAAATGACCATTGTAGCATTGAACTGCTTTTTAAAATCAGTGGGGGAGACTACAACCTGATTGGAAGAATTTTCGTGTAGGAAAACTCTTCCCTGCCAAGTTGGTATTTGCACGTGTAAGTCACGCTATATTATTTCATGCAAGGTAACAGGATTTCAGATTTGCTCTCTGGGATCACAAGAATTGTTCAACATTTTCACCTGCCAGTTGAAATCTACATTTTTCAGGGTTGTGTGGTCACTCTGAGAGCCCCAGAGATGGCTCCTGGCACTGTGTGCAAAGCACTCACATCTGCTTGTGATGGCTTTAGCAGCAGCTCCCACGGGGTTATGCACTTTTGCCTTCCCTCCTGCCATTTGCCCCAGTCTAAATAAATCTGCCATTTCCCTGTACTCATAGTCTTGTCAGGATAATTTCTTCTGAATGGGCAGAAACCTGTTTATTCAGTGTTGGTGTTTCTTAGCCCTTGTCAGATTGTCATGGCTGAGTTCCTGATTCGCTTAAAGGATTGGTCAGTGTGCATAAAGTCTTGTCTGTCACTTGTGTGGTCAAATAACCACTTTCTTTGCCGCAGTGTGGTATGCGGTGCAAAAGCTTTCTTTTAATTTGGGTGGTAACAGGATACTGCCCTGTCACTCCCAGTAAAGCTGTGGGCAAAGGCCAGACTGATTTTAGTCACATCTGCTGTAGCTCTGCTGAGGCTCGCAGTTATAGAATGGCTGATTTGTAGTTCCCTTGCTGCATGTTACTGGGACAAAAACAAACCCTTCCCTCTATGTTTGCAGTGGTGAAAGCCTGGGTTTTGGTCAAATTGCACCCTTCCTGAACTTTTCAGGTTGGTGCTCTGTCTCTTGCTGTCACACTGTGTGGGGACATGAAGGAGCTGTCACAGACCTTACCAGAGATAAACATCATCTGCTTTCATGACAGATGCCAACCGTTTCCTATTTCCAGAGAAGATTTGGGACCGAATTTTCTTTGGTATGTGGTGAACTGGTAAATCCCATGCTTTCTAAATACTAGAGAGAACAAAACAGCAGGGGACTACTGTTAGGCACTGTGCTTGCCAGCATTGACTTCTGATATAGCTGAGGAGGACCCAAGAAGGGATTTGATGCAGATAGAGGGGCCAAATGACACAAATTTCAGAAATTTTGGTGACTGGACCGGAAGGTGCAAACAGCTATTAGGTCTCCTGCCCTCGGGCCCAGAGATGCTTGTAGGAAAGGCTGAGTTTTGGGACAGATCTTGTTTGAGCTCTTAAGCCTGGCTGCAGGAAGACACCAAGCTTTGGGATAGTTTTTTTTTCTTAACTGGGGTCTTTCCATTTACATTTTAATTTTGTAATGATGTTGATTTTCAAGGTTGAATTTTCCGTAAGAATTGTCACCTGAAGGGGTGGGATCAAAAGGACTTTATTGTGAAAATGCAAGTCCAAATGAACACCAGTGAGACTTTTATACATGAGGAAAGGTGCATTGATAGCTATACATGTACTATGGAGAATTACATGGGTATAATTATGGCAGACTAATTATCTCACTCTAGTTTTGCTGTTAAAAATATCTTGTATATAAACCACCTAGATAAAACTGTCCCTAAATCTGTTTTAACTTTATTTAGAGGATCTACACAGCTGGGGTGGTGTGAGTTCTTTATTGCTACTTAGTATGCAATGGCAAGGCCAGGGTGAGCAGTGCTCTGATTTATGTGCAACGTGACTGTGTTTGGGAAAGGATTTGGTTGAGAGCCAAGAAGCAAGAGCCAATTGAAGCTGCTCAGGAAGTGTCACCCGTGTAGTTCCCTCAGCTGTAAAATGATGACCTTAAGCCTTACTGCAGCTGTATCTCTGGAATGAAATAGTGCCCAGCTTGTCACAGTGCGTGGAATTGACCTTTGGGGGCTGTTGGAAGTATGCTCTAAATCTCTCTCAAAATCACAGCTCTCATTCTCTGAGTACTGAACAAACCCCATCAGGCTTCTCAAGATGACCTGGTTATGCTATAAGATGTATTTTATAAATTTGATTGTGCTATGTGCGATATCTTTTATGTATTTGACACACAATACATAGTACTGCAAGTTACTCTCTTTTCAATTAAGGGAAGACATTAATATTTATAATGTTGTAACACTACTATATTACTTATACAGTATATTAATATTTTTTAAGTTATGACACTATTTTAACAAAACATTCTAAGAAATTTAGTACTGCAAAAATGAACTCCTCAGTTATAGTGGGGTTCAGGGTCTCCTGCAACTTAAATTAGGTAAAATATTCTGCAAAGTTGCTTGGTTGTTTTTTTTAACACACACACACACAGACACACACACACACAGACACACACACACACAGACACACACACACACGTGTGTGTGCATATGTTGACATATAAATTTATTTTTTATATATATACACATACAGATGTACACACACATGGAATTTTTAGTGGGAAGGGTTAGGAGCTGCCCAATATGGCAGCCTGATAGAGGCAGAGCAGCGACAGCCCTGTGTCCCCATGTGCAGGCAGCTGTGGTGCTGAGCAGCTATTCCTGACAGAGTGTGTGGGGGTCAGACCACTCCAATCACAGGCAGAAACACTTGGCTTCCACACAAGCAAAGCACCTGTGGCCTCATCCTGTTCCTCTCTCCAGCTGAGCAGGATGAAAGCCTGTTAGTAGGAAATACGCACATACATTCAGTGTGGATCCTCTGGAAACTGGCCCCAGAGAGTCCATGTGGCACTCAGGTCTGGGATCCTCAGTCACCTTACAGTGATGGGAGCATGCAGAGGGGCTTCTCCATTGACTCCTGGTCTTCCTGTAGCTGTCCTGGACCTCCTGTAGACAACTCACAGCCTCTCTGGTCTCTGCAGTATTTGTCTTGTGGCTGCTTTCACACCTGCCTCCCAAAGCTTTTATTCTACTTTCCAGTCAGCCCAGCTTGGTAGCCAGTAGTGGTCACAGATGTACCTACACACGCCATCTCTTGCTCCAGTGGCTGGCTCCATGAACAGTCTGACCTGTGCTCCAACTCTTGTTGCTGTCACCTCCATACATCACATGCACACAAATCGTTGGAAGAGGCTTAGATCTGAAATAAGGGAGCAGGAATAAGGAGCCGGAGAGAGGGTTGCAAGCTGGCGAAGTCCTGGTGCAGAGCCTTCCCGCCAAATTCTCTATACGGTCAAATTTCTGCACGGCAACATCGTGGCTGCCGGCAACCATACAGCTAACGTAACAGTTTTTAAAAAAATTCCTGAAATGCAGAGGAAGTGGATGGCCAACCCCTTGAAGTACAGGTTGTGATACTGGTACACAATTCTAGGAGAAACACTGACAAACTGGAGGGCCAGGAAGATAGTTTGGGCCTTAAGCACATAGCAGAGGAGGGATGGTGGAGAAGAGAAAGCTAAGCAGTATCCAGATTGTTCCTTCTGCTTCCTGAAAATGGGTATATATAAACCAAAAGCTCGGCTCCTCTCACAGGTGCAAACTGACTGGGCAGGAGGTAAGAAACATGAGTTGTGACAGGGGAAATTCTGAGCACTTATTTGAAAAAAAAATTTTGAAAAAAGTTTAATGACAAAGGTGGTGAAGCCCTGGCAAAGGTGCCTCAGAGGCTGGAGAATCCCTGTCGTTGGCAGTCCTTGCTCAGGGCTGAACAAGGTGCTGAGCAGCTTGATTTCACTTTGATATTGACCCTACTCCAGGCAGCAGTTTGGGCTGGGTGACCTGCAGGGGACCCTTCCAGGATAAATATTCCCTGATTCAAGCATTAAAAAGAAAGAAAGAAAGAAAAAAAGAGATAATTTTTAAACTCTGTACATTTGTCTTTTCAAAATGTGGAATATCAGAAAAAAAAAATCTCCATAGCTGTAAAGGCTTTTAAAACTTGCTTTAGAGAAAAGTAATCTCTCAATAAACTATGGATTTATGGGACATTCAAAGAAAATCATCTAAGATGATATTCAAACATCAAAAAAGATTTTTTTGTATTGAATTTTCAGAGCAATTGTTTAAAGTCCTAGACTGAAAATACTTGCAGTTGGACTTGCTTTCTAAATTCTCCAGAGTAATTCCAATAATCTGTGGGAAGGCTGTAGTGTTTTATTAAATTTTGTTGGAGTTTATCGTTAGGGAATTTAAGGGAATAATTAGCAATAATCCTCAGTAGTATCTATGTAATATTCAAGCCTGCAGAATTGAAAATGATGGTGTTTTTATTCCTGTCACCTTCACCGATCTAACTTCCAAGTACTTTCTCATCCCTACACAAACCTGGGAGACCTATGAAATACTGATCAGCATTTACTAAACTTTACCTTGTTTAGCCTTGAAATGCTGGCACTCAGCTGCAGTTCTAAATTCACTCTTGTTTCAAAACCGTTTTTCTGAGTTAACACTGGGTGCTGTTTGGAGCTGTAACTGCAGTACAGAAGATCAAATAGTGGGCAGGGAACTGTTGACTTAAAACAAAAATATTTTCCTAAATATGCTTACAAGATGTTCAGGTTTGTTCAGAGCTGTATGATATCTCAAAGGTGAAAGAGTTGGGGAGTAGCTGAACTGAAAGCAAATCTCTCTGTAGAAGGATTGTAATAGCACGTTTTAATCTCCAGCATTAGTAACAAAGCAAAACAAACCCTGCTTGTCCACGCTGGGCTGCTCTGTGATTCGAGAGAGCTGCTTTTACTGCTACAACCACAGGATTATCAGTAATGCCTGGTACAAAATGCATTCATTGAGTTCCCTGCTCTGGCTTCAAGCCTTGCTGGGGTCACGTTTCAGCCCTGTTGGCCCATCCTCGTGGCTTGTCACTCGACTCCACTGGCTCAGCACTGTTTCTGTGAGATGTTACAAGTATCAGTGCTCTACCCATAAAGAATGAGCTGAAATTCTCCAGTCCATAGCCTGCCTGCAAACCAGTGTGGTTTAGGGGTTGTCTGAACTCCAGAAAAGTATCCGATTAAAGTATCCCTTGGAAAGAACTTGTGTTTCACATTCAGTGTCTCTAAAACAGCTGCAAGGAAGCTGAGGAAACTAGAAGAAAGTGGCAGCAGATACTGAAAAAACCATTATGGATTTGGAAAACAAGCGGATTAGAAAGAAAAGAATCTGTGTCAACCAGAAACAAGGGAATACTTAATGCACTAGCAGTTAATTGCAGTGACTCCATGTGTTTCAGATAATGGGAAATAGCTTATTTCCAAGTATAAAGTAGTTTTTTTCCATGAGGTTGATTTTTCTCTATGATGTGTATGCACTCCTGTATTGTAACCACAAAGGCTCAAAATGGGATATTTTAAGAAGACATTACAATAGCTTGGATATAGCTCTATGCAGATGTTTATGAATCTCTGGCTTTAATTATACATAGTAGTTCATTAACCATTAGAATCCTTCGAATTTTCTTGTAATTTATTATAAGTTTTGGATCACATCCAAGCAAAAAGAGTTAGTTCTATTGTCATTGTGACTGTCTCTATTCTTCCAGCACATTCCTACAAAGATGTTTCCTGGTGAAAGATGAAATTTATGTTCTGCAAGCTGGTGCATTGCTATGTGCCTCGTCAAGAAAAGCTAGAACTGGTTTTAGTGGAAGCAGGAGAAGAGAGCTTGCTGGTTTTAGACAACCATAGTTAAATGGGATATATGAATGAATGTTTTTGTGCTCTGCTTTTTCATAGAACAGTTGCAGACTCATAGACCCATGGAATCATAGAACAGTTTGGGTTGGAAGGGACCTCAAAGATCATCTTGTTCCAACCCCCCTGCCATGGCAGGGACATCTTCCACTATCCCAGGCTGCTCCAAGCCCCATTCTGCAGGCCTTGAACACTTCCAGGGATGGGGCATCTGCAGGTTCTCTGGGCAACCTGTGCCAGGGTGTCACCACCCCCACAGTAAAGAATTTCTTTCTAAGAGGAGACTCTTCTAGCTTAAAGCCATTCTGCCTTGTCCTATCACTTCATGCCCCTGTGAAATGCCCCTCTCTGGCCGTGTTGTAAAGCCCCTTTTTCTACTGGCGGCTGTATTATCCTACTTCTGGATGGGGTGAAAGCTCTTGTGCCATCTGTGCTTTTGTGAACTGCTCCATCAGCTGCTTTGGTTTCAAAAAGTAAGGGCTGTAGCTCCATGAGAGTAATAAAAGAGGATGTTTAGATTTACAGTTCCTGTAAAATGGTGATATTCTGTATGAATCTGTTATGTTTCTCTTTCCTTCGTATATGTTAAGATTTAGAGCTGACTGTTGGATGAGAACTGATCAACAATTTCCTGGAGAGGTAATAGTTCAAATGATTCTTGGGGGCTGACATTGCTGGGACAGATAAAGTTACAGTCAGCATTAAGCACTGTGTTTGGTGAGTAGTGTAGAATAATTGCTGATGACTGATAGGAGGCAAACCCTGCACTTTGGAAAAATAAATTGCAAGTGGTGTTTGAAGGGAACATTTCCTTCTTTTTTTGAGGGAAAAATGATCTATCATTTTCGTGATGTGTTTCTTTTGGTAGTTTATTCTGTCCCTAGAGTGTAAATCCCTGCTTTGGTGGTGACACTGGTCTTTTGAATCAAGGAGATGTTTAACTCTGGAGTCCTGTACATTGACTTAATTTGGGAGTATCAAAGCCCACGATCAGAATCCATGTCCTCGACACAATCCTTAAAAAAAAGAGAAGTGCTAAACCCAAAACATTTTGAGATTGTTTTTGTTATCCCAGGTTTTCAAAACATGAAGCATTTCCAAAAGGTTTGATGGGCTTAATGCTTTAGATTTCTTTGTTGCTTTCAACATGTCTTCAAATGAAATACATATTTTTTAAGAAAAGCTCAAATTACCACCTGCTTTAACATTATCTTACTCTGGTATACAAGTGCCAATTAAGACCTCAAACACCTGCCATTGGCTTCATGTTTAAGTCTTTCATTCAGTGAAGAGCGTCCCAGTAGTTCCCTCCCTGGTACCATATGTAATGGTACAAAAGGTCATTTGGAGACTTGTTACCGAAAATTCAACAACGGTCCTGAAAATAATTCAGATTTTGGGTTACTAGACCATGAATCAATGGGTAACGAAATGCCAACACTTTCAAAAGAAATACCAATGAAATAATACAAATCTGACATGCTTTAAAAGGAAAAAAAAAAGGCAATAATTCTCTACAGCCACTTCCTTTTGCTCTTTGAAGAACATCATCACCTCCCTGACCATGCTCGCGCCTAATCCAGGATCTTCTTTCTGACAGTGGTCAGTGCCAGATGTTTTAGACATTGTGCTTTGTTTATTATGAGTCAGTCACCATCAAAGCATTCAATCCCTTCAATATCTTGAGCTTGATCGAACCCAAGTTATTTTGAGACTTCTGATGGAAGACGAGAGGAAGGAGCTGTTTCAAGTGATCTGCACTAATTGCAGGGGATGAAACCTCCCTGATCCTGAATTGGCAATATGAAAGGCATGCCGTAGGATGGCTGTTCTGACAGAGTAATTAAATATTCAGAGGAGACAGTAGAGTCTTGAATGTGCTTTGGTTGTATTTCTCTGGCTCCTTACCAAGGTTGGCCTTGGGGAAAAGTCCTAATGTCCTGAAGTAACAGCGTGGAATGTTGTATTCTGATTCTGTTTGTAGTTTGCTTGTCCTGATGCCCATCCTGCATAGTTGCCTTACTTTAGAGAGAGAGAGCTGAACTAATTCCAGGACTAGGTGTGCAGCATCCCCCAGGGCATGTATTCTACTGACTGGGAAAGGAGGTCCACCTCAATAGTTCATTTCATCCCAGAGTGCTTCCTTGAACAAGTGAGATAAAGACACTAAATTAAATAGTGCTTTTTCCTGATCTGATGTAGCCCTGTCACTCATTCTGATAACTGGGGCTGTGTCTCAGCTTTTTTCTTATGAGAAAATTCCACCCTGGGGACTTGGAAATTAATATGCTGATTTGAGTAAATATTTATTTGGCACACACCTCCAGGCACTGCAGCAACAGAACTGTTAAGTAAGAACTACAGGCTAAAATTCAGATAAATCAGAGAATCCAGCCCCCACAGTGGCAGCTTGAATGCTGAAGCTAAATTACTGTGTGTTGGTTTTCTCTAAGAACAGTAATTGTAGGTGTTTTAGACACCTTGAAATTTGTTGAGAGTGGTGGTCTTTCCCAGAACTCCTGAGCTAGGTTTTGGTGTTGGTATGGAAGAGAAGCTATTCCCAGTAAAAGCTCTGGATATAGGTCATATAATTTTGGAGATTAAGAAGTTGCTGGATATGGCTTTAGGGACAGAGAAAAAACCCTGGGAGTGCTTAACTTGGAGTAAATACACCCTACAGATGTGTCTACAAGGAAAGCTAGAGTTGATATTGAAATGAGCAATCCATGTGAATTCTCTCAAACCACAAGAGCTGGGCTTCCCTGGTTGCACTGTCATGTCTTGGAAGGCAGGATGGTGAGTGTGAGGAAGCAGTGCAGCTGGCAGGGATGGAGGGTAGCAGCATGCCAAGCTGGCTCCTCAGTGCAGCAAAGATGTTGAAGATCTGGAGAAAGTGCATTTGGCTGCCAGGAAGGCAAGGGTGCTGGAACATGGGGTGAATAATGGGAAGCTGAGGGAACTGGTCTGTTCATCTAGGAGTGAAAAATGAAGGAAGTGGGATCCAATTACTGTTTTAAAGTACCTAAAGAGTATAGACAAAATGGAACCAGTCTTCTCTCTGAAAGGCACCAGAGTATACAAAAACGTACCAATGAAACAACCAGAGGGAACAAAAAAAGTTATAGTATGGGAAATGCCAATTGCATGGAATTAAAAAAAAATTTCACTGTGAAAATTGTTAAGCTTTGGCACAGGGTGCTCAGAGAGCCTGTGGAGGCTCCACACTTGGGGATTTTCAGAACTGGACAAGGCCTTGGGAAACCTGGACTGAGTTGGCCCTGCTTTGAACAGAAGGCTGGACTAGATGACTTGCAGAGGTAGCAACCTAAGTCATTCTGGGATTATGGGTCACCAAGAGAATAGTCATTATTATTAAAAAGCAAATTTTATGTTCCCTTTTAGGAATTCGTCCAGGGATTACTTGTTTCTTTTAATTGCTTTGTCTTTTTTCTCTATTCTGTCTCTTAAGAAAAGAGTCTACCAGCAGCCATCCGACCATGTCCTCTTGGCCTTCCTCCACAGAGGAAGAGGAAGATAGGGACAGGCATGCTGGGGTGGCTGCTTGCATTGGTGGCAGTAGTGGGAAGGAGTCTTTCAGTCTCCACTGCAAAGAGGAGATCTGTGGGGTTGAGTGGGACCATGGCTGACACTGGCATGGGACATGTATCAGCAACAGGGAGGTTTCCTTGAGTGTGGCAAAGTCAGGATTGTTTGGGAGTTTCCCCGGCAACCTGACTGTAATCAGCCCTTCTGACTCAGTGTCATTTTAACGAGACTTTGTCTCCCTGCTTTATTCTTGTCAACAACTTCATTACAGCAGATAACATAATCCTCTAAGAAACAAGAAGAGATTTGGTTCTGCACAGTGTTTTCCTTCTGAAAAGATTGTGACTTTGTAGAATTACAGAGAAAGCAAAGCTTTGAGGAAGTGTCAAAGGCCTAGAACAGAAGGTGCAGTCAGAAGAATTAAAGTTGTATAACGTGAAAGGAGACCAAAGATGTGCCTGGTGTGCCAGGATGGAATAGGACCTCCTACAACCAACTGAAACCCCAACTTTTCCCTTAGTGACTCTGTATTTGGGCCTTTTTGCCCATGATCATTAGTTTATAGGAAAAGTGAGGTTGGAAGGGGCTTCTGTTTTCTAGTCTAACCTACTGCTCTAGAATGTCAGACCAGGCGGCTCAGGGTTTTATCCAGTAATGTCTGGAAAACTTCCAAAAATGTAGACTGCACAGCTTCTCTGGGCAAGCTGCTCCACTGCTTGACTGCTCTCTGAAGGAGTTGCTCATACACCTGGTCTGAAACTCTTGTTTCTTATTGTGCCTGTTATTTCTCATTCTCCTACTGTGCACAACTGTGAAGAGCCTGGCCCCATCTCTTTGATAACCTCATAGCAGATACTGGCAGGCTGCTATCATTTCCCCCCAAGGATGTCCCTTCTCCAGGCTGAAGAAGCCACTACTTATGGGGAAAATGCTCCAGCGCCGAGACTTCTTGTTGGCTTTCTGTACTCACTCCATTTTATTGAAATCTGTCTTGTATTGGGGGGCCAAAAATTGCATGTGGCATCTGGACAGGGTCTAAATGAGTAGTCTGGCTCAGCTGCATTTCCTGTAAACTTGACAGATATACTGATGTAAATAAGTTGTGTGATTCAACTAAGAGTTTGGAACACCCAGATGTTGCTTCCACTGAGGATATGAAACATGGCTGAAGATCAAATCACCAAGTGTCCCTAATATTCCTGTCATCTGTTTCTCCTTTGCACCTTTATGAGATGAGTAATAAAATCTGCATCCCTCATTGCCTGTTATTTTGTGGGTTTTGGCTGCACTGCTGTAAATCACCTAAATATTAACTACTTTTCACTAATGATGTTTTTTGTCGTTGTTTTTGCAGGTTACATATCACAGGTACTAAAGAATTACACTGACCATGCCTGTGATGGAGAATATGTGTCCCTGAGATGTCCCCACAGAACCACCATCAGCATCCAGTCTTCTTTTTATGGCCGAATTGTACCAAGTCATCAGCTGTGTCCTTCTCGCTATCCCCACTCCTATGCAACTTTAATTAAAGAAGATGTTGCCTGTTCCGTTGGCACCTCTCTTCAGGTATTGTTAAAATGCATTTCTTAATTTTGGACTTCACCTTTCCGTGGCCAGGCAGCAGGTCTCAGTGTTGGTGCTGCATAGACCTGTCTTAAGCAGGGCTACCCAGCATGGGTCTCACACAGCTTAGTGGATAATTCATCCTTGTAGTTTAGACAGGATGGCATTAGATTTTGCTGGTAAATGTCTTAGTTTTCCTGCAACTCTAGTCAGGAATGTGGTTGAAGGAGAATTACACTTCAAGACTATATTATGTTTGACTAGGTTTGAAGAGCATTATTTTTATAGTTTTCCTTCCCAATGATTAGCTTTTTCAACACATTCAGAGATGGCTGTAGCATTCTTTTTGCTTTAGATCCTATTTCAAGAGGCTTTTACTTTGGTAACTTGAAACCCAGAGAGAATCCTTGGCTTTACTTCTTGTGACTCATTTGGCTCTTAGGCCACTGTAAGTGGTCATATATCACTTAAACTCATAACATCCCCCAGTAGTTAATCAGCTCTGACCGTTCGTGTAGGGAATGTTGTCTCTGTGTATCCTCCCAAGAGCACATGTGACGTCAGGAAATCAAAGGATTATTTGGAAGGTGCCAGTGTTACTCTACTGTCAATAGGAACAACTAAAATTAGAAACATGAGCTGGCTGATGTTGTTGAGATAAATAGGGTCTGCTCCTGGATGTTGGAGTAAGCATAAGTTTTTCCAAGTGCTGGGTTTGGGACTGTGAAAACTTTTGGGCAAAGCTTTCAGGCATCCAGAGTGTTTATGGCTAAGAATCAATGATCATTCTTAATAAAAATTTATAGTAGACTAGATTAATGAACTACAGGGCTAGTGAGTAATTTCTTTTATAATTTGGCTAAAGGCCAGAGTTTTCCACATCACTTCTCGCTCTTGCATCCAGGGTTTTTAAGAGACAGTTACAGCATTTTTTAAAAAGTTGATGTGAGTGCTTTGGCTTCCAAATGTCAGTGGTAAGCTCTCAAGAATTTGCACAAGGTTGGTGTTTGGCTGTAGTGTAACCCTTAAGCTGACAGATTTGAAGTTGCCCTCAAGACATTTCCACTGCACAGGAAAGGACTGAGCTGTAGTATGGGGGGACGTGGTCCTTACTGGTGGAAGATTTTCCCAGATATGATGACAAAAATTCATAATGCAACACACAAGGGACAGTTGTGTTGTTTAGGGTGGGAAAACATGGAGAGAAAGCTTTGGCAGAGGCTAGCCTTCCCTTTTATTGATTTACTGAAATATTTACTTGCAGCATTTAGTTTACCAAGGTGATTGATAGCTGTGAGCATTGCCTCAACCCTTGTGGGTGAGAGGCCCACTTAAGGCATCTGGAAGAACTTGAGAAGAGGGAAGGTATTACCCTAGGCTTTCCATTTCATGGTTATATGTGTAAGAGGGATTGAAAAGAAATCCTTACCTGCTTCTCTTAGCTCTTTCTGTCCTCAGAGCTGTTCCCCATTAGCTTTGCCTTCAATACTTAGGCTGCTTGTAATTCCCAATCCCTGTTCATCAGAGCGAGAATTGTATTACCTGTAGGTAGTCCTGCAGCAGATCCCTTGTGCAGTACATTTATTACATGACTGAGACCAAAACACTGTTATTAACCCATTTTTGGGGATGCAGATGTACTGGGGAAGTAGCTGACATTCTATCCTCTGCCACAAATTTCTTGGGACAGCTTTGGCAAGTTCCTGAGTCTTTTTCAGACGAGACTCACAGCCTCTTTGGTGCCCTCAGATGTGGCTTTGATCCTTTAATGTGTTGCACTTCCCCAGGGCAGGATGAGTCTGAATGCCAGAGATGAATCTCGTCTTCTTTCTCAGTCCTGGGGGGGCTGAGGCCTCTCTGAGGGGTAAGTCAGGAACTCCACAAGCTGAATGGCAAACTGCCTGCAGCTCGCTGGTAGGAAATGCATGTGTGTAGGGAAATTGGAAAGCTGTAGACAAGGAAATTGCATGTATTTTTGTGGTTTTACAACTCAGATATATGGCTGCTACAGCAGGACCAATTGTGTGTGTATTCTGGTTGTCAGTAATTGAAAAAGCCAACAAAACCAAACCCTTCAAAACTAAGTATATAAAATCACTGTGTCTAATCAAACCCATGACTGTATAAATTTGCTGCTTCTCTGGAGAGTGGCCTGGAGGGAGTGTAAGGGGCATTTATTAACTCTATTCCCTTCAAACACTAGCTGTGAGTGTAAAGTCCCATTTAGAATCTCACTCCACTGTAAATGTCCAGTTCAGATGTTGTTTCTATGATAAAAAGGGAAAAGAAAGAGTTGATCACATTGAGACAATCACTACTAATTCAGCTTTATGTGACTGGCTGCCAGGATTCCTTGCTTTAGTCACTTGTTTTTCACAAAATGAAATACAGACCACCTGGGAGAGCAGGTCTGAGACATTAAGGCAGCGACCCAGTGACCTCAGACGACACATTTCTGTTATTCTAGCACTGTAATGTCAGATTCAGTGGGAGGTTTCCAAATGCACAAAGAATTTGGACATTCATAGAATAGTTACAGATTCATAGAATGGTCTAGGTTGGAAAGGACCTTAAAGATCATCTTGTTCCCATCCCCTGCCATGGGCAGGGACATCTTCCACTGGACCAGGTTGCCCAAAGCCCCATCCAACCTGGCCTTGACCACTTCCAGGGATGGGACAGCGGGAACTGGGCAACCTGTTCCAGTGCCTCACCACTCTGAGTAAAGAATTTCTTCTTAATATCTAATCTAAATTTGCCCTTCTTCACCTCAAGGCTTTCCCCCTTGTTGTATGACTGCACACCCTTCTTGTAAGCCTCTTGTAAGTCCCCTTTATATACTGGGAGGCTGAGTTCTGGATTGGTATTTCTGATGCCACTTGTTTTCAGCAATGAACCACTTGAGGTCTGTATGGAAGAATGTCTAATGGTTGACTAAAATTATTGCTTATTACCAGAAAACTATATTACATTTTACAGCTGATTACCTGCAATTTTCTCATTTGGATAAACTGGCAGAAAATAAAGCCACAGCTTATTTGTAAGGAAAACAGAAAGCCCTGGAGAGCCACTTAATTTGTTGTGCTTCTCCCCCCTGAAATTTATCAAAGACATTGAGGACTAACTTCTTTCTTCATATCCACAGGTACTGAAATCAGCAGATAAATGAACTTTCAAGGGCAATGTTTTATGTTTTACTGTGTGACTTGTTTTCCCCAAGAGGAGCTGGGCTTAGAAGGTGCTCTGGAGCTGAATCCTGACTCTCCTTAGACAGATTAGCTGATCTGGGGAGGGCCTGTGGGCATGGCCTGCGCCCTGGGTCTCTTTCAACACTCTCCAGGACAACCAGTCGCTGGTGACAAGAATCACTAGTGCTGCTGATGTGGTATTTCCTTTTGTCCTTGGGGCAAGAGACAGGACACCTTTGCTGCCACGACCTCCTGCTGTCACTCCAGCAGTGCTACAAAAGGGAGCAGATTCCTTGCACGCTGACCACAGGATTCCCTGAACCCTTCCCCGCCTTTTTTTATTTTCACCCACCAGGAAGGTTTCTGTGAAACTAAATAAAAAGAAGTCAGCTGACCTCTTCGCTGATGGAAAGATGAGATGAACTTTCCAGAAATGGCTCTCAAAGCACAGGCCAGCTGTTGATCACAGAAAGAGAGGGCTGGTGTTGCTCTTTCCAAAGTGGATTTTGTTTTCCCCGATTATTTTGGATTAAAAGTGAGGTACCAAGTAGAAGCGAACATTCCCAACTGCTCCAGCTTTCGTGGCAGGCCAAGGACATGCCTGATCACCGGGTATTGCGTGGTCCCACTGATGTCACACCCCTAAGTGGCCTCAACTGGAATGAGAAAGGGCCCTTTCTCATGACTCTGAACATCTATAAGATGATGATGGTCAAGGGGAAAGAAGGAAGAAATTGGTAGAAGGGAAGAATAATAGTAATCAGTACCACTGGGAGGAGGACCCACTGTTATATTGCATATTAGAACTCCACGGTTTCTAGGCAGTTTGAACAAGGAAAGTTTCAGTCTCAAAAATGTCAGTGAATTAAAGAGCAGCTTGGGCAACTCTTTTTCAGACCATATTAATTATTGCAGAGGATGGTGAGCAGTGAGCTCAGGGTCCAGAAGAGGCTACTGCACTGCCAAAGCTGCTGTTAAAAATCACAGAACCAGTGCAGTTTCATTCATGAATCTTGCTCAGGCTGAAATAGAACTCTCTGGCAAGTGGTTCCCCCAGCTAATTATTTGCAAGTAGAACTGTTGGATGCAGAGGTCATAGACAACCTCTAAATTGCTGTGTCTTTGAAATCTTTGGTTTGACTGAAATAGCTCATCAGAGCAGAGTGATTATGTCCTGAAGGACAAGAGGCACTGGAGGCAGAGGTGGCCAGTGCAGCCTGTCTCCCTGATGAGGTAGGACTGCTCCCCAGGGTGTAAGCCTCCTAATGCTTTGTTTACTCTAAATTTAAACTTTCCAAGTCATGGGGCTTCCATCATTGCCACTAAGACCCTGCTTGACAGTGTAATGGTTTGCTCTCAGGGATTTTTTTCCACTTTGTGTTTTAAGCTTTCCCTTTCTTTAATCCCATGACTTTTGGTTATGCATCCTTTTGTATTTCTTCAGCTTAGACCTCCTCTCCCTTTGAAGTTGACCCTGCATACAGATTAAGTTTCCTACTGTTAGGAAATGTAGGTAATGTTAATTAGGTGATATTTGTAATGCAGCTTTTACCCGGTCCTTCTATTTGGTGAACATGCTCCTGCTCTTTTTGAATCTGTTTCTGGGGCTCTTTCAAAGCCCTGCCAGAGGAGCACTGGTGAATCCTGCTGGTGTTTTAACATCCCAGCCCAGTGCTGTCTGCTCTACTGTCCTACTGGCATTTACTCCTCCCACAGCAGAGCTGGTGACAGGGAATGCATGCTCAGTTTTCAGCTCTTTATTTCACAGTCTGCTATGTTTATGTGAATCACCCAACATGTGGGCTCCTTCTCTTCTGCTGACTCTGCTGTGACCACTGCAAGGTCTAAGGGAGAGCAATAGGAGATAGCTAGTAGAGCACTAAAACCTGCTATAGATCAGGATTCAGGGCCTTTGAGCTCTTCTTCAAGTGATGCACAGATGGAATGCAGTAATTTGGGCAAAGCTGAACTACTTTCTAGTGGAGCAGGCTGGGAAGGTGGCTTGATGAAGCCATAGGCAGGTAACCTGCGCATCATCAGCATGGATTTCACTTCCTCATGTAGTCTGTGCTTCCCTATTGCTGATTCTTGGCAAATCTTCTTGCCCCATGGACTTCAGTAATTTGCATGAATGAAGAGAGATGAATGTTCACTCTTCAGAAACAGGACCCGTAAGTAAGTTTTCAACTTGAAAGCACCACGTTTATAGTGTGTTTTAAAGTGTTACCAGTGTTCAAGGGTACATAAAAGAGTATCAAAACTCAAATGAAAGGTGACATGAAGCCCTTATGAATGCACTGTGCTGTAGGGAGAGTTCCTGCTGCCTTGTTTGTTTGTATTTACTTCTTCCCACTGCAAAAAATCTGAAGGTGCACCAATATAAGTGTTGGTGTGACGCCACCATAATGGCCATGCCAGGACTGAATTTGACCTAAAAATGCTTAAAATTACTGGTATCTTCTTGCATAAAGTTCTTAGTACAAATCTCTGCCCATCTGCATTTGATTGCACCCAGCTCTGATACATTCATGCAGCTTGCAGCACAATTTGGGCAATTATTTAGTAGGGCTCCTCTGTGTAATTTCATGCATGACTGACATGCCCTGCAGTCATCCTTATGCTCCTTTGAAGATGGAGGCTGTACAGGGAGCAGCCCTGTAGCAAAGCCCTCATTCCTGTTGAGTTTCACCATTGGCTTCTGTGGGTCCAAAGTTTCACCCTAAGTGTGTTGAGTCTGTGAACTGTTCTGAGGGACCAAGAACTGAGATAAGTTTAATTGCCTTGGGTGTTAAGCTCAGTTGTGGTTTATTTTAAGCGTGCAGGGGAAGCACTTCTTGAAGAGTGATTTGAAGAGACAGGCTAAAAACGAACGCACCCCTGGGAATGGCTGGGGAAGGCCTCCTTGCAGAGCTCGCATCCAGCTCCACATTTGAAAGGTTGTTATCTAATGAGCACAAGCAATTACTTAGCTAATGAGCACAACAAAATGAGCACGAAAAATGTGTTTCATCTGCAGTGGCCACTAGAAGGACATGATTTCGAGCTTGAGGCTGCCGTTGCTTTAAGACGTGGGTCACCGCAGGGAGATTAATCCAGGGCATAAATCACAGGGGTTAGATTAGTGTTTGTTTTACTTGAATTCACATTTCTTGCTCTCTTATCTCCTCTAAATCTTGCAGCTTCTTAGCTCAGTCATGAACCAGAGAATGGAATGGGCTTAAACAGCCTCAACTTCCCTCCTGAGCACTGGCTGTCAGCCCTCAGGCCTGATTTACCATTGTAACGCAATTATAAAATGGCACAGTGCAATTAATGTGTCTTCCCTCCCCTTTCATGCCAGACAGGAATTCCTCCTCCACCTTACTCAGTTGGAGTGATTTCTATAATATAATCTAATCTGAGGTAACTTTATTTGCCTTTAGTCAGGGGTCTACCAGACTTGGAAACCAAAAGAGCTGACTGTATATCCCAGTTAGGGATGGGTCTGGGGGTCTATTGCTATTCCTGTGCAACTCCAGATTGTCTGTGGGCCTCTTTCTGTTTGGTTTTGTGGTTGTGTTTTCCCACTTTTTCAGCTGACAGTGACAACCAGAACAACAAGGAAAAGAATGAATTGCCTACATTTTTCCATCCACTGAGCAAAAACCATGCGAGCTCAATACATTCCCTCACTACCAAGTGAACTCCTAGCCTTGCTGGTGTCAGTGTAGCTGATCATCTGCAAATACTTCAGAAACAACATCTGACATCTGTCAGAGCTCTGATGCTGCCTAGATGTATGATTTTTGAGAGTAAGACCAGAAAGCCAAGGTCTTGGCTTCTGGTAAACACCAGAACCCCTGGACCTGCAGGGAACTGTACCTTTGGGGGTCATCTGGTCACACATGTTCTGCACAGTGCTTAAGAAGGTGCTGGTACATAGCCCATACTGATGAAAGCAGTGGGAAAGACTTCTATGCATGCAAGGATAGGTAAAAGTTATATGTGCAAGTGTTAAGTTAACATATAAGACTGGTGTAACAACTTTTTAAAAATTTTTAATTAAGAAAATGTACAGTCAACTATTGCTAATTTTCTTTGCATTTTTCCTGATGTATTTCACTGAGGATTGAACATATTTTTTTTATTTTACTCTTTATGGATCTATTTCATTATGCATAAGACATTACTCAAACAGTGAACAGGAAATCAGAAATCTTAATGATGTTTTTTATATTTTCAGGAAAAATGTTGCCATTTGGGGGAGGTAAAATAGAGTTACGTGAATGAAAAGGAAATACTGATTTCTCCTCCCCCATGAAACTTCTCAGAGTCATGGCTATTGTCAAATTAAATTGAAACCATAGCTAAAGACTACAACAAATTAGTGAAAGGCATACTGAGCCCCAAGAACACTTAACTTTTTTCTGTTGTCTCACAATGGCATAGATGACTTTTGCCCCCTAATTTAGTTACAAATTTCTCCCTAGGGCTTTGTTTTTTGCTGCCCTGTTCCACCCTTTGCATACCACAGGAAGTAAACTCAGGAGGTTTAATTTATGTAGAATACAAGGAATAAGTAAGAGCTGCCAAAAGTTAGAGCAGAGCCAAGACAAAGTGGCAATACCTGAAGGCTGCCCTTGTCCGTGATTCTCTGAGGTCAGTGAGTTGTTGCCTTTGCTCCTGGTGCTGAGCCTAAGGACAGATGAACAAGTGCTGCTCAGGTATCTCAGCTGAGGTTTTCTTCTTGGTCTAACTTGGTCTCTGCTGAAACCCAGGCAGGTTTTCCAACTGGTTTTAATATCACCCATTACACAATGCTGAAGGCCCTTGAAATGCCCTCCCATCTGCTGTGAACAGGTTTGTAGATCAAAAACCCAAGTCTACTGCCTTTGAGGGAAGAAAGCTTCCCTAGAGGGAAAGGAAACATTTGGGGTGCTGCTTCTTTCCCTTTGCTCCATATTCTTAGCTCTAGTTGTGTGTAAGCAGAGCCGTGGCTGTCCAGTACCAGAAAATCCTTTCAGGCGCACAATGATTTGGAGAGAATTTCTCTCCATATGTGTAGCCCTCCAGAGTTGTTTCAGTTGTTCTCTGCTTTTTGAGATGAAAAGAGATATCTGTGCTGGATCCTCGCTTAAATTCCTTTGCAACTCACTGGATTTTGCATTAAATTAAATTTCACATGCTGAGTGAGCAGCCAACCCTTATGAGCCTAGAGGAAAGAATATGCTGTTTCTATGCATTTTAACGTGACGGTCAAGCTGGGGCTAATGCTCCCAGGCACCTCCTTCAGTGTTCACCTTTCAGCCTTTCCATCCTAAACCCTGTATTTTTAAACGAGATGCCTGCATTTTATTACCTTTGTAAGTGGAAAACAACAGCATATGTTCTCTGCCTGCTAGAAAAGGCCTGGATTGTTTTGGTTTGAACTTTAAAATAAAGGTCAGACTTGAGGCAGGCATGAATTCTTGCATGTGTCAGCCCAAAAGGTGAAAGCTTTAGGAAGTTATGAGCCACCGCAAATGAGGCAGCTTCAAATTGCACTTGAAACTGGAACAGCTGTGGTTCAGAGCATGACATTCAGAGTTATACTGCTAAAGATTCTATATATTACATTGAGGGAGAACTCAAAAATAGAAAGTAGTCACTGAAGCAGAGAGAAAATTGGTTTGGGTGGCACATGGTAGTGCAGGAGCAGCCTTTATGTTAATGGCACAGGGAGAAGATTGTGGGAAAGCCCGAGTATCGAGGTGGGTGTAGGAAAAGTGAACAGAGAGAAGACAAAAGAGACCGGGGGAGCCTAAGGGAATTTCTGAGGAAGGATTTTCCAGTGCCTCCTTGCAAGTGAAAATTAATTGTTTTGGGGCTGGAATTCACAGCTCTGTATCACAGGGACTTAACGAGGCTGGTGGATTACCTCGCTCTGTGGTCTCAAAATGCTCTGACAGGTTCATGTGTGTCAGGCAAACATTATGGTAATTTTAGCACTTTAGGGCCTCTACAGGAGTACATAAATACCACCTAAGCCATCCAGCTGAATTTAAAACTTAATTACTGCCCCGCTCAATAATATTGTCTCCCCTACCACTGCTTTAGAGGATCATAGGGTTAAAAGAAATCATTAATCTTCCTTAATGAAGCTATTTTCTAGCAGGAGACAGAATGTCTTGCCCCTGCGGATTCTGAGATGGAGTTTTTGTAAGTGTTATGAATGAGCGAGTGGGGAGCAAGCGCTAGAGGAAAAGCAGAAAAGGGGGTAGGACCCAAAATGCCAGCGGTGAGAGAACCCTCAGACTCACAGCCCCTCCCTGAGTTTAGCTAAAAGAATGTGTTAATCATGGGGGGAAAGGAATGAACCCTATTAAAAAATGACTAAGTTGGCTGTATAACAGTGTTCCCACCACAACTACTAATTATTGGAATACCAGCATTTTTTATATATATATACTTATACCAGATTTTATATAACTGAGACAAGACCTCTCTTGAAATTGTGCATCTCCAGAGAAATCTAAAGCAGATTGGTGGTGACAGAGTTTGAATCTTTACTTTTAACTGTCAAGGTGGATGCATGTCCTCAAAGCTGCTTTTCCTGGGATTGTACTGTCTTCTGTTATGATTAAATGGCCTGCAAATGTTTCAAAATTTCTGTGACCATCCCAGTGCAAATCCTCCCTTTTGCACCCATGCAAGGGGATGAAAACCTGCTCCTTAAAACAGTGCAAGAAGCACTGAGGCTGTGGCTCCTGTGGTGTTGCCTTTCCCTGGGCTTGAAATTAAAAGCCAAACACGGTTAGAGGGGAAAAAAGGGTTTTACCTTGGCATTTATTTAAGGATCCTCAGACATACTACATCCGGGTAGAATGCACCAAAATGCACCCCAGAATGCACACTGAAAATGCATGTACATGATGATTTGAGTATACAGTTAATAGACCTTGCACATGAGCATATCTATCACAGATTCCCCAGTGAGAGGCTCAAGAGAAGCCCCGTCCTGAGGAATGTTCCCCCTGGATGGGTCTATCTTGGTTTACAGAATGTGTTCTGGAGAGGACCTTGGCATCTGGGGCGTTCTGACCCCCAGCTGCTAGGCTCCCAAGGTGTTTGGTCTCTTGGGTTAATGGAACTTTGGGTCTAAGCTCGTTATCAGACTTGGGGAATTACAAGTATGTGGGCTAAAAACACTAAGGATACATAAAAGCTGCATAAAGGGTGTATATATATAAGGGTATGTAAGAGGGGTATATAAAAAGGCAAAAAATCATCATGGCATCAGTGGTACCCGCTGTGCTGAGCACCATCACCTGCCTTGTGCCCAGGGCTGGTTGTGGAGGCAAGAAT
Source organism: Dryoscopus gambensis (assembly GCA_013389985.1). Taxonomy (NCBI): domain Eukaryota; kingdom Metazoa; phylum Chordata; class Aves; order Passeriformes; family Malaconotidae; genus Dryoscopus; species Dryoscopus gambensis. Next base: position 155,016 of record WEIT01001024.1, on the reverse strand, counting down.
GACCTTGCCTTTCTCCAGTTTGTGTCTGTTTGATGTTCCCTTTAGTGGGCACACTGATGTGCTTTTGTTTCTCTGCTTCTTGTGTGCATCCCCGGCTGCAGAAGATGCTGGATGAGTGCCAGGACAGGCGGAGCTGCCAGTTCCTTGTCAACAGCCGGCTGTTCGGGATGGATCCGTGCCCTGGGACCGGCAAGTACCTCCTCGTGTGGTACAAGTGCAGGCCAAGTAAGTATCTTGTTATCCAATCTGTTTGCTCTGTTGAGACCAAAGCGTTTTCCTACTTAATACTTACCAGGGAGGTGTTCTAGAACTTCTTGTTCCCTTTCGCCTCTATTTTCAGTGTAAGATAACCCCTGGTGTGGAGCATTTCCCCTTTCCCCCTCACTCGCTGCCTTGCTGGGATGCTGCTGCTCTGTCTCCTTCCTGCTTGCCAGCACCCTGAGTTGCAGACTGCAGGTGCCAGTGCCAGCCTCTGCCAGCACTGAGCTCATGCTGTCAGCTGTGGGTGGGCTTCTCCTGCTCCCTTCTGCAGCCACCCTCCTGTCCTGGTGGGGTAGAGGGACTTGTGCCCTTTCTGCTGGCCCCTCCAGAGGCAGTGGGAGCTCTTTACATGGGCAAAGTCTTCCTTCAGAGCTGGGTGCCTCAGGCAGACCCTGGCAATGGTGGTGTGATGGGAACCTCACCTGCCCACGCCGTGCCATAAGCCAGCTTTTAATTGCTCCCAGATCAGGCTGGGAAATGTTAACCTGTGTTTTGCATGATCTCATTAGATGTGTTGAAATTAAATGCGGCCTGATACTGGGAGTGCAGTCGTGTGCTGCAGAGGAGTGAGCCCAGTGCAGCTTTGGCTCAGGACAACCAATGCCCTCTTGGCCAATTCCTGGCCCCAGCAGGGGAATTAGCACAGCCTAGAAACCACTCTCCATCAGGGCTTTGGAAGCAAACACATTAGTTTGGAGACGGATCATGTTTGATGTGGACAAACTGTGCCAACTGATGTCAGCTGGAGAACAAAACCTGTTTCTATTTGAGCACAAATCCAGTGAGGAGCATCTGAGGGAGCTGGGGTTGTTTAGCCTGGAGAAAAGGAGGCTCATGGAGGACCGTATCATTCTCTACAACCACCTGAAAGGAGGTTGCAGCAAGGTGGGGGTCAGTCTCTTCTCCCAGGTAACAAATGATATGACAAGAGGAAATGGCCTCAGGATGCACCAGGGTAGGTTTAGATAGGATCTAAAAATTGAAAAAATCTCTTTACTGAAAGGATGGTCAAACTTTGGAAAAAGCTGCCCTGATCCACCCTTTGAAGGGAAGTGGTAGAATCACTGTGATTGGAGGTATTCAGAAATGTGTAAATGTGGTGCTTAGGGAAATGGGTTAGCAGTGGACTTGGCAGTGCTGATTTAATGGTTGGACTTGATGATCTGAGAGGTCTTTTCCAACCTTAATGATTCTATGAATTAACTGGACATGGCAATTAGTCTGGACATGGCATTTCAGACCAGCCTCAAGTTTTTTAGATGACATAACTAACATGGTCCCAGCATCACATCAGCAAATCTTTTTGGGAAGAAACAAAAAAGGACAGTGGGCACAGGGGGGAAAAACAGATCTGACTTCAGAAAAGGTTTGAAACAAAAGCAGAAACATTTAGACTCTGCCAGCAGCAGCACAGAATAAGACTTTTTGCCCCAGGAGGCAGAGGCCTGTGCTAATGAAGTGAGGGGATCTGGCCAGATCTATGAGGAATGCAAATCAGAAGTAGGTAATGAAGGACCTGCATTTGTTGTGGGATTTTCGCGAGTGATTGTAACATCCCGTGTTGGGTGAGAAATGCATCTCTTTGAGAGGGGTGATTAGCTGGGTGTTCTGACAAGTCCTCCTGAACCTGCAGGGTTTATATCAAAGCTCGCTTGAAAAATCTGACTATTGAGGCCTGTGCTGAACTTCTGAAGGTACTTCAGGACCCATCTGTGCATAAATATTTATGGCTTGGCATTCTTTGCTAATTACAGATATGGTAGAAAAGAAGGAGTTTGTCAGTGTGTAGGGTAGGTGATTTTCCTGGAAGAGAGCAGGGGAAGCTGCTTGAAAACATTTCCCCAAGACATTTTTCAGGCAGTTCTGATTTTGCGAGGTGAAAAAGGGTAATCTGACAGAAATTACTGTTTCTTAGTGATTGGGCAAACTTTTAATCAGAACCCACTAGGTTAATAACAATGTTTGAAATATGTGAGAATTAGCTTTGCCCAGAGACACCAGGTCATGGTCAGCCTTTCCCTGATGAGTAAAAATGTTAATTTTGAGTCTCACAAACAGTAGCTAGAGCTGTTGTGAGTTCAATAAGCCTTTCCACCTTTCTTTAGGGAGAAGGCTAATGAGGGGACTGAGGAATGATGCATCCATAGAATGCAAAATACAGGACAATGAGAAATTTTGGTTGGCTTTTTGGGTTATTGACTATTTGAGTATTGTTTATGAGCTGTAAGTGAATATATGCTTAAAGGTTGAACCCCAAAACTGTGGTCCTATGAAGTGTTAAGCTGTTCCAGAAAGTCTGAGCATACAGAGTTGTAATCAAACAGTCTTTGTGAAGAGCTCACTGTCTGGCACAGGGTTTGATCCATAACTTTATCAAAAGACAAATACAATTTTTTGGGCTCTGTTTCTGAATTTGTCTTTCTTAACAGCAGACGTAACAGAAATACCTTAGTAAGAAGCTATTTAAGGTCTTAACTGTCTTGAATTGATAGGGATATCTGTTTCTTTGTGTTGCTTATTGAAAGAGCCTGTTGTGATCAAGTCACTGAAGAAGTTGTTTTGGTTAAGCACCTGCCTAGGTAAAATGAATATGAATTTTTTTTGTGTACAGGTGTTAGAGGCACTTTAGGAAGTGGCCTGTAGAGCTTGGACAGGACATCTTTAGTATAAAATAAGGATGCCCAAGCCCTCCCACTGACAGAGTCATGCTGGAGCGTCAAAAGGCCCCTGAACAGAGGTACTTATCTAAAGAGAAAGACTTCCTTGAAAGAAAGCAAAACTGAAGTTAGTGGCATTTGCTTGTACCTTTGCTGAAGAATAACGAGACGGTGCAGTCATCCCCTCGAGCCACTGTCACTGCAGTTATGTCTCCCTGACATTCCCCTGCCTTTGAAATCAAGTGGTTTCGATGCTCGCTTGCTGCATGGGGTTCACACACAAGGCAAGGTGCTATTTTGGTTTCTCGTGGGCAGAATTTCAAGGAGATGGAGGACAGTAAATCATGCTGAAACTGAAAGACAATGATTTTTCAGATGGTGGGGCTCTGGGGAGCAGGGCAATGAGGGGTTGTCTCCTGTACTCATCCCTCAGAGACTGCTGTTGCTGGAAGCACAGAAAACTTGTGCAGAGTTGTTGTGGCTCACCTCCTCTAGAAATTAAAAGAAATAGTTCAGAGAAGTGCATGCTTAACTAGAAGCAGTGAGAAATGAATTTTTTTGTGTGTTTTTTGGGAGGTCTTGTGCTATTTACAGTCCCCTCTGATCCAGTAGATGGATCTGGGATCTAGTGGACACTCATCTTGCATGTACAGGACTCAGATATGTGCATGGAACTGCTTTAAAGTGTCAGGAGTTTGGCAGTCCTGTTTATTCTCTGTGCCTGTAAATAAATAAATACACTACATCTGTGTACTTTTAATTTTAAGGTTTAGGATGTTTAAGGAGATCAGAAATGATCAATAAAATGCTCTGTTCTGTCTCAATTTGGAGCAAGGGAGATTTACTTATAACTGCTATGTGATTTGAGGGCCAAGATTCATCAAAGTGTATAGAGGCTTAGATTTTATTTTTAGTTGACATGGTGTTTCATCAAAGCTTGGACTCAACAATCTTGGTCTCTTCCAACCTCAATGATTTTATGACTTTATTTTATTTTTCTATACCATGCGTGCCTTAGTTTCCAACGTGCACCACCCTTTGGAGGGAAGTTCAAAGGCACAGTACAGGTCTCAGCAGAGCACAGCTTGTGCTTCTAACCTTGGAGGTGCCTCTGCAAATCCTCCTGCTGTCCACAGCCTCAGCAGAGCCCCTGCAGGGTCCCTGCAGCTCAAGGTGGGGATGTGTTGCTGCAGCACTGAAGACTGGAGTTGTTCCCTCCTAGTGTAGATGTAGTTTGGGATTTTGCCCTGGCCAGAGATGGTTTCCAGTGGGAAGTCTGGGAATGGCCACCCTGTTTTAGAAGCTAAAAAAATTGATGAGAATGGTGGTCCCAATGCCAGTGGGCCTCGGTGCCAGGGAATGGGCACATTCAATTTGTCAGGGCCAACATACCCTGAGATCCACATCCAAAGCACATTGAAGCCTAGGATCAAACCCTGAACATACAGAGGACTTCAATCTCCAGGGTACCATCCAGGATCATTAAAAAATTGCACATAAATCCAATTAGTTCCCAGGTAACATGCTGATTTGATTTAGACCCATTAAGTCTAATTACCGGGTGGGCTGCAGGGACAGATAATTAGAGGGAATTGACATACTATTTAATTGGTCTAACATGAATTCCCTCTAACTGAAATCTGGATTCACCAATATTATTCAAACAATTCAGTGTTTGTTCATCCCCCTCACTTTAGAGACAGAGAACCGTGTAAGATCGTGTGTTATTGTAAGCTAGGAAATATTTGCTCCGTGTGCCAGACTTTCTGGAGGGGCTGTGTGATCTAATCCTGGCTGGGAACAGGATCTGAGGGGCAGCCCAAGTCATGCTGAAGAAATAATTTCACCTCTCTGCACCCCAGCAATACCATTGCAGCTGATTTTACTGGGATTGGTTGCTGCTCTGGGCTATTGCACTAGCAGGGATCCATCTGCCCCTGCACAGCAGCTCTGTGCCCGGTGTGGCTTTTTGGTTGTTTGGTTATCCCTTGGCTTTGCTGTTTCAAAAGTGTCAATGCTCCTGAACAAAATGGGGACATAAAAGTTTGCCCTGCTCTGCCGAGGGAATACTTAGGATGAGATGTGTTGTCTGAGTGGCCACATGCTGGCAGTGCTGTTGAGAAAGGAGAGGGCTCCTACCCTATTTATTTGACTTACTCCATGAGACCCCCACATAGTGCCTTTCTCTTGTGTCCTCCTTTGCCATTGCCACACCATCCTGGATGCACTGATTAATTCTCAGCTCTGCAGAGCCTAAAGCTGCAGCTTCCCATAATGCTACAGTAATATTTTCCCTCTTTTCTTTTGGGCCGTTACTACTTGAGCTTATGACTTCAAGGACTCTGGGGCGGATAATCTCCACTGAATTTTTAAAAAAAATTATTATTATTTTTATTTCATTTTAAAATGCTGAGTGAAGCAGCTGGATGTGATAATTGAAGGATGGTGGGTATGAAGTCCCGCTGTACTAACCATCTCAGTGATGTGACAAAGTGTAAATTCAAACTTTGCTGCTCTACCTTCTATTCACAAATGTAAGCCTAAAGCCTTTGAAGTTTCAGAAAGCCTGGATTGTGACCTTGGCTCCAATTTCAGCTGAAATCCCTCTGTAACAATACAAAAACATATTCGGGAAAGGCACATCAAGGCTCTGAGAAATATATCTGGGAAGGAAACTTAACGTTTGTTGGCAAAGGGTGAAGTGCCAAAAGTTTGAGAGGGGTTAGGAGGAGGAAGGGGGGTGAGGGAGGTCACTTTGTTCTGGTTTGGAACTTGTAGCTTTGATTTATGGGAAAACCTTTGGGCTGAGAATCGACTTGACACGTGTTTTGAAGAGAACAGACTTTCATTCTCTTCACCATAGATTTGATAAAATGTGAAATAAAAATGTAAGAAGCCCAGTTAATTCTTGTAAAAAGTCAATGACTTTTTTTTTCAGATATAGGAATGCCCATGCTGATGTCCTTACCAAAATTTTACTCAGATAACTTTATTTTTCTTAACAGCCACAGGCAGCTTTAATTAGAAAGCAACTGAATTTAAGAATCAATTAGGAATTAATTCCAATTAGATCACCTTCTGAAAAAAGTGTTGTCTTCAAATTTATGCTCTCTGTCATACAGAGATAGAGCTGCCATGCTGTGTCCCAGGAGTGTCTGCCTTTTGGTGAGGATGTGCAATTTTTTTGCCAGGGGTACTTCAAAACCTGTGAAAACAGCAGAGTACCATTAGTGTTGCCAGAGCTATTCCAGCTATCAAAGAGCTGTGAAGAGTCCTGCTCTGTTTTGTGATTCCATGTCCCTTGGTGAAATGGTCAGGTCTGCTCATCAGATTTCAGCTGAATTGGCTGAAAATTATGGAAAGGAGGTTTTGGAAGGACCACCTAGGCTTGCAGTGAGTGCTTCTTGTTCAACTTTAGATTTCCCTACAACCCATCCCTTCAGTATGGAATCTTGTGTGGGCCTTGTATTTGGCTTTGCTTGGCTGGGGACTTCACCTGTTCTGTTAAATTCAGTGAACACAGCCTGAAAAGCCTCATCTCATCACACATCCTCGAGGCTTTCATTCCCTAGATGGAATTTGTAAAATGCTGTGAGCAAGAGCAGAGGGCTACAGAAAGCACAGAGGTTTTGTAGAAGTTTCAGATGAGACCAAAGAGGGACCTAAATGTATTCCTGGTCGCTTTAATGCTGGTGATTGATTTTAGTGCGGGGATAGATTGGTAATTCAGTAGCCATCACCCCTTTCAGAAAAGCATTAATCTCCTTCATCAGACAGGTTTATTGGTGGCAAGAGAAGTTCACTGCATTGTTTGCTGCATTGCTTTTTGGTGGGCTAGGCTTCCCAAAGCAGCATGACGGAGTCGGATATGTTTAATGGGCACATCCCCCTGGCCCAGCCACCGAGGCAACAGAATGAGCCTTTTGCCTCCTGCATTCACCAGCTCTCTCTTACTTATCTGTATTATTTCAAAACTGTTAAGGTGGTGTAGGGAGTAGAAATTTATAAGGGCAATAAAACCTCAGGCTGCAATCGCTGTGGTGATGAAAAGGTATTAATAAAGGAACATTGTAAATAACAGTGAACAGATCTATCAGCCCACAATTGGGGTGAGAGAAATGCTAATGCTAATGATTAATATTGTTTTAAGCTGTTGATGCACAGAGATTTTCAGGAGCTGTCAAATAGCCCTATCTCTGTAGCATGTTAATCACTCAACTGCCAGGAGGAGGATTAAGAGGAATGTGTGATTCCACTGTCAGCAAATGCAGTGATTATTGTCAGTTTAATAATAAATATGATTGAAATATTAATACAGTATATTAACTAATATAATAAATGGAAATGATATTATCACTAATGTAATTATATCACACTATTTTTATTATAATCATAATTTCCTGCCCCTGCAGAGAAGGAAACTGCTGCTGGACCTTGGAGAGTTAAAAAAATAAAAGAATGAAAAAATAATCCCATTTTTCTTTCAAACATAATCAGTCAGCCCTGATTGACATAATAAGGAGTCAGTGAAAACCATAGTGTTTCTTACTATGTAGATATAAGGATTCCCTTTGCTGGATCAGGTCTCCAGTATCCAGATGTGAACCACTAAAAAAGACAAATTCTGAAATCTGCCTAAACTGTATAAATCCCAGAGCTGTGACTTTTACAGATCCTCTTTGTCCTTGTCATTTAATTTTTCTGTGGGGTCCTGGGAAAAAAAAACAAACCAACAAACCAGGGATAAAAATACCCTTTTTTAAAGCCATGAATTTTAAGTGAAGGACAGGGAAGAGTTAGAGCACAGTCTTTCAGTTCTGGGATAGGTGAGTCAACAGCATTGCCAGGAGGGGCTCCCCAAGTTCCTCAGGAGATCCAGCCCGTCCTTGGGCACTGTGGCACCTTGGTACATTTCTGTGCTGACAGTGGAGGCTGTGTGGTGGCTGGTCCCTCAGGCGTCAGAAATGACTTTGGCCGCTGGCAGAGGCAAAGTCGTCTGGGAGTCTTCTCCTCAGAAGAGCAAGGAGTGTTCTTGGAGTGATTAACTGGAACACAAGGAAACCAAGTAGTGAAAAAATGGAGACCATAAGTCTCAGATTTCAAGATTTTCTGGTGTACTGGTGAAGAACTGAGATGAAAAGTGTGTCCCAAAACCAATATTCTTAAAACCAAACTGAGATGCTGCAAAGGTTAACTGCTGTGAAAGTTTGGATCTGTTGTTTTGATACCACATATTAAACCATGAGTGTAGGACACACAGAACAGAGAAATAAATTTATACCGTGCATCTGCAGGAGGGCCTATATTTGGACTTATTAAAGACAGAAAATACTGACCAATTGTTCTCCTCAAATAAATGTCTTTTAGAAAAAGTATTTTAAAAAATACAGAGAAGAGTAAATCTTCTCTGGGGTATTGTCACAGTAATAAACTCTTTCCATTACTGTATATTTCTTCATAATTTTTTCAATATCAGTCCTACACTTGGTTTGCAAATTAACTACTCATTTTTAAAACAGATATCTCCTCATATTTTCAGTGTTTTATCATACTAATGGTGTATCAAGCTCTTCTCAATTACACACTTATTTCTCTGACTACTTCAAAAGCACTGGAGGTTGTCACCTATTCCCGTCTCTGTGAACTGGGACTTCTAAAGCATCCAGGATGAATTTTGAAAATTTGGTTACTGTCTTTCTCCCAGCTACATTTTTTTTCTTCTCAGGAAAAGCCATTGAGGGAATACCGTGTGTTTAATTATTTAAGACAGTAGTGAACTAGCTTTTAATCTAGTACACCTCACTTTCCCAAATTTTGTGCTTTAGGCAACCCAGTGCGTTATATGTAAAAATATCAATCAGGTGTCTTTTTAATGTTCCTGTTCCAGAATTATTATCACCATTATTTTAATGTCTGGAGAAGACTGTTTTAATAATATAAAACTAAGTTCTCCCTTTCATCTATTTTAATAATAACCTTAAGCAGCATTACTCCAGATTTATACAATCACTGGAACAGCAGAACAGAACTGCTGTGAGCAGTGGGGCTAATGATTTCTTTTTCCTTATATATCTTTATGTTATTTTTCCTTAGTGCATCTCTCCCATCTTTTCATTGGAGGACAAAAGTTTTGGCTGTGCTTCCCATGTTGCCTCCTATGGTGTAGCTAGTCCAGATTTAAGTCCATGATAGCTGGCCAAGTTTACAGTTTATTAGTTGGCTGGTTTACAGGTCATAAATCCATGCTGGTTGACTGGTGGGACAGCGCAATGATTACAACCAGCTTTGGCATTGATTTGGCTCTCCTGTGAAACTGGCTACTAGCTCTTAAAAAATGTACAGGGACTTCACTACATTTGTCATCGCAATGTTTCTGTCAAATTTCACTGAACTTTAGCCAGCAGGTCCTTGGAAGCAGGACTAACAAATGGTGAGGCAGAGGCTTAGGCAGCAGAGCACCAGTAGTCACAGCTGCATCAGAAAATCAGCCCAATTTTATTAATGGAAGAAATAGGATGAGAATTAAATTTGTCCTGGGCTCTCAGGTGTTATTTTTAACTCCCATCTCACAGCCTAGTGCACATATTTTAATATTTTTCCTTTTTTTCCTCCTTAGATAACCATATACCTCTCTTTGTCTAATGGAAAAGTGCAACTAGGTGCATCTGAACTCTACTTTGGAAATAAAATGTAGCAGTTAATTTGCAGCACCGCCAGCCTTTCCACAGCGAATATAAAAGGACAACTCCTTCAGACTAATGAAAGTGACAGTGGGGAGAGGTGCCTTTTCAACACTGCAAATTGGATGGGTGCATCAGAAGTGTAATTTTAAAGGAATCTGACAAGGTCGTTTGCAGAGAACAATCTTCTTACTTGTCGAAAGGGTTTCAGACCTCCAAAAATTGGTGCTCTTGAGTTTTCAGGGTACTTTTGAAGTTGGCAGGCTGCCTATTTAATGTAATTCTGGATTGTCATCCGAATTGTATCTTTCAGAGTTTCAGACTGTCTCCTGTAGAAGGAAGTGGTGCATGCCAGGCTGCTGAGGGTGGCAAACTTCAGTTCTTAAAAATTAAATTAGACCATCTTCACAAAAAGTTTCTCAAGGGAAAATTGAACTGAAATAATGTTAAAAGATATTTCCATGCAAATGTATGAATTTGTGACACTCTAACTTTTTGTAATGCTCCAAATTAAAGGTAAAATGCTTTTTAGATTCCTTTGAAATGAGGGAATCACTAGGTAGCCCACAGTAAAAGGCTTGTGGGGGAGTGATAGCAAGGGCTGTACTCAAGGACTCTGGAGACCTTTGCTGTCCTGGAAAGGTTTCCTCCACCCAAGCCTGCCTAAGGGAATGCTGACTGGATTGATATGGGTCTATTCAAATCCTGATATGAACAGAAAGTTTTCAAGTAGCAGGTTCACATGGATTAGGAGGAAGCTCTGGAACTCAGGATATGAAGTGCATGTCATAAGTGAAGTTGGAAGAAAACAAAAAGCAAGGAGCCATAGCAATGTGAACTGGTCTAAATAGTAGGCATTTGTCACTGGGAGAAGCTTCTGATTTTGTTGACTTGTCCCCCATAGGATGATGGGGAGGCTTTAAACCAAATATCTAATCTAAATCTACTCTTTAAGGGAGGATGGGTTTAGATTAGATATTAGGAAGAAATCCTTCACACTGAATGTGTCAAGACACTGGCACAGGTTGCCCAGAGAAGCTGCGGATGCCTCATCCCTGGAAGTGTTCAAGGCCAGGTTTGATGGGGCTATGAGCAACCTGGGATAGTGGAAGGTGTCCCTGCCCACAGCAGGGGTTTGGAATGGGATGACCTTTAAGGTCCCTTCCAAGCCAAACCATTTTAGGAATCTATGAATCTATGATTTACATTCAGGGTCTTGAAGGCCAGAACCTGCTTCTATCTTTCAAAGAGCAAAAGAGGATAAAATACTGAAATAACAAATGCTTGAAATGCAAAGTAATTAAATATATAACATAGGAACAGAAGCATGTGGAAAAGGTTTGAAGTGGTGCATTGACTGGAAAATACTCATTTAATATAATTGTCTTGTTCTCCGCAGGGTGTAGTAGTCAGTGAATGCTGTCCAAGGCACCTTTGCTCTCACTGCTTTGAGATGCACTCCCTTATTTTAATTTGGGATGGACTTAGTTCTACTTATCCCTAAAAATATTCTCTATATTTTACAGAAGTTCCTGGGAATTAGCTGATTGTGGAGAAAATGAAAATATAAATACAGGAGTCACAGGTTACTAGGAAGGGCCCTGAATGGATATCTCCAAGATGAGCCCTTCATGGGCCGTCCTGTGCACAGCACTCTTATTCAAGGATGCTGCTTAGAGGTACCTGTCCTCCTGTTTAATAGGTTCCCTGTCTTGGAAACTCATTTTCCCAGTTCCCACAGAAGAGATGAAAACAGGTACTCACTATACTCATCTCTCACATGACTAACAGGATCGCTGGTACAACTTGTCCAAGGAAGTTGTGAAGTCTCAATCCTCACAGGTGTTAAAAGCATGAATGGACATGGCCCTCAGCCACCTGCTGCTGTAGTTGACTCTGGTCTGAACATGGGGGTTGGCCCAGACATTCTCCAGAGGTGCTTTCTGTCCTCAGTGACTCAGTGAATTATGGTCTGGAGTGACTACAACCACAGTAAAATGTTCAAATTTCCATGGTTAACCCTTACTTTGGCTTCTCTCTTTAGAGTGACACAAAAAATTGCTATGCAGTGACTTTTGCAATGTAAGAATTCTGCCTAGAAATGCTGAAATTACCAAAATCTCACCACATGGACTAAAATTATCACCATCTTTATTATTTGGGGATGGCTTCCAGTGTCTATAAAAATTTGTTGAATTTTAACTAGTGACTAAAAGGTTGTGTATTCCACTTGTGCATCTCAGCTGTTCCACTTTACAATCAGTCCGTGCCGGACAGGTGCAGTAGGAGCTGGAGGAGGGAAGAGTGACGCAGAACACTGGAGATGTACCTGCCATTAGCACAGTTCTTGTGGAGAGAGTGGCTGAGTGGGGAAGAGAGTTCTCCCTGTGCCCTTTTTCACAGACCAGCACAAACCACCTCCCAGTAGTTTAACACAGCCATTTATCAGCTGAAGGGAATTAGATGATGGTGGAATGGGTGGATATAATGAAGAATTATGAGTTTCAAGGCAAGAAACGTTCTTTGTTTTGGGTGGCATGAAGACGAAAATCTAACAAAGCTGGAATGAAGGCGAACAAGGCAATAAATTGTGTTAAAGAGAAATTACTGGCTAAGATGGAGTGCAGTTTGGTTCTGAAGTGACATCTTGGGTGCAGTCATGTTAATTTAACAGTTATAACCTAGATAAAAAAGTCTTCTATGGGAAACAATCCTGACCTGATAAAGAATTGGGCAAAAGTATCTCTGTTTCCTACAAATTCACCTTCTTTGCTCAGATCCTCAGTTGTAAGATTTAAATCCTTTAGGATTTTGTGAAGAAAACAGATTTCTCTTTACATATATTTCCAGCTCTTTGATCTGGGAAATAGGGTCAGCTATTATGCACTGATTATGTGAAGTATGAATACTTTGATTAACAAAATTCCATAATTTTTTCCACAAGTTCTGTTAAAAAATATCATTCTAGGCAAGGTGAACCTCTGGCATTAATGCATTTCATCATTTTGTTAGAAGAAAAATCTCTTCAGGAGCTTTTATCGCTAAGGTCTTGCAGAGATTGAGGCAATTGACATTTAGTTTTGAGCTTCCGAATCGTGATCATTCAGAAAATTCTTGTGAGCCATAAGTGAAAATGTTCTTAAGATACTGGATAAATTACTTACTATTGGTCATACAGGTTAATATTATTGTACACATCCAATAATTACAAAAGGTCTTCTTACTGACTTTACTGTTTGAGAGACCATTTTTCTGTTAGAAGCATTTATAATTGTTTTCCTGTAATTGTCCGAGCTAAGTTACAGCTGTGTCATATAATGACCTTTAAAAATGTGTCTAGAAAAGCCTGCAGCTGTTCCCTCCTTGGGTTGTCTCTACTGAGTTATATTTAAGCCAGTGTCTCTGAAACCAGGCAGTAATAAAAGGGATATTATCCTTAGCAAATATCTTAATCATGGTAAATCTCTGTTGCCCTACAAATGACTGCACGGGGGATTAGAGTGGAGTAAGCCATTTGCTGAATATCACTGCCACCTTTCCGAGGCCATTTAAGCGTGTTTAATTTTTCAGGGTGAAACATGAAACCCACTAATACAAATGTTTGCATTTGGCCTGAATTATATCCAGACTGTAACAGTTAGAGCAGGCTTAGGACCAGATTGTGAGTGATCTGTAGGAGGCCAGTTCTGCTTGGGAGAGTGAGAGAAAAATGCATATTTGTTCCAGTCCCAGCTCTCCTATGTCACTTATGCTGCCTTGCTTCTTTTCAATATTTATGTAAGGCTATTATGGGGTGAAGTACCAGTAAATATATGGATGATGCTTAGCTCTGTATTTTTTTAATATCAATCACAGTCCTTACTGTCATCCAGTGCCTGGGAGCCATCAGTGTCTGGCTTGGGTTCATCCTGGCTAAAATGGAGGTGACAATGGTATGAAGTACAAAATACTTCCAGGGACTTGGGTCCTCCATAGCATCACTTTCTATCTGTTTGTTTATGCAGATTTCTATCAGGTTGCCCAAAAACACTGAGACTCCCTGTTGTCCAGTGGTCAAGCTTAATGGAACCTTTTAGTAGTCTGAAGTACTATTGTGCATTTCATGCATTCTTTTTTCCTTCCTTTTAAGAAAGCAAGTGTCTTCTCTCTGTGCCTGCCCAGGCAACTGCAGCCTAACGAGTTTGGACTCAGCCAGAGCTTTGGGAACCAGCAGCTCCAGGAGGTGTTTCCTGGGGCACAATTCAGGGACTGTGAGGTGACATCTGTTTCAGGTGGCACAACCCTCTTACTCCACACCGCAGTGTGCCAGGAACACATCACCCACAAGCTCCCCTTGTTCCCAAGGAATGTGCACTCGGGTTCACCTCCCTAGGCTGATTTCTTGAGCCTTCCATCAGGCAGCTTTCCCCCTAAACCCTGAGCACAACTTCCCAGAGTGTCTACAAGGATAAGAACAGCAAATATGAGAGGCAGTGTTTTGTTGTTCATAGGATCATGAAATGATAGAACAGTTGGGGTTGGAAAGGACTTAAGGGATCATCTCATTCCAACCCACCTGCCATGGGTAGAGTCATCTTCCACTATCCCAGGTTGCTCACAGCCCTATCCAACCTGGTCTTGAGCGCTTCCAGGGATGGGGCAGCCACAGCTTCTCTGTTCCGGTCCCTCACCACCCTCACATTAAATAATTTCTTCCTAATACCCAGTGTAAACCTGCCCTCCTCCAGCTTAAGACCATTCCCCCTTGTCCTATCACTACATGTCCTTGTGAAAAGTCGCTCTCCACCTCTCATGTAGGTCCTTTAGGAACTGGAAGAAGTTGTTTGTAACTTATGACTGCTGGGCTCATGTTCAGCAAAGATGCTGATGTCTGTCCATCCAGGGGTTTACTGTGCTCAATGCAATATTTTTGTGTTTAAATCCCAGGCAAGTTTCCAAATAACAAGCCCTGATTTTGAAGGGTCAGCAGAATTTAATAAATATTCTAAGGAACTTAAATGAGACCCTAGGATGTGTGGTTAAGCAATCAGTTATACTTGTTAATGGTGAGATGTAGCTAATAATAACCAAATTGAAAGAGGAAATTGAGTTAGTGCCTTGTAAGAAATGAGACCTTCACAGAGGACCCTCTCATTAGAGACTTCAAAATTGTTCTTTTTCTAAACTCAATCACCTATTTCATATTTCAACCACTTCAACTAGTCGCAAGTGTTCTTTTCTGTGACAGTGGTTTAACATAAACTACGTATAGCTTGTCCTATTGGAGAGTTTGTGTCTTTGTGCTTTTAGCTTGAATCCATGTTTTTTCCCTAAGGAAGAAAGAAATTCTGTTGAGTCGATAAAGTTTTATTATACTCTGTTAAGTTTTCTACTGTATGGGCAGGTCAAAGCTTTGATTTAATTTCCCTCATGGAAGGAACAAAATTCCTATGAGAGACAATTATAGGTGAAGATGAAACCCCTTGGGTCTGTTCAGTGCATCTTTCAGATGCTTTAATGATGATTGGGGATGAAATACCTACGTATTTTATCTACCTACGTAGATAAAATGGTCATAGAATAACAGAACTATTTGGTTTAGAAAAGCCCTCTAAAATCATCAATCCAACCATTAACCTGACACTATCAAGTCCACCACTGAGTCTTCACAGGTATTTTAGATTTCTCTCTTTTTACATGCTCTGAAGTTGCAGAGAGCTTCTATTTCTGATCCCTGCCACTGTTTTATACACTCAGCTTGTTGTGGGTTTATCCCGGTAGGTACTGCTGAGGGATGTCTGCTCTTTGCACACACTCTCCCATGAATGAGTGAGGTCTTAATTGTGTCTTCCTCTGGAGGGATGGATCAGAAAGTGTTTTCACATTCACTAAATATTTTAGAGGTTTGAAAGTTTCTCTGCAGTGGGATAAAAACTAGAACTGTTCAGAGATTTTTGTAAAAAGGCTGTAGAGTGTGAAGGAGAATTTTGTACTGGAATAGGGGCCAAGATTAAGCTTCTCATCTGGACTGTGAAGGTTTGGACCAGGGTTTTCACACTGCAGTTGATGCTCTCATCACCAGGTAATCTGCTATTTTGAGAAGGCTATTTTTTGGCTTCAAGTAGGAATTTCCAAGTTGAGTATGAGGAGTCATTTTGTTCTAAGATGTTTCTTTCAATCAGCATGCCCCTGTTTTGGTATAATACATGTTTTCTCCATGCAGTTTCTTCTGAAAAAGTCTAATCTAAGGTAGAAATTAACCCTTCTTTGAGTATGGATTAAACCAGATGACCTCTTAGAAGTCTTCCAACCTAAATTCTTCTATGATAAAGAAAAAAGATTCTTGAACCTAGAGTTACAACAGAATAAAAAATGTCACATTAAGGCCTAAATGGCATGGTCTAAAGACTTAAGTATTAACTTATAAACTAATTATTAGCTAGTGTTCTCACTTGCTGAGTAGTTTTATGCATATGGACTTTGTGTAAGTTCTCATATATCTATCTATCTATCTATCTATCTATCTATCTATCTACCTATCTATCTATCTATCTATCTATCTAACTATCTATCTGTGTGTATGTGTGATATTAGACACAGAGAACTGTGTAAGGCAAGGACAAAAATCATGTCTATGCCAGTAAGTGACACAGGGCCAGGGGCAGCCCCAGGCACTGGCTGATGCTCATGTGCTCTGTGGCACAACTTTGACCTGGTACAAGTAGAGGCATTCAAGAGGAAATGATTGATCATGCTTATGATTTTACCATGGGTCACAGACCCTTCCCATTTAGCAATGTGGATGCTGTTGTGGCCGCATTTCAAATGGTAAATAACACAAGCAAGTGGAAGGTCACTCTACAGAGGCTGGGCAGGTTGAGGTTTTATTCCTGGCTCTGCCCTGAGTTGGCCGGGGTGTCCTTAGACATGCCACTTCAGTTTTTTAGTCTCTTTATGTCACTTCCATTTTCTTAGTCTCTTTCTTTCACCTATGTAAATGTCTTGCTGTAAAGACTCAGCTTTTCAAAATAGTGGGGTTTTTTTCTGTTGTGTGTTGGCAGGCACACGTGGGAAGGGCCTATTCTAGGTTGGGACCTCTAGAGGTTCCCATAATCCAAATAATAACAGTAAAGAGAAGGGAATGACACACGATTTCTTATGAAATGACTGTCCAGTCTCCTTGAGAGTTGTAAACTGAGTGAGTGTTCTGTGTGTACCAGCTTTACAAGAGCAAGAGTGCCAATTTCAAGAAGCATTTAGGGACAAACTTTTGCATATCTGTGTTTGCAACACAGGGGGAGCAGCTTCCATAATTAACAAATTTAGTATAACTTCTATTGTATCTGCCATGGAAGAACTGCTGTGAAAAAAAAGCCATGGAGCATAATTATGTTTGCATTTGAGCTGCTGGAATATAGAATAAACGTTTGGCACATAAAGGACTGCTCCATGGGTGAGATAGGTTCCTAAAGATTGGATTTTACCTTCCCTTGCCATATTTCCATGTAGAAACCACTCAAATGCCACACCTCCTTACTTATTTCTCTGCAAAATGAAATTATTGGCTATTTAACAGAACTAACACGTGCTTGTTTAAAATACGTTCATTAAATGTGCTGATAATGCCAGAGAGGGAATGTGTAATGGGAGAGATGAGTGCTCCTGTGGCAAATGCAGACCTAAGGCTGGGGTTGTGCTCAGGCTGGGGTTGTGTTGGGAGCTGATGTGCACCCCATGGCCCAGAATCACTTCTACCTCTGCTGAGCTCACCCCATGGGGAGGTGAGAAGGTCCCGCCTTGCTGGGAGCCCACCTCTGGATCAGCTGAGTAATTAAGTGTTTGTTTCTTTCCAGATGAATACAAGAGTAAAGTAGCCTGCGAAGATGACAAGCTGAGGCTGAGCTGTAAGAAGAGCATGGTGATAGCCATTTACTCTGCTATCTTTGGGAGGACACAAGGAGGCAACCTGGAGTGCCCATACCAAAACCTAGGGATGCCCATGATTGGTAAGCAGGGGAGTGGCTTGATGACACGCTGATGTGGGCAGGGTGATTTCATTTACTGTCATCGCAGCAGAGCTGGCACAGATCCTGGTTAGAAAACCAGGACTGGGACATGCAACCGGCCATGGTGGTGCTCCTGATGTGTGGTACCTTGTCAACCGTGGTGAGCTGAAGCACGAGCACCAAACTGAGGTGCAGCTGTATGTCCTAGCTGAGTTACCAAGCCACAGGCTTTTTGCAGATTCATCTGATTATATGACTGAAAGTGCTTGAATTTCTTGTTCCATTTTCTGTCTTTGTGGTGATTTATACACTGAACTTCTGCCTGTAATATGGAGGAGGATATTATCTGGGGATGTCATGTACCATCTGCAGCCACTGAAGCCTTGACATTGCATTTAAACTTGTACTGAAGTTAAAGCAAGGGAGCAAATTCAAAAAGCAAGTTGTTAAGTTTCATCATGTTATGGTTGGCTTACAGTACCTTCAAGTAGGTTCTTTCCTCTCAGACTATCAGAGTCTCTTACAGTCATGAGTTAAAGATAAATAATTGAAAAACATTCACTGGAACTGTCTGTTCTTGAACCACTGTGAAATGACTTTGAATACTTTAGGCTGTGGCAGAGAGAGCAACAGTCACAGTACAAAATCCTGCGCTCAGATTCCTCATAATTCTTCTCTGCAGAGCTAAGAGGGAATTAACTGGTTTCCCAAAGGAATTGCCTCCAGAGAGGGAAAAGCTTCAGAGAAGATTGCCCAGGGAAGCTTGATCTAGTGCTAATTGCCTGTGCTGGGATCTGTTCAGCTGTATCTGGGGATCTTTGGCTTCACAGCTGCTGATCCAATGCCCTTAAGGAGTTAAATGCTATTCAAATGGAAGCATGTCAAGTGAGTGCTTGGAAATATGATACACAGATGATGGGTGTCAGTAGAAACCCACAGGTGGAATGAGGCCAGTCAGGTTATTTGTGCAGCGTGGCGAGTGTCTTACTTCTGTAGCTCTGAAAGTCTGAGCACTTGCGGCACAGCTGAGTAGTGCAGGGTCTCCTACCCAGTCCCATGTGTGAGATGCATGACAGCAGAGTCAACATCCTGCAAAAAGTTATCTCCTGTATCCTGAAGTGACTGGCATTCCTAGATGTGCTCCTGTAGCCCCCCAGTTGCGAGGTAGCAGAAGCCAAAACAGATGTGTGTGGCAGGTTAGCCTGGACCTCTTTGGTGTGGTGTTTGGCATGGGCTGGGTGTGTGCACTGGTTGCTGTGGTGGTTGGGCTGCTGGGGGAGAGCTTGCCAAGTCAGTGAAACAGGATGGCTTTCTGGAGCAGACCTGAGCGCCCCACTCTGTTGTCCTTGCTGAGAGAGCAGGAACAGGCACATACCAGGTACAAGGCGCCAGCACAGGGACTCACTCTTCAATGTCAGCGTGAAACAAAACTCTGTGTGAAGCCACAAAGGGTAAAGTTTTGCTCTTCTTTGCCCAGCTGCAAAGTCATGAAACTTGTACTGGCTGAGAGCAGGGTGTGTGGCACGAGAAAACAGGACGGGAGGCACCAGCAGGGAGAACAAGCAGTGGGGTCGGACAGCAGGGCTGCACGTGCCATAGGATCTCTAGTGCCTGTACGCCCTGCAGTTCTCAAACTGGCCTTGTGAGCTCTACAAAGTGGGATGTTTGCCCAAGGAAATGAGGTGTCAGATCCTAGAGTGCAGCACACACTCTGCTGCTGGGATGAGGCAGGGCCTTCCTCTAGTGTCAGCTCCTAAATGAAACTACTTACATGAGCAGGCTCAGTACAAGACAGTGTAATGCCAAGTCAGGGGTGGGAATGCTGAGGAAGCTTTATACCAAAATCCAGCTCAAGGTTTTAAGCTGTGAATTGATGCTAAAAATGACAGAGTTGTTGAACAGGAGCAAATATCCACATGTTTGGAATTGCTGGGGTCTCAAGTATCTTAAGTCAGTCTGGTGCTCCTGGGGTGCTGTGAGAGTAGGTATGTCCTGCCTGCATAACAGCAAAGGGAGGGTGGGAAGGGTGTCTGGAATGTCTTCTGGCTGCACACCCTGCAGGGCTGGGGAGGAGATGTGAGGAACTCACCATGGAGCAGCGACTTCCTTAGGTTTTCCCAGGCATTTGGGCACTGTGTGTGTAGGGTGAAAGACAGGCTATAGCTGCTGATGCTGATGTTTCCTAGCATGCTGAAATCCTGAGCGAACTGTGGGGGTGAGCTTAACTAAAAGAAAATTGGGGGTGAGCAGATGGTCATCCCCAATTCATCATGCTCCAGCCCTTAAATCCCAGTCATGTTTGAGAGAGGTTGTTCAGGTTTCTTCAGCTACAGCTCTCTGATTCCCTTGGCACGAGGCACTCTCTGCTTATCACAACCTTCCTTTCATCTACCTGTGTGTGCTGACCCAAGGTGGCAGAGCTCCAGGGATGCAGCAACAGGAAGGCGAGTTGTGGCTGTAGTTAGCATTTCTCCGGGCCCCACAGGAGAAACTGCTGTAGGATCCTCCTCCAACCCAAATCAGCAAAAAGCACACTGACAAGGTACTTCCCCATGGCACTCTGCAACAGTCCCATTCCTGCCTCCAGTTGGAGCAGGTTGTAACTGGGAAATACAGCGGGTTGTGCTCCCGGCTGCCACGTGTGACTGTGGGAGCAGCACTCAGGGTACCCCAGCCTGCTTCAGAAACTGTGCTCCTCTCATGGGCCTGTCTAGCCCAGCAGGCAACTCTGTTCCTTCAGGAGCAGGTGGAAACATCACAATTTATAAATCAAAGCTTTTGCTAGCTAGAGAACATTTCCCTGCATGTTTCCACAGCCCTGCAATGTGGGGAGGGCTGTGCTGTGGCAGCCTTTGATCCCAGACATTCACAAGAGGATCTTACAAACATGACCATATGAGTCAGACTTTGCAGCAACATCCAGTTCCTGTAAGGCAGAAACCAGGTATGTTCTGTACATGGGAGATTTATTCTGCTTGAATTTCATGGGACTGATGATTTGTGTCAAGTCTGAGCCCTGACAAAGGGCTTTTTGCTGGGAAGTAGGCCCTGCACAAGTTCGCAGTGATTATTTATATCCACTCAGGCTGAGCTACTTGATGAGTGAAGAAGTCATACTTGCCCCAAAAGTGGTGAAGATTATCTTTTCTTCCTCTCCTAATGAAAGACAGTTCAGAAAATTTGATTCCACTTTTCTTTCTGTGGACAAAATGCACATTTGGATTGAATTTAGAAATCTGCAGGTGAGGCTTTTAAAGAACTGAGGTCTAAGATGGGGAGGAGAGGTGGCCTAATAGAGCTTTGCATATGTAAGGCAAACCAATTCGTGTTGTTTCTACCTTGAAAAACAAGACCTTATACTCCTGTGGAATTGTTGAGGAGTAAAGTCCGCTAGCGGTGAATTTATGGGATTCTCCCTTGTGTGCTCAGGTGGTTTCTGAGGCATCCTGGTGTTGCAGTCCTTTTAACCCAGCTATTGCTGTGCTGCTTTCGGGTGATAAAAGATCCCCAAGTCACCCTTCACATGCCATGCCATGCCATGCCATGCCATGCCATGCCATGCCATGCCATGCCAGACACATGCTTTCTCTTTGTATAATATCTATATGAATGTGCTTAGCATCTGTGAAGAGAAAGATATGGTGGAGAGGTCCATCGTCTCCCTGTCATGTTAAAGTGAAAATCTCTCAGGATCCTCTTTTAACTGCAAACATGCTGAAACTTGTGTCTCTGACCATAATGGGAAACCCCTGCAAACAGCTGGACCCCTCCTTGAATGCCTTGGGAACTCTGAAAAGCTCCTAAAAGAATTTGACCTTATTTGTAACTCTCTTAATAAAGCCTCCACTTTGCTGCCAGCATGTGCAGAGAGCCTACACAGAGCATGGGGAGGTCTCTGGGGAAAGGGCTATTTACAAGCAATGAACCATTAATATCCCTCAGCCAAGTGAGCCCTTTGCCCCTTTTTCCTGCTGTTTACAGCTGCCTCTGCCTGCATCTCCAAGTGGCTTGTTTATTCCAAGAGAAGCAATTTTAAAAATGGCTTTTTCCTACATGTATCTGAGCGCAAGGTAGTGATCTAATTAGGAGACTAAGGAGGAAGATCTTGGATGTAAAATGATTACCCTCTTTATTGCTTAGTGGAGCAATATCTTTGGTCATATTCAGGACACCTGACCTGTTCACATGTTCATTTTTACAGTAGCTCCCCCCCTGAAGCACAGAGAGTGAGATGGACGCGTTCAGCTGACCTCTAACATAGGATCCAGGACTCCTTCTCAAGGACTCTGTCTTTCTCCATCACGTATACAAAAAGCCCAAAACAATTTAATTGCTCATCCTGGGTAGAAGGAATCTGGGCTTGGTTTTGGAGTCAGTGCAGGATCGTGGGAACCCTGGCTCCTCAGCCTTGTTCTGGGTCTGGGGGTGTGGGTTAAGCTGAGTACTCTGCTGAGAGTGAAATGTCCTTGTCACATAACACACAAGCTCTCTCCTGTGCCTCTGTCAAGGGAAAAAGGAATATGTTTACAAAGCCCTGAGGAAATTTAGATGGTCAGTGGCACTCTCTAACTCATGTGATCTGATAATGGAAGAGCAGAGGAAGGAGTTCAGCAAATGCCAGTGCTTTAGGTGCTCATTCCCTGGCATTTTAATGCAGTGATAGAAGGTGATCCAACCCAGTTTGTTTTGATTTCCCCCTCTTAATGCAGATGTATATAAGACTTGCAGCAGAGTCCTCATATAAATATTTATTACACCATATAAATAATGGACCCTTCTAGTTTGTTTATCTGTGATCAGATCTAGCATGTGAATGAATATGAAATACATGCAGTAAAAAATCCATTTTATTCCAGGGTACATGTTCCTGTCAGCACAAGAGCTGGCTTTAAGAAACTACTGCCCCTCCAGTTGTGCATTTCTGTCTCTCTTCTGCTTCACCATCCATGACCATTTTCCATCCCGTTTCCATCAGTACAAGGTTGTGGTTGCACTCTAATCTTGGTCTTAAGTCAAATGCTTAAAAATAAAAGGCCCCTAAAGTGTGGAGAGGGACCACTGAGGAGTGTAACCCCTCACTGATGGGGCAAGCAGAGGGTGGCTGGGACTGTGGGAAGGGACGGGATATCCATGGAAGCCTGTGCTGGTCAGACAATGCCATGTAGCATAGCTGACCCTCAGCAGATCCAAGTGGCTGAAACACTCTCGTGCTTCATCCTGGTTTCCCTGTCTGGCTTTTAAAGCAGCTGCAGGGTTGGGTCTGTGGATGAGCAGCTTTGGAGGGGGTCATACCCTGTTGTTTCTCTCCATAGAGCACACCAGGCTTCCAAAGCACCCCTCCTGTAGGTGTAACTCTGTGTATGCTTCGTTTACATTCAGGGCAGAAACTACTTTATTATGTGTATAGCTCATGATTAAGAACATGTTTTTAGAGGCCAATCTGTTTGTATGCAATAAAACCCACAACTATCCAAATATGAAGGCTAAATAAATATCAGTTGCTGTTTAATTCACATATCATACCTTATTAAATTTAAATTGAAATGCAGTTCCCATTTAGAATGCCCAGTTAAAGTGGGACAAAGCCTACTTTCAGAAAGTTGTTCCTCAATTTTAGATACTTTATGTGCTTCACTTTTTGTCTCAAAACACCAGGAGGTAATTAAAATCACTTTACAGCTGTTTCTAGAAAACTCCAACTATTGTTGGATTCCATAGAGCCGTAAAAATGATTTATATGAAGTTGTTTTTATATGCACACAATAGCTTTTTTTTTTTTTAAATAAGAAGTCTATTCAAATGTAAGTCTGGACAGGATCTTTCTCTAAACCAAGGTTCAAGGTTTCATTGGTTTTGAAATGCTGTTTACAGTGGAGTATGACCCCATGCAGTGATTGTAATTAAAAGTTCTGAGACTAGTAATTTAAATAGCACTAGCAGGCTCTGTGATGGTACTGGTATGATATTTGAAGAAGTAAAGTGGATATTTGTATCAGTACTATCAACTTCTTTAGTGGCTGATCTTTTAAAAGATGCCTATTACCCAACTATTAGTTAAAAGCAAACCCAAAATATAATCCTAACAATAAAAGGGCAGAATTTAAGTGATTCAAATCTGTAGCATCTCAATTTGTTCCCATGGAGTTGCTGTGAATGAAAACCAGTGTAACTTGTTCAAAACTGATAAAGTTCCTCTTAAAATAATTCAGATATCACTCAAGAATACTGCAAAATTGCCGCACTGGTGAATTCTGAGCTCGAGTAACAAAGGTAATGTGAAACCTGTGAGTTTGCAGGCACGCCATGCTTTATTTTAGGAACCAAGGGCAAGAAGTGACTTGCAGGCTGTGTCAGCTGGGTAATCTCTTTATAAAATGGGCCAGTCCTGCAGCTTCTGAAGTTCAGACCTTGCTTCAGCCTAGGTCTAGGAACTTGTTGACTATCTCCATGTTCAGGAAAATACTTTTTTTGGGCTGTAATGAATAGGAAGGAGAAATGAACTCAAGGACTTCCCAGAGCAGTAGATGCATTGAAAGCACCATCCCTATCTTCTACTGAGTGATGCTAAAGCTGCTACCTTCTTTGCTTCTAATCTTGAATGCCTTACAGCCCATGATCAACTCTGCTGCAAATTAAATAATAACATTTTACTGTCATTGCGAGACTAAAATTTCTTTGTTCTCTGAGACTTCTTGGAGCCATGTTTGAAGCTGTTCTTGGATTCTCATTTCATCCCCCAAACCCGAGAAATGTTATTAATTTGCTAAATTTTGCACTCTCTAAGTCAGTCCCTGCAAAACTGGAGGCTCATCTATTTTATATGAGTTCTGGTTCCAGATATAAGGGTGATAAGATGATTTAAGTTCACATTAATAAACCAAGTGTGTCTAAATGTAACTATAGGATTTGTAATTAAACCTGTAATTGATCCTCCAGTTGCAGTCTCTAAATATGATTGGTTTCTTTTAAGATAATTTTCTCTTTTCTGGCCTACTGCTGAAGTTTCCAAAGTTTTATGAACTGTGTGGTGACTAATTTTTCTCTCTCTTTCTGTAAAACATACTTTTTTAATGTAAAGCTGGCCTTCTCTGCACATCCTTCTAATGTTTGGATATAGATTTCCTTTCTAGCCAGTTGTTTTCAGTGACATTGTGCAAGACATACATTCTGTATACAGCTGTATCAACGTGAAATTCTCTGCTGCTACTTGTAATAATGATGTTGACCATTTATCATTTTACAAACGCCACTGGCGAACGTCCCTGTTTAATTTTTAATTGTTTTGGGTTTCTGTCCTGAGCTTCTCCCATGTATGCAAATACACTTCTGCTTCTGTACCTTTTTTGTTTAAGGGCAGTCTTTGGTTTCTATTGGCTGAACTTCACATTGTTTGGTCTTAAGGTTACTTAAGTGTTTGTAGTCTGGTTTTTTCCCCCTTGCCTTGTGGATCTAGACCCAACTCACTTCTAGTGTCTTCGAAAGGGGCTTGTGTACCATGGCAGGGAGGAGAAATCCATTGTATGTCAGTTGCCCCCAGCTGAAACTGTGCGACAGCTTTACACTGATAAAGAAATTACCCCCCAGGGCTGCTACCCCAGAGAGAGGGTGGACAAAATCCATCTTTATTTACAGTCTTCTGCACTGGCTTTCAAAGAGAACATCGAACTTAATGGGCATGGGCTAAGTAGAAAATGCCTGGGGTTTGATGTACTGCACAGAGTGCAGACTGACTCATTGATATTCCATGAAGACATCCTTCACAGGCTGCTGGGTGGCTGAAGCAGAGGCTTAGGCACCTCTAGCAGCTGCCCCTTTATGAAGGAGCTGACGTTTGTATCAACCACAGCTAATGGAACATCTTTAAAATATATGAGAAACCCAAAACCATCTTCCTTCCATCTTGCTTATGATAGAGGTTCTTTTGCAGATTGAGGCAGTCACTCCTAGGTAAAACATGAAGGAATTTAGGCAGTTGCCTCACCTGCAAGGTTGGAGTTACCTCCTGCTTGTGTCTTTTTTGCCATTCCACTGAAATTTTGGCAGACAAGTGGATAACCACAGCACTGATTCAGACATCTGTCAGCTTTCATGGCAGGAACTAAATTTCTTTCCTTTTAATTGATTGACTCCTTCCATCTTTCATTCTGTCCTCTCGGATTCATAGCTCCCAGCAAGTAACTTTTCCTCTTTTGTTCTTGAGCAGTAAATCAGGCTGCATGTTTTGGAGAAAAATCCTGTCCTCTGCTTGGGACAAGTGTCCACCTACAGCTGTCAATTGTTTGTAAATTACTTCCCTCAAAGGAAAACTTAAGTTGATCCTTTCACCTGCTCCTCAAAAGACAGCAAGGAAAGCTAGGGTTCTGCTGATGGTTTAAATTCGAGATGTGGGTCTGCTCCTGATGCCTTTGCACTGAGCCAAAGCATCCCACAGAATCTGTCTCTTGATCAGGTACCACCAGTCCTGTTTCAGTTCTTAATCACTTACCTCATATGCACTGCTAGAAATAGTATTTTAGGCAGTCATGCTCTTCCTGAAGCCTTTAACTGTGGCCAGTCATTTGGTCTTTTTGATGCTTCAAGGTCTTATAGTTTGTTGGCTGAAAAAAAGTAGATCGAGTGCCCCATTTTTCTTGAAAATTCACAGACTCAGAGAGTCTGACTTATCCTCTTATTAGTGGCTGGAGGTTTTTTTCAGGCTCCATTTTTCTTTATCTTTGAAGTGTATGCATGTTAATATTGGGTTGAGCTCCATGCTCTGCTACCTCTCCAGATCCATGGACAGCCGTTGGAAAACCAGTACCCGGCAGCTTTACAGCATGCTAGCATATTCACCTGTCCAGCTGTGCGTGGTCCTGCTGGCTCTGGACAGCCTGTTTCATCTGTGCAGGAACTCACCTTTGCAGGCTCAACGTGGCTGCGCCAGGTGAGTCTGATCCTGAACAGATGAACAGATGTTCTCAAACATCTGCAATATGCCCAACTTCACTGTGGGATCCTCACACACCCTTCTCAAAACTCAGTGTTTAAATCTGTTTGTGGATCCATCCATGGCTGCTGCCTTGTAAGACGCTCCAATCTCCACTAGTGCATCTAAGAGTTACCAAAACGCAAAAATTAAAGAGTTTGGAAACATTCTTTCAAACCTAGATAAGCAATGGATGGCTCAGATTTCAGATTGGGATGTGTCACCCTTGCTGGAGAAAAAACACTGAGTAACCAGAATTAAGGATATGATTAATAGGCATTGGCTCCAGTTTCTTTCTTTCTTTTTTTTTTTTTTTTCCACCAGGAAGAGGTAATAAGGAAATAGTCATGCTGGGAAGCAGCCTTAGACTGACTAAAATCCATTCATTGTGGTGAACTTGATGATACGGACATTACATCACCGAGACCAATTCCAGTTTTAAAGCCAACGCTGTCTGCGAGCTGCAGCTGGTAAAACCCTCCATCATGGCTCTGTTGCCCTGATTTGGGTTTTCACCCTGACAGAGGCTGGGCTGATGGAGTAGATCAAGGAGTCATATCCTACTAAATGCATCTGGTAAGATGAATTACCCACTGAGGGCTTAGACTAAGGGTTGTGAAATCAAACTGGCCAGTGGTCTGCATTTGGGAAGTGATTCTGGGAAAGGGAATTCACTCTGCACCAGAAGCAAGGCTGGAGGGAAGTGCAACTTCTAGAAAGCGGGGCCAGAGGTGAAGAGAATAAAGTGAGCTGATCCCACTCCCCCCACAGCCCTAACTTTAGTTGAAAATACCATATTTGAAAAGCACAGCTGATACCTTTAAACACTTTCACATGTGAAAGTTTCACCAAAGCCAGGATTCATATTTGCTCTCTGGCAGTGTACTGAAGCAATCCAAAACTAATGAAAGCCAAGGGTAACTCTGGCCTAACCTCTCCAAGAGGGCTCTCTATCATCTATGAGGTCTTAAAGCAGTTTTTATTGCCTTACCATGGGATTTGAGCTTTGTGGACTTTAAGAGGTTCTCGGCAGGGGCCTGGCTCTGCTTAGCAGTACTTACCTCAGACTTAGTGATATGGTGTTGGCATTTGTAAGTGTCCTTCCCACATCTCTGACACATGAGATCACTTGTTTTTCACTGGTGCCAGGGTGGTATCTCATTAAACATCTGGAATTTGCATTTAGCAAGCAAACAAGCAGCAGAAGAAAGGAGATCACAGAATGTGAAATCATTAAGTTTGGAAAAGACCTGTAAGATCATCGAGTCCAACAGTAATGTTGCCCTGAATGACCATGACATCTGGTATAATTAGTGCCATGTCTAGTCTCCCACTTCTGAAGACCTGGAAAAAATGAATTTGGCCGGCTGAAGGGGACCAGAGCCCAACTCTGCTGCACCATATTGCTGGACTTGGCTTCCCTGAATCTTTTTGGCAGGCTAACTGCATGATTTACGGATAAAACCCCTCTGTTTTCTTGCCTCTCTGAGCTCTGAGGATGGGCACCTGGAGGGGAAGTCTTCTGACCTGGAATCACCTTCTGAAGAGGTACTAATATAATTGAGCTCTCACTTCAACGAGCTCCCCAAGGACTTATTTACATTTGGAAGTTAAGTTACCTACATGCACTTCATAACATCCAACAGGAGTGAAGGTCAGTGTTTTTATAAGCCTGAGATACAGGGGTAAAAGAAAATACCATGTTGTCCCTCCTAGAGCTCCCAGTGACATGGTGGTGACTGTGATTTATGAAGGTGCTGTAGTCTCACCTATCACTCAGCAACCTCTCGGATGTACTATTGACATCTTCAGTGCTCATTAGTGAGGGAGTAAAGACGCCTGAATATGACATTTCGGCATCCAGCTAAATGAACTCCTTATCACAAACCCTTTGAAGTCTGTAAGGAAGATCGTCCCATTTGGAGGTTTTGATTGCTTCTCTTACATTTTCCAGTTCAATGTGTTATGTGGAGGATGAACATGTTGACAGGCCAAGAAGTGCAAGACTGGAGACAAAGCTAATTTCCGTGTTGGTGCAATCCTCCCTCAAAACACTGCAGGCTGCTTGCCCTGGCCTTTATGGGAATGCACAAGGCACTTTTGCTTAGAAATTGCATGGAGGCAAAATCAGGGAAAATTCCCTGTTGCGAGCAAAAGGAAGTCTTTGAAGTGAATGCTTGGTCAGAATTTGTGCCTAGACCCCATTTCTTTTTTTTTTCAGGGCTAGAAAAATATGACTGTTTCCAAGAGAACGGCTCACGTCTTACCATGGGGAAAATTAGAAGAGTATTTGGATTTACCATGTGAGAGCCTGTTGTCGTCAGCAGAGTTTAGCTGGCTCTTGTAACATAGGTGTTGCAGATGACTTTCTGCCACTCCTGCATTCACCAGATTTTGGTGTTCATTAGGGTCTGGAGGTCAGAGAAAACAGTAAGACTTGCCTGAATTGTGACTGTTTGCAGTAAAAGCCAAGGAAATGGAACACTATGAGAAACCTCCACTGTGCTATATTGAAGTCACACTGGCAGCCACTGAAAAGCAGTCAGATTGCTTGAAATCTTCAGTAATGATCTGGATAATGGGACAGAGTTTGTAGGTGGTACCAAATTGGAGGACAGTTGTTACAGCTTAACTGGAATACAGAAGTGTCCAGGTAAAGTGAGATGTCTACCAAGCTGGTCAGGGGCCTGGAGCATACAGCATGTGGGAGAATGCTGAGGGACATGGTGTTGTTCAGTCTCCAGAAGAGAAAGCTCAAGGTGGGATCTTATTTCTGTTTTTTAATAAGGAATAGGTGGTTCTACAGAAGATTCTTCCTGGAAACGCACAGAAGAAAACAGCAGATTAAAACCAAAAGCAATGAACATGAGTTGCAGCAATAGAAACCTGATTACATACAAGGAAAAATTTCTTCTCCAGGAGAGGGACTTAGTCCAGGATCAAGTGTCCAAGCAGTTTGGGAAATATTCCTCTGTGGAGATTTTCAAAACTTATCTAGGCGAATTCCTGAGCAACCTGATGTAACATCAAAGCTGGCTGTTCTTTGGGCAGGAGGTTGGAGTGGATAGGCTCCAGATATTGCTTTCAGCTAAATTATTGGATGGTTTATGTGCCACAGTCCCAGCAGGCGACGTTTCCCCCCGATATATTTTTCATCTATGGTTTGCAAAATGTCCATGTAAAAGAGGCTTTTACAATTTTGGTGCCCTACTTTCTGTATGAGGGGCTTTCATCTTCACCTGTAATTGAAGCATAGCAGGTCCCTTCTGCTCTTCTGCTAATTTTGGCTGGTGCAGGTTGAGCTGGAGCAGCCTGGCAGTTGGAGAGTTGAGGACTTCACTGCTGATATTTGTGAATATGGGGCCTGGTCTGTCACCAAAGAAGTTGAGTATGTAGGGTTACATGTATACTGGTAAATGAGTAGTACCACGAGCACAGGTACTGGAAACAGATCTGTAGCGTGAGGTTGTAGCATAGTCTATGGCATGGTTTGTTGCTTTGGCCCAGATAACTCTCCTAGGCAGTCCAGAAGATCATAGAATTCTGGAATGGTTTGGGTTCAAAGGGTCCTTAAAGATCATCTTGTTCCAATCCCCCTACTGTGGGCAGGAACATATACCTAGTTGCTCAAAGCCCCATCCAACCTGGCCTTGAACACTTCCAGGGATGGTTTGAGGTTAGTTGTAGGACAAGGACTGGGTATCATCACTCTGATCTGGAGACTAATAGTCTTTAATGGTTGTGGGTTGTGCCATCATAGCTGGCCTCAGGGCTACAGATGGTCCAGGGTAAGTTTTCATTTACCAGTGAATGTGTACCCAAACAGTGCAGGCTGGACCTGGGCACTGCTAAAATGCCATGAGGGATTGCAGTGCTAGGACCTTTTCTGGCAGATGGAGCTACCTAGAAGCTACCTAGAGCTATCTGGGTATCTTGGGCTATGCACAAGAGGCCCCTATAACTCCAGCTACATCTGCATTTGCTGTTGGGCTGGTGAAGGGTCTAGAGCAGGGTCCCACAGCTCCCTCTGGGCAGTATGACATGTTATTCTCAGTGGGTATCATGGTCAGGGCTGGGAAAATAAATGCAGCTACTACCTGATAAAGGTAACATTGGGATTGTGCCCACCTACCATGGACACATCAGCTGGTCTGTACTGGGTACAGTGAGGGAGACTCTGCTGCCTGGCCCTGTAGTGGCTGACCTCATGTCCATGCAACTAAACCCTCTACCACTTACTACTGCTTCTCCATCTGAAATATGGCAGGGGCCTTCTGCAAATTGACTATTCGGACTAGCCCTGTTGTATCTCAGGCTCTGTTACCTGTTTGGAGTAATGCTAGTTGGCAAAATCATTCTGAGGTACAGGGTAGCACTTAAGCAAAGGGAATAGAGGTAAGTCCATAATTTAGCCCCCTTTGGTTTCCTGATAAGGATGCTGCTAAAGTCAGTTTGGATGGAGACCACGGCCTGCTCAGAACTGCATGGGAGGAAGGAGGCTGTCAATACCAGGACGTGACCAGTGACGGCTAGAAAAGCTGTCAATCTTAGTGTGAGGGTATATGACAAATAAAACTCTTAGAAGCATTTTCAGTGTTCTGAATCCACAGCTTTGGCACCTGAAGAGTCAATTCAATCTGTTAAGGTGGAAAGCAGAGTCTGCAGTTTGTTAGCGCGCACACATATTCCTACATGAGGAATGTCCCAAAGGCTGCCCATCTCTGGGGATGGTGGATGCAAAAGCCTTGTTGTGCCTCTCACAGAACCAGTAACGCGTAATTCCTCACACTCCCATGGACACAGTATGGTCCTGTGCCAGAGGGCGAGGCCCCTGAGCAGACAGCTGTGGGATGTTCTCTGTTTTGTGTGAGAACAATAACAAATAGAAAGAATAGGCACCCTCCATGAAATCCTCTGCAGCACTTCGATTTGATGACTTTCTCTAACTGGACATTTGCAAAAAGACAATTAATCAGGATTGCTGCATGGCAGATGTTTCCACTGGAACCTCTGACACTCATTGGATCAGAAATCCCCTAAGGAAGTTTGGGTGGTTCAGTATGATAATGATGGCATGGAGCCTTCTTCTCTTGTCATTTGCAGCATGTGAAATAAAACGCTGCCTTTGATTTGAGAAAAAGACATGTTACCCTCTAGGCTTGGTTTTCTGTGGCTTTCCCATGTCTCTCATGGCTTTTATTGTTATTCTGGTTCTAGCACTCAATACCTTTTGAGGTCCATTTTCCCTTTCCCTGCCTCCTACTTAGTGACCTAAAGGGATTTGTGTTCCATTCTCTGTAGCTGTCCTTTTCCTTTTAGCAACAATTCAATGTTGAAAAAATGTCTCCTTGTGAGCTTGGTCCTTGCTGGACAGTGAAAGCAAATTGTCAGTCTTGCACTTAAAAGCTCTAGACCTTATCTGTGCAAACTGTTCTCACCCTGGGTAAGAAGACAGGCAAAACCACCTGGTAGAAAAAAAAAAAACAACTTGGGAAAACAGTTGCTTTTGGAACTTCCCATATTCTAAATTTCTGATATGAGAAGCGTTGCTACTTGCATGGAATGAATGTGATTAGAACAGTATTTCTATTTATATGATAGATGATAATATAATTATTACATCTAAGAGCAGACAGGGACACTGATCATCTTTGTCTTCAGCAGAGAGAGGGATTTGAGATACCTCTTGTGGTTGTTACAAAGACAAAATATCTTTTATTCTCAGCCTTCTTTCTATGAATGTATGGGGGTTTCTGATTCTTCAGTGTTCTTTCAATTTATTAGAGGTGTGTTAGAGTCAGATACACCTTTCCATGTAAACACAAAGACTTTGCAATATGGAAATCTTGTATATGCTCTCACAGTCTGCAGTTGGTAAATTATTTTTAGATAATTTCTGTTGTGAATGGACAAATATTCATGGATAGGTATTGTTTTTCCCTTGTAGAGTGTCAGTCAGCTACTGCTCTCCAGCTCATGATCAAGCGCTGTCACGGGAAAAGAAGCTGCAGCATATATGCCAGCACCTATGAATTTGGAGATCCTTGTTATCCAGGCATCCAAAAGCATCTTAATGTCATCTACACCTGTGGTAGGTTACAAAATTCTCTTACTTTAACTCTCACCGGGGTCTACGTCTATTGAACAGTGGTGGATGGAGAAAAACAAGACTTAAAAAGTTGTTCGACTACCAGTTAGCATGTGGTGATTCTTATTTGGTCAACACGCAAAAGCTTTGGGTCACCAGAGTGGTTTAATTCTGCCACTTTTTGTACTCATTGGCTTGATAGAAAAAAGTAAAAAATGTGGAAGTGGTATTTTATTAACCCATTCAGCTGCTTTTTCAAGGCAGGAAAATCTGGTGGAGAGGTTAATCTGCTCAGTGGATGTTTACACACTGAATGTTGGCATCCTGCAGCAAAGCTGTGGTTATCAGTAGGATCCTTATTGCTTTGTTCTGTATTTATTTCATTTTGTACCATAGAATCAGGTGATTACCAATCTGTACTCATTCACTGTGTTAGTAGGAAATCACTCTCAAACTCTTCAGATAAACATTGCAACAATTTTTCTAACAAAATACTGTTATTTACAAAAGATAAATAAACAGTTGGAGCTCTCAGTTTGGAGCTTAAGTCATAGCATTGAGCAGACACTGTGCGCTTACCTGACTAGTCATCTTATTTTGCAACAGAGGAAAAAATGTTCCTGCCTGAGTCCTGTAATATAAAAACAACATCTGTCTTCTTACTCTGATGATATTTTGGTCATTTGTAGCTGACATATTTGAAAATATTTCCTTCAGGGTTTTGCTTACATAGTTGTCGCTAGGCTTAGCTCAGTCTCTCTCTCTGTGTTCCTTTCTGCATCCATCTGGAAGTGGAAATTCTGGTGCTGTACTGAATGTGCTGAGCAGAGAGTGGGGCATGTAGTAAAGGAGAAGCTCTCTGTGCCCTCAGACAACAAGGGGTCTGTGGGTCACTCTGTGTGTAACTGCAGGATGCTGAGCGTGACAGAAAGCATTTGAGATGGAGTCACTATAACATTTTGTGTAATGGCTATAGTATGGTGGATGTGCAGCACACTGAGGAGCAGGGACATTGATGCAGGAGCATCAGGCTCTCAGCTTGTCTGGCTCTTGTTTCATTTGGCAGGAGTGGCAGGAAGGTTGGGTTTTGTTTGAAGTGATGCAGCAAGAAGTAGCAAGGCTATCCATGCAAAGCCCTGTGAATTTTCTAGTCAGGAAGGTGATGTTTTTATATAACTTTTCTCATAAAAAGACCGGAGAGAAGTTTATCCTCATGGGGATTTGACAGAAACGAAGGTAATGTAGCAGGAAAAACAGGAGCTCCATCCCTCAAAAATCCAGGGAAAACAAACGGAGCCCCATGATGTATTTCCAAGAGGATTTCTCCTTCAAAGGCCTTCACAGCCTTATTCTGGCATTGTGATCCTGGTCTCAAAGTCCACTACAAAAGGCACTAATGATCTCTTAATCTGACCTTAACTCTGTAGTCCAAGCCTAACTGCATCAGGAAATGAGTCACGCTTGAGAGCGCAAAATGGCATGTTTTGCTTTTCCGTGGGTGAAATCTGCCTCATCTTTTGAAGATGGCCATGGCTCCTGTTCAAAACCATGATCTCAGACATGTCTCTGAGCTGGATTTTGTGATCAACAGACATATTTCTCGCCTCAAAAAGCAAAGTCCTTCAAAATGTGAAAATGAAATAAACAAGAAATCAAATTCCAGTTCCGTGTGCTTGCACCAGACAGAACTAAGTCCTGGAATTCTTTTAGAAGAAATGATAAAACCAAACAATTTGGTATTCTTATGGCCTAGAGGATGGTAGCAGTGTAGAAAACCTCCTGCTGTCTGTCTGTCTGTTTCAGGTTTCCATAAAGCTGTGCACATTACGGCTCCTGGTATAGTGCTCTCCTGCTTTCACCAAACCTGTGGAAGTGAAAGGGGACAGGCTGTGACAAACGGACATGACTGCACTTCCCCGTGGCATGTATCTCAATACATATTGCTGTTTCCTATCTCTTGCACTTGGAAACATGTTGCCCCTTGCTGCTATTTCCTGGAGAGCAGTGAAAGATGCAGAGTGACCCTGGGATAGCTTGGGAAATGTGATGGGTGTACAAATGGGTTTCTCTGAGCATTCCTTAAACCCTTTTTGTTGCTGCTTCAAGTAAGTGACCCCATCACTCTCTGAGATCAGGCAGTGCAGTCAGTCAGCTCCTCTCTGTCACTCCCTGTCTGCCAGACTGTGGCAGAAATGTCCTGCAATGTGTTGCTGGTCTTACCTGTGAGAAAAACTGCAATATGTCCTTGGCCAGTGTTACTGACCTGCTGTGCTGCTTCGGAAGAGGTGGTGAGAGCAAGAAGAGTGATGGATGTGGCTATGTGGGTGGAAGAGTCTTCCATCAGACATCTCCCATGTGAAGAACTTCAGTAACTATGGGGACAGAGAGCTGAGCTCTGCTTCTGGTGCTAAAGCATGGGAAGGACTGGAAAGAGACCAATATGTCTTCTTCTGATAGCAACTCATGAAAAAAAATCTGCTGAGGAGGTAATTTATGAGGTGACAAAAGGTAATATTAACTGAAAGCTCATGAGTTGTTTGCAGAAATCACAACTGAAATGGACCTTGTGAAAGGCTGGTGGTGTTTGTGTAGACCAATGCCTAGTGAAGAGCTGGTGAGGTGTCTATCTCCCAGTCCTGGCAGGAGAATGTCTGCAAGGTCGCTCAGGTCTTGATGTCCACACTGTTCTTCTCTAGCCTGACAGCAGGAGCTGGGCCCTATTCCAGATCTCCAAGAGGTGAATGGATGAGGCAACAGCTTTGCTTTCTTTAAGCCATAGCCATATTTTTGGAGGTTCATTCCGCTAGCCTCCATTTTTTATTGGATATGAGAATTCCTGCCAGATGCACACAATTTTGATGATGAATCTGTTCTCAAATAAAGGTGTCATCTAACTTTTTGCCCAGTTGTATATTTTTAAAATATTGGTTGTAATTACGCCAGCCAGTGGGAATGTCTCAAGTCAGCAGTTCTCCATATCAAATTATACCCCTTTGCATCACAGGTTCAAGGCCTGTTGGCATCCCTTAGCTGAGAGGGAAATGCCTCCAGTTCATGGGTATGTACGAGATGATTGAAGCAAACAAGTACCCGGCAGCCTGGTGTGGTAGAGATCTCTTGTGTGCATTAGGGTCCCATTAGCCCAGCCAAGGAAACAGATGAAAAATCCTCCAGTGTAAAAACATTCCAAACCTGAACCTTGGTAGGAGCTGAAATACAAAATTTTGGCCCAAAGCCAGATTTAGCTAATGGAATGGTGTGGAAGGTGGGATTTTCCAGTATGTGGATCCCATTACTGTGCTAATAAATACATTAATTATTTTTTCAAAAGGAAAAGGCAAGTTAATTCTGGGAAGCACATAAGGCATGGTGAGGTTGAGTTCTGAGTGTGGCAGCTGTAACAGAGGTAGATAAAAAAATTTTAGCTCTGCCTTTTCTTTAAAATACCCTGAAAATCTTAGAGGAGAAAAGAAAAAAAAAAGCATTAATGCAACTGAGAAAAAGAATGCAATAAAGACTTACTAGAAATCTTTCTCTCATTGTTTCCTCTTCCCCCAAACATCTCCCTTTCTCTCTGTCTTTCTTAGGTATAAAACATTGTAATATTTGTGAATAACTTGATAGTGGTTTTGTACTTACTGATAAAACTTACTGCGCTCACAATCTTTTCATTTTCTTAAGTGTCCAGTTATTAACTTCAAAGGCTCCCTTTATTTCTCTATATCTCTTTCCTCTCTAGTTTGCTAGACTTGTGTTTTTGGCCTGTGCTGAAGTCCTAACTCAGCACTGCGTGAAAACCTGTGGAATTTTTTCATGCACACAGTGCCACTTGGAGTCAAGGAAGCATTGAAGTGTGTGCTTTATTTTCAGACCTATGGATAATTACCATGAAAGTTAAATATTTTCTCAAATCCTTCCTTGAGTGGGGATGAGGGGCTTGTCTGTGTTTAAAGTGAAACCTTATTCTGAGCACTGAAAGTCAAGGGAGCCATTCAGAGTGTCCAGGTTCCCCACTGCCAGACGTGCCTGCCTGTGCAGTCCATGGAAGCTGCAAATGTAAACCCTCTGCTAAGGACCTGCTGTTCTTTAAATGCAGGCATCCATCAGAAGTGGCTTGATGAGAATAAAAGAAAACGATGGGGATTTTGAATTTCTTTGTGTCTAGATGTGTTTCAGTGGGTTGGTTATCAGTTCTGATAACTGGTGACTTTTTAGTGCTGTGGTTGGCCATGTGCAGAACAAAATGGAGGAAATATGGCCTTGGATGTGTTTTTCATGTGAATATCTGTCGTACATTTAGATGTGTGCGTGCCTCCTGCTTGATTCATGCTTGCCAGGAAGGGGTTATTGAGCTGAGAGCTAATGAACTGCCACAGTAACTCATAAATTGCTTGGAAAATCCTGCCGTTCTGCCACATTAATAATCCTGCCATCCTGCTTTATGAGGCAATAAGCTGAGTCCCAGGGGCCAAGTGCTTCGCATCCTAGCTAGAGAACTGTGCAGGTAAAGAACAAAGCCTGAGCACAGGGACAGCAGCTACTGTTGCTTCGGGGTGTCTGGTGCTGCTGGGAGACCAAACGGGGTCAAGGAGAGGTGGTTGAGGTGCACTGGGGCGATGGGGGTGTGCTGACCTTTCCTTTCTCTAAGTGCTTGGGAAAGCAGCCTGGCTTGCTCTGAAATGTTGTGTTTAAATAAATGTTCCTTCAAGTTGGACTAGAGGCAGGGCCTGTGCTAAACAAGGCAGCTCTGAGGTGGTTGCCCTCATGATGACGATGATGAGAAGGGAGGAAAAAAAGCTGCACAAATTCTCTCCTGTCATCTCAAAGGGACTGTGCTCTGGTCCATTAGCTCCTGTGCAGTAAATCTATCAATGCCTCAGGCTGGATGAATGTAATGGTTCCTTTTGCTCTTAAAATTTATGAATTCATGAATGTAGAAAATGTATTTTTATTACTGCAAAAGCACTTTCTGTTGCTATAAAACTAAATTCCAAGATCTGCAAAAAATAGAAGAGAAGCAATTCCAGACTTCCAAGAAAAAACAAAAGCCTTTTACACCCCTTTGAAACAGGGCAATGCAGGCAGGGTCTTGCTAGAAAAAGACAGATGCAGAATGTGTAATGCAGGCTTTCTTTCTTCAAAAGTTGAAATAAAATTGCTGTTTACAAACAAATAAACATTATAGGTAATCTAGCTCTAGGGATGTTCCACTGAATGTATAATGTCTGATAATGTTTGTTTAGCTGGGCTTCTTGTATAATGCTGTGAGACAGAACTCACAGACATGTAGATTTGAAATTCTTGGCCACATAGGTTTGACCTACCAAATAAATAAAGAACAGAATAATGATATGATATAATCCCATGTGGCTACTTTCATTGTCAAGACACTGAGTTCAGAGATAGTTTAGGACATCTATTCAAATTCTTTCTCTTATATTCCTAAGTTAATAGAAGTTTGTCCAGTAACTTTGTATCAACCTATGCTTCTCTTTAAGCTGTAGAGTATTTTTTAAAAAGCTATCCAGTCCTCATGTAATGACTACAAATATTGAAAAATTCATGAAGTGGGATTCATCTCACCAAGTGTAGACATATAAGCCATAGAGATTTATAGCGTAGACATTCCCATCTGAGAAAAATTCCTTTTACAGGTAAGGTGGAGAAGCAGCTGCTTTTGAGGCACAAATCATCTCATCCCAAAGTAAGTGCCTGAAAGAGATGAGCTGCATATTTGAAGTGACAGTTCTCCTGTACTGACTGTAAAGGGGGCTCTGGGTGCTTAGCTAACATATTGGTATCTACATGAAGAGCCTCTATAGTGCAGATATCTACATCTACATCCACCCATCTCTTGAAGTGTTCAAGGCCAGGTTGGGTGGGGCTTTGAGCAACCCGCTCTAGTGGAAGATGTCCCTGCCCATGGTGGGGGTGGGTTGGAACTAGATGAACTTTAAAGTCCCTTCCTACCCAAACCATTCTGTGATTCCACTGTTTTATGATCTGGTTAGGTGCTTTCAACCACCATGTTCTTATGCAAATGCTTATTTTGGTCAAAATTATGATTGCCATGTAATAATAATACCAGTGTTTTCTACTCATATTTATTGGTTTCCACTTCCACTGTTTGACAGATCTCCAACTCTTATAGATTTATCCAAGTAAGAGAGAAATAGGATGTTTATTGAAGTTCCTGAGAAATTACCTCTAGCCATGAGTTTTATTGCTGAAAAAGTTCTCAAATAGCTCAAGGTTATATCAATCTCTACCCTTGGGTTTGGAGAGGGATTTTCCTATTAATTGGTTTTGCACGAGATTGAGGTCCATTTTCTTCATTTCACCTTTATTAATTCCCCAAATGTTTCCAGGAGCTAGGATGGGGTCAGTATATTTGCTGACTTCTTTGTTTGTCTGGTTGTTCTTGTTTTGGACTTCTGTTCTTAAGGTCAGACTTGTTCTAAACTGTCAGGGACTGCAGGTGGTGGTATGGGAGAAGGGGCAGAGTAGATTTGCATTGGTGATGCAATATCTGTTACATCACCAGTTTCTGCAAACAAATGGACTTGTTGAACCTGCTTCCAGACTTCTGCCCATTTCCACCCAGGTGAAGGAAAAGCAAGGAGCTTGTTTTCCTTTCAGAAACTTAGACCTCCCGTTCAGAATTACTCATATTTCACAGAACCTGTTAAAAAACCAGTGGCAGTGTAACTAAAGACTGCACCATGATGGGTGACCACATAGCTCAAGGCTGACATTTTCTGGCTTCTGAGGCTGTGATTTTATTACCTTTGATGATGACTTAACAATTTTTGTGGATGCAGTTTCCTGGATCTCAGAGAGACGCCAAGAGGAAACCCCTCAGTCAGCAAGACTCATGATTTGGATTCATGGCATGGATCTGTTGGAGCTCATGGATTACCTGAGGGTAAAGGCAAGATGCCATCTCTTTGGCTGACCAGTGCTGAAGTGAGTGGGGCACACGCTTTACTAATGGGCTTAGAGGTACCTGCTCATAACAGGCAATAGCAGCTCTGCCGTCCTGCACCACAGAGGAACATGCTACCGGGACAAAGAGCTGTTTATGTTTAACACTGGTGATTGCACTGGGATGTGAAACATGACACAAACAGCCTCATTAGTTTTAAGATGAAGCTTGGTAAGTCAGGTAATTGAAAGCTGTCATTGTGCTGCTCCTGTTTGTCTTTGCTTACTGTATAGCTCACTGTCGCTTGACATGAATCAACCCAGGAGAGTCCAAACACGCCTGGCCTGGCTGGCCCAGACAGAGCAACTCTTCATTACCAGAGCAGAATGAGCCTGTGTCTGACACAGATTAGGGTAAATAAATATTCTGAGGAAGCAGTGCTCTGCATGTCAGGTGGAGGAGGAACAGGTAATGCTGTCACCTCAAGGAAAAGGCTTGAAAACCCTTTGATTTTTGCAGAGAAGAAATGGAGGCTTGGAGATAAAAATCATTGCCTTGGGGATGGGGAGGAAGGAAGATGGGGCTGGAGGAAACAGAGAGGGAGTTCAAAGGACACTTTTTATGATGATCCTAAGCAGAATGAGTTGAAAGACAAGTGCTACCTTACAATTAGGCAAGGTTTGCAAGCCTGCTGCCGTGGTCCTTCAGCTCTGGAGACATATAGAGCTTCTGCTATGGAAAAAGAGTCCCAAAAAGAGTTAGCTAAAGTACTCTGCAACCCCTGATCTCCACTGTTCATAAGATGTGTGCACCTGAGACCTTTATTGCTTTTATCTCTATGTTTTGAATTGTTTTGTTTGTTTTGTTTTGTTTTAGTTGTTAAGGACTATGGCCTAAAAGTCACAGGAGAATACAGGGAAGGGTGGTCAGTCTGTCGTAGTGGAGTGGTGATGGGAAGGAGGCAGGTGGGACTTCGGTTTTTCATTCTGCTATTATTCATACATTTTATAAATTTAGAAATTTAAGAAATGTTTTATAATAAACCTGTAGTTTCTACTGTAATAACTGTAATAGTAAACTACAATATAACCAATATTTTATGGGGGCTGACACAGCTTCGAGGTTACTAAACAGATTTTCTCACTGAATTGGTTTCCTCTGGCATAAATATGCACATGTTCTTGAGGCTGAACAGTAATCTGCCATCTAGAGAACAGATTTCAGGCCTGGGGTGGATCTGGGGGGTTCTGCCTGGCAGTCATGAGACCTCCACGCTTGAATAGGAGGGGTTCAGCCTCAAAATCACTTGTGATCCATCCATGATTTCATATCAGGTAGAAAAGCAGATCTACCTGAGAATGATTGTGCAAGATGACATCTGAATGTGATATGTCTAAAGGAAACCTTTCAGGAACTCTGGAGAGAGAGAGACATGGGTTATCTATGTGGTGATTTTTTTTTTTCTGCAAGCTTAACCCTGCTGTACAGACTCTCTATTCTTTGTCATATTGTTCCCCTTAATGGTGTTTTTAAAATTCTGACCATGAGTAAGTGGTAGATATATATAATTTTAATACCACAGTTTATTTTTTTACTTGGCAACTTCATTGAATAGCCTCATAAATGGGGTTACTATTGTGTCTCCACGCCTGTTAAGACCTGTGCAGATTTCAAATATAGTAATTAACAGTAATGTTGGCAGGTATGAGACTCTTTACTGGTGAGGAGGTTGGCAGCCAGTCTGCCAGCCCTTTTCAAGTAGGAGACTGCAGGCTGCAGCCAGAGGAATGTCTCAGCAATTAATGGCTGACCCTTGATTCAGTGATCACCCTAACTCCTCCTAATTGAGGTTAATGCCAGAAGCATTGACACCTTGATGCTCACTCATTAGTGCCTGGAGGCTACTGGAGGTTGCTGACAGCTCAGTGAAACACTCATTAGATTAAATTTAAAGGGAGTGTTTGACACCATGACCAATCAAGATATATTTGCATTAATATATATTTGCCTTCCCTTTTTTAAAACGTATCAAGACAATGACATTTCCTTGCACCCTTTATAGAAGGATTCACAGCTGGTGCCTTTCTGCCAGCACGTGCACATTTCTCTGCTGTGCACCTACCACTGCCCTGCTGGTTTCTAGCTGCTCTCTCTCCATTTTAATGCGAAATAAACAGAAAATACTCTGGGATTTGGAAAATGAAAATTTGGAAAATTTGTTCCTGACCATGAAAAGATAATTAGAAAACCAGTACAGAGAGAAGAAAAAAAAAAAAGCAATTTTTTGGAAGTCATGAAAGGTGCACATATATGTGACCTCTGTGGTGGTGTCTCGGTACAACTGAGGTTTGTGAGCTGTTGCTGTAATAGAAAATCAATATAATAGGCACTCGGGGTGTCTATAGCCCATTCATGAGAGCTACATGGGCATGGGTACATTTTAGGGATGTGGTTTACTGACAAACTTGTCTGGGTTAACAGTTGAACTCAATCATCTTAGAGCTTTTTTCTTAACCTAAATGATTCTATGATTCTATGATCAAATGTGTAATTTAATTGCTGGGAAGCCCACTAATAATTCTATGAATGTTACCACACCTACAGGCCTCAGCAAGGATTGTTGTGCAAGGCACTCACTTGCTAAGAAGTGTTTCCTGCCATGAGTGATGTAGTGGTTACATAGGCAGGATAAGCCAAACTTTGGGAGAAAGTGTTAGTTTTATTTTGGGTGTGGAGACAACATTTACACAGGGGTTTGTGTCATGGCAGCTGAATATTAGAACTATCAACTCTCTTATCAATGTATATTCTATGCTGGCTTTGTTATATGAGTAGATACGTGCTTTCTTCTCCAGATGGAATTCTCACCATGCGGTATTTCCTGCCCAGTCCTTGATTATATGAAATGAAAAGAAAGCAGTAGGATATAGCAAGTTAATTTCTAATTTATTGCTGTTTTGAACCTGAGGTGTGGCTCGCCATGGTCAAAGCATTAGTCCTGTGTGGACTAGGCAAGGAGAAGATGTTGTGCCTCATGTGAATTACGTCATTTATAACAGCTGAATGATGACCAACCCAGGTCTCCTTAGTGTCACTAAAAAGCATTTCCCTTAATTGAAGTTCTTGTTTGGGAGAGGCCAAATAACGGTAGGGTGTAAAGGCTGATATTAATGTGTCTTCTCACTACCTGTGAATGAACCCAGACCTATTTCATCCTTCAGTAGTATAAGAGAATTCCAGGGGATCATCCTTTCCCCTCACTTTGGACATTTCCTTGCATTTCTGCTTGATCTCTGAGGCTCATGGTATGGATATTTTATCTTCTGTTTGTATAGAAGTTTTGGAACGGGCTTTTACAGTCTTGGTGTCTGGTTGTCTCTGCGCTGGTGCTTAGAGATGGGATGCCAGTGAGGCATTTAAGAGTCTACACCTCCCAGAAGTTCCCTAGGTAATATCTGCTCAGCACAGATGACCT
This sequence comes from Dryoscopus gambensis, assembly GCA_013389985.1. Taxonomy (NCBI): domain Eukaryota; kingdom Metazoa; phylum Chordata; class Aves; order Passeriformes; family Malaconotidae; genus Dryoscopus; species Dryoscopus gambensis. The sequence continues at coordinate 111,980 of WEIT01001024.1, read as the reverse complement.
TTTAGGGGGCACCCCACCTTACAGTGGGGAGGAGATTGCCATGGAAGTCTTGTTCTTCAGGAAACTTTCCTTAACATTCATCTGGCACTTGCATTTCCGACCTCCTTTTCAAGACCTCCATTTATTGAAAATATCCACACCCAAACAGTTAATGCCCCTTCAGACAGACACTTCAAATACTGTTGATAGTGGCTACTTTTCATGTCCTGTTTTAGTCACTGTTTAGCTAAGCCATTCATGTTCAGCTCCTTTAATCTTTCCTCATAAATCAACCTGCCCAGCCACTCAATTGTCTTTTTGTTGCTCTTTTCCACAATTACCTGCATCTTTTAACAAACACTGAGCGGGCTTATGATTATTTTTCCCCTGGGGGCCAGCAGAGACTTAAAATCTCCTTGCCATGTATTAGCCATGATTGTTGTTTCAGCATCGGGCAGGAGGAGAACCATTACCCAGGAAAAAAAGCTGACTCTCTCAGTGGAGTTTCAGTCCCAAGTATCCTGAACTGCTCGGTATTTCACTTATTATCCCTCATTTAGGTGAACTGAGCCAAAGAATGCAGCAATTTGTGAATGTCAGAGTAGGGAAGCATTTCTGTGTGGGGCAAACAGGATCATGGGGAACAGCATGAGGATCCTTTGCTGGCTGGTTGTGTTTCCAGCTTTACTGACACACAGGCCCGGAGTCTTAAGAATGACTGATACTGCATAATATAAACAATGAAGCAAATCCTACTAGAGCCCTTCCAAAGATATTTAACTAAATTCCTACCCATGAGCCCACCCTGGGCCATCTCTTATCTTTGAAAGCCATCTCACAGCTGCCTGCAAAGACTCTGGAGGCTGGTTAATCCCAGCAGATGGACTTTGGTGTCGGTGCCTCGAGGGGAAGGCGCAAGGGACGGAGGGCAGAGTCTTGGAGGTCTCTTTGTTGAATGGTTGTCACTCCATTTTGGTTCAAGCCAAAGCCTCAGGGAGAGGCAGAAAACTGGCATGCAGCTCCATCTGGAGTCCAGCAAACCTGTTTTGGGTCAAAAGTTTCCCAAGCCTGGATGCCCATAGCTTGCAGGGACTTGGGGAGTATGCACCAAGGACCAACCTGTAAAAGGAGATTGCACTATTTAGTCCCTGAATCATATGTATTTGCTTCAAGCTTTGATGAAACTCTCAAAGTATTTTCTTTAGAAGAAAAAAATGTCTCTTGGAATGGACAAGAAATGCCTTTTTTAAAACGGTCCATGAAAAATCGGAAAGAAAATAACAACTTACAGAAGGGCAACCCCCTACTACATCTCTAACCCAGGCATGGTAGTCAGCGTGCCCAGTGGAGGGGCACTGGCCTAAGAGCAAGAGGTTTTCTGCTTAACCCTGATCAATCATCAGCTCTTTGGGCAGCCACTGGGCTTCCTCCTGCCTGGTGTGGTTAGACCCCATGCCCTGGGGTTGTTTGCTCTGCATCTGGCAGGAGAGAGCAGCAGCCTCCCCATCACCTGTGGGATTTTGGTTTATGCATCGAGTGCAGACATGATCACACAGATGTGAGGAGCCTCTGCTTTCAGTGCCTACAGTTGCTGTTGAACTTTATTGACACGAAGCTTCAGAACGATCAGGTGTTAAGCTCCTGCCTGACATGTCCATTGCTGTCATGATAATTCATTCAGTCACTAATTCAATGACTGCCTCACGTTTATCTTACATTTTTTTGTTGTTTCTTATTGTTATAATTCTTATTACTATGAAAAATAATTAATATTAAATTCTCTTCCTCTCTATTTTTATCCCAGTGAAAAAAATCAAAATATCAGGGATATAGCTCAGGATTACATACTAACGCACATTTTTAAACTCGCTGCATATTGATCAAAGGGTCTGACTTCTGCTGCATGAAACCTGTACCTGATTCCCAGAGGGAGGAAACGCAAATTTTCTCCTCTGTGTTATTAGATATGATCAAAACCTTCTGCAGATACCTTGGGTATCAACGAAGAATGAAGTATAGGATGTTGGTGCAATGTTGTGGCTCTCTTTTGAGAGGATCAAGACACCTAGTAAATTGGAGTTGAAACATGTGTAATGTAAATTTTCTGTCAGATGTTTCTTAGCTTGTTACAGTACTAATAAACAAATGGATTTTCTTTCATTCCTCACCTCATAATTCTTTGTCCTTTAAGTTGTGCTTAATTAAATATGAGGGTACCTCTGTCAGTACAGAAAATTAAACGGGGAAGGCACAGATACTGGTTTGTACTTTCTGTTTTCCTTTCCTTCCTGTTCCCGTTCAGCGTTGTCAGGGTAGTGATTTTCTCTTAAGCAACACTTAGGCATATGCATATGTTTGCATTTAATTTCCAGATGGGGAGGCAGGCCTCTAATAACAGTGTGAGCTGCTGCTTTATGGATCTGGCTGGCTGACTGACTTACCTTCCTTTTGCAACTGGCCAAGAAACTGCGCCCCACACCCGGGATGCTGACACACTCATGGCTGAGCCAGGCTTTTGGGCTCTCAAGCCAGACTGGTGCAAAAAATGATTTACCTGTCCCAGGCTGCAAAAAAGGTTCACCAGCTCTTTACATACGTGGGGCTTATCAACCCATGATCATACATGTTTTATTTTCTGTCATGACTGCTCTTTGTAAATATGTTTCCTGAAGTCTTGGGCAGATTTTATTCAAGGAAATGTATTTAACCATTAGCACTGACATTTGGTTATGGCAAAAATATTTTCCTATGTAGAGGGACTTGCAATGATCCCTCTGTTTCTCATAAGTGCTCCTCTGCAGACTTCCTGAAGGGAATTCTGTGTCTCTGTGTCTGAAGGGTCTCATCCTGGCTCAGAGAGTCGTGTTTTCCTGAGGGACCTTACTGAGCGAGTTGTAGGTCTCAGTGTAGCTGTGTCCAACCCACTTTGAAGTTCGAGACTAAAGGTTCGGACTAGCAGCCTGGAGTTTAAGTAGAAGGCTGGAGTACTGAGTGCACAGACATATTGATCTGAATAGGAATGCATTTGCAAATAGGTATGTTATTAAACACGCTCTAATGCTGACCAGATGTAGCTGTCTATGGTATAATCAGCTACATATGGACTAGATAGGTTGGCCTCCCTTTGTAGTCAGTATGTGAAAAGAAAAAGGCATTTCTAGGTTGCAGTTCATCTAATTTTCAATAGGTATCTCAGGTACCCCTTATAAGTGCTTGTTTCTCTCTTTCATTTTTAAAGGAACCCATGGTGACTGGACCAGATGTGAATATCTGCACTGTTGACATTTGAAGTTAGGTCAGATAGTTCTTATCGTGGATACGGTTTCGAGAAAACAATCTATTTTCAATAATTATTTGTCATTACTTTCCTAAGTCTTCAAACCTCATGATGTCTACATTAACTTCAAGCACATTGTTGATTACAATTTTACTAAATTGTTTCAAATTATTTCTTTTTTAAAAAAACTTATTAGTCTTTGACAGTTTCACGTCTTATTACCAGAAAAGTAGAAAATTAGTACATAGTTAAATAATACCTGCTTTGTGTAAATAACATCTCTTCTGATGAGTTTTTAGCCTTCAGTTGGTTTGAACCCTGTTTTGCAGGATGGGATTCAGGTTTTGATTCTGATTCTGAATGTATTCTCTCCAGAGGTTTCACAGCTCTTGCTGTAGCCAAGGAAATTTGTTTTTGTACTGACTAGATACATAGAGCTCAGTAGCCCATATATACACATAAAGTGATATTTTAGACAATTTGGTTTATTTATAGATCCATCCTAATATTTGCGCAATCAGTCTTTGATGTTTCAGCCTAGGGCCTTTCAAAAGCACTCAACAGACATATTTAACTGGATCATGGGTATTTGACCAGCTGAATTATTCTTGGATCAGTGCTGACAATAATGGGATCTTACACACGGAATGCCCATGTGGACAGTTGCAGGTTGACTTCCCCGCTTCTTGTCACTGTGCAAAGATGAAACCTTGGGAAGGGCTTATCTTTGTCTGAGGGATGCAGTGGTCTTAATATAGTTTCCTTGCTCTGGCAGCTGTCCCTGTGGAGGAGAGCAAGAATGCAGGAGAGAGGCGTGTTGCTATTTATTTCTTGTTTTTACTCATCTTTGAAAACAACGGATCCTAGAAATGGACATGGCAATAATGTGCCTCTTACACCACAGAAAAGCAAAGAACCTCTTCTCTATTTTGAGACATCAAAGGAATCCATGTCCTTCTGGAGAACATTTCCTTTTCCCAGTTAGTGAAAAAAGAAAACTTTTCCCAATCTTTTGTTTTAGTGGAAGTTACCCAACTCAGAAGCAAGAGTTTTCTCTTAGGGCTGGAGTTTGTAACATTGAAAGCACAACAATTCTCAACCAGAAATGCCTTGAACCAATACAAGAATGACAGCTTGTCCCATAGTCAAACTTCTGGTGGTATTTATGCACTGTATCAGGCAGAATGCCCCTGCAGATCCAGTTTCACCAGCTCTGTGTGGTCTTTGTCCACATGGAAGCAGCTGGGGTGACACCAGCAGATCCATGAGTACCTCCACAACCTTCCTGCTTCCTGACTGCCCAGCCATCCTGTATGCCCAGCTCTGCAGGGGAGGTTCTGCCTGGTTTGAAGGACATGCTGTGGCCACGTCTGCAAGGAGCTGCTTGTTGGACAATGGACAACCTGAGTCACCTGAAGGAGGGACCAGGCCCCCTCCAATGAAGTGAACACCTCCAGTAACACAGGAAAATTCTCCATTGTAAGCTTCCAACTAGACCCTGCGGTTTGTGAAGCTCTACAGGAGCCCTGATCTTGGCAAACGCCAACACAGCCTAATTAGAGCTTTTTCCAGCTGGCCCCAAACCCATCAGCACCATCAGCCAGTCTTGCAGCATGCCATGCTTGGCCACTCCACTGTCCCTGCCCCACAGAGGTGTCCTAGGAGTTACTGGTGTTGGTTCAGTGCCTACTGGTAGGAAATCCCTGTGCCAGGCCGAGTCCCCCCAGCTTGCAGCTCCCAGCATCTTCTGTGCACTTGGTGTCTCACAGGCAGCAGAAGGGGCAGGGCATAAGTCTGAATACATCGAGGCAGCTGTGATCTGCCAGGTATCCCTTATTCTGGGCAGCCAGTTTGGAGATTTAACTGTGTTTTGGAAAGAGTCCCCATGGGCTACACTTTTACAATAAAAATGTTCCCTGGCCCTAAGGGCAAATGGCAAGGCATGGCTCACATCTGAATAGAGGAACTCTCTATTCCCAAACTAACTGCAGTGAAAAGTCTCTGGCTGTGCTGACCCCTGGGCTGTGCCAGGGTGGAGAATGGACCAAAATATCTCTGGAAATTTTATTAGTTACAACCTGTGTACAATTCCAAGCCAGCTCTTGAGCCTTTAGTTTAATAATATAGATATATCTTGGATTTGAAGTTTAGATCAAGGAGTTTTATTGATCACTATTCTTCCAGTCCCTCTTTGTTTATTCTTCAGTCTTTCTGGGATAACAGGCTATGGCATTCATCAGTCTGGCATGCTAAAAAACATCCCTGCTCCAGATCTACACAGCTTTACGATTAGAGAGGGCTATGGGGCTGCGAAATTATAGGGGAAATACTGAGACTGTCTGGCCCTTGTGTGTTGGAGAGTGAGTCTTGCATCGGCCAGGGAATGGCCAGTGAACCCTAAACTTGGCTCCCATCATAGTGAGAGAGCAAGAGAGGAACAGAGGAGAGGGCTGTGCCCTGCCACTGCAGGGGAAGCTGCCCCATTTTTTGTTCTTAGGCTGTTCTCAAATATTTTTGTCCAGTTCTTTCTCCCATTTTTGTAGCCATAAGGCTGGCAAAGCAAAACCAGCTAATGCCAATTGTTCCCTCTGTCCACAGGACACGGCCACTCGGCTGCTCAAGTCTCCTCTTCTCCTTTTGCTGCTCTCCCTCTCTCAGAGAGGAGCAGCTGTTTCATGTTCCTCTGTCTGGGACATTCAGAGCAGGAGAATGTCTCTTCTCTCATACTAATGACCTCGCCCGTGATTTCTCAGCCTACTTGTAAGGAAAAGAGATTGGACAATATCCATCATTATTTAGATTGGCGGTGGAAACCAACCTGGGCTGATTTGATAACTTTGAAAAATAAAGACTCCTCAGACCAGTGTTTCCTTTGGACATGTACATTCTAGTAGCATTTAATTTATTTCTTTAATTACCCCTCCAAATCTATATTAAATATTCCCAGTTCAGTCTGAACTCTGGTTTACTTTGAAGGATCTTGGGATCAGATCCTGTAGCCAAGGGAAGCTGGAACATTTCTAGTCATTAACCAAGAATGATTCTGAAAGGGTCTTTGGGATCAGAAATATGGAGATATTGAAGTAACCTTTCTAGTCAAGGTTTGATTCCCTTCTTACATAACAGCTATTGCTGAACACGGTGGGCAGAGAAAGCCAGTAAGAGATGATGTCTTGTCCAAGCTCTTCCTAGGACCTGCTGCAAAATACTTTCAGTGGAGTCAACAGGTTTTGAGTCAGGTCTTGGGTGACTCTGTTCTGCAATAAACATATAGGGATAGCAGTAATTGTAGACCATGGTGCTCATTTTGGTCACCATGATATTATTATAACAGATCCCCAGTCCACAAACACACCCTTTCCTTTGCTAGCCCAGCAGCTCTTACAAACCAAACAGGCTGTTGAAAGAGTGTTGCAGATAATGTGGTTTCCCTGAGCCTTTCAAATGTGTTATAAAACCAGAGGAGCTGAAGTAATGATCATTATTAGTAAGCAGACTTGGAGCCTGAGTCTGAATCTGCTGTGAGTATAAAAAACCTGTGTTCATGTGCATCCTCTGTGCCATTGGTGATGAGTGTTTCACTGTGAGGTTAGGGGTTGAAGGCTCTGAGATAATGATTTCAGCTGTGTGCCTCTTACTGCTGTAAAGCCCACAGAATATTGGAAAATTTATTGCTGTGACTTAGTTGCAAACTCCCTGGAGTGGACAAGGGTTGTGGAGCTCATGATAAATAGCACACGCTAATATTTAGCAAATGATAATGCAGACCACAGAAAAGTGGGGATAGAGGAAAATATATTCCCAAGGGCTGACAACTAATGCAAAGAGCCAAGAAATAGTTTATAGTGGGAGGGAATTTCCCCAGCTTCCCTCCTCCATGCATAAGTCACTGCATTACTGATGTGTTGCACAGGGCCCAGCATTGATCCCTCCAGCACCAAAGTTACTCCTGGCAGGAGTTCAGAAGATACAAACTCACAAAGCCCTGCAGGCAGAGCAGACCTGATGTTTTCCAGCTCCAGCTGGAAGGTGGTAGAGCCTATATTTTGAATCAGATGAAAGGGCTTGTGACTAAAGCTTAACTGGTTGTTTACAGGGCTTCTCTGATGCCTCTGTGCCATCTGCTTCATGCACAGGGCAGGTATCTTACCAGACCATTTCCCTGTCACCCCTTCCCAGTTAGCCCCTTTCCAGAGAGCTAAAAAGTCCTCCATGTTCTTTCACCCAACCAAGAAGGACATATTAGAAATCTCCCTCTGCCTGGGATATTGCCCCCTGGAAGAGTGACATTCCCTGACCATAAACAGAAATGTGCCATTGCAGGGGATGAGGCACATATAACATGATGTCAGAGGGTGGTGGGTGGGCCCTTCTGGGATCAGGATCACTTGGTGAGGTATTGTACATGCATATGTACAGACAGCACTGTTCTGGTGAGTGCTGTGCCAAATTATGTCAGCCCTTGAGGCAGGAGGGTTTGTACAGCTGGTAAGGGGTTGGGGTGAGCAGGAGCCTGGGGTGACCTACAGCCCCTTTTCCTTTTTATGGCCTTAAAAAGAGGCAGTTGGAAGGTGGATGATGCCAACCAGCTGTGTCTGTCACTTCCAGTCTGGGATGGGGAAGGGGATGGGCATGGTGAATTCCTGGTGGATGAGTAGAAAGGGAGGAGAGGGAGGAATGAGAGGGCAAGTCACAGTTTTGAGACATGACAGGTTTACAGTGGATGAGGCAGCTTCCCTGTGATGCCTGCAGGAAATCTGGGACATTAGAGGGTGATGGATGCCTTAGCAGAGCTGTCTGTCCTGTGGTGATGGAAAATGTCCACCTCATGCAGCACCTCTGTGTTTAGTCCACAGCTGAAACGAGGAGACTCAGAGGCAGAGTGGCAATGCCTAAGGGCTTTAAATGTTACTTTGGGGTAGAAGGCGAAAAATGATGTAGGTAAACAACTGATTGTGAGAGGTAAGGCTTTGATTGCAATTGAATTTGATTTTTCCTTCATTTGTGGGAAATACAGACTGTCAGTGATCAGACATACAGTCATGACACTTCTGAGAGACGAGGATTAGAGCTGCAGCCTTGGGCTCATAAGGTGAGAATTAAAGTTTCCTGTGTGATTATATGGAAACTGCAGTAAAACACACATAAGACCAAATTGCGAGTCATGCGTTTCAGATGCTGGAAAGGGAGGAATGATGGATAGCCTGTGGCAAAATCCAATGTACGTATGTGTGACTGCAAAAGATCAGAAGAAGGCATAAGCATCTGATTTAGAATACTTGTAGAGCAGAGGCAGATTCATAGCATATGTTGAGAGCTTATAGGGAACAGACCAGGCAATATGTGATACCACACGCAGAGAGCCAGCACTCTGAAAATTTCCTTCTCCTGGGAAAAAGATCATGGAGCAACATTTATTTTTAAGAGGCACCCTCATGTTTTATATATTTGTGCTTTCTGTCATGATATTTGATAGCATTGCATTTCATCACTTGGGAGGCACACTGCTTGGGAAGGCAGGCCTGGAGAGTACCTGTGCTCTGCTCAAACCCCTTTCCCGTGGCTGCATGCCACACTAGTCCCTTTTTTGTCCTTTGAGTGTTCTGAGAGCAAACTGTGTGTAGTTGGGTTGAACTAATGAAGTGTATCCTGGTAGAGATGCACCATGGATTAATAGACCCAAGGAGCAGATCAGTGAGATGCTCACAAATAGCAAGTCCAACTCTTCCTTCTGAGTTCAAAAAATAAGTTAACATGAAACTGTACACTTTCAAACTCCTGTGTGCTCAAATTAAAGCAGTGATGCCCTAATTAAAGCCACTTCTAACCCTGATTCCTTACACATAACACAGGGGAGCTGGCTGTCCTGCCTGTGCCCCGCCTCTGCCCGCTCTGACAGCCCTTTTTACGAGCAGGCTGGGATGCTGTGCATTCACCTCTGCTGTGGGCGAGCAGGAGCCTCTGATAGTGTCCTACCTCTTGCTGGAGTGGATGTGACTGGTGGAGGCACATCTCTACCAGCCAAAAATCTCTCATCTGTCATGACACACCGACCCTTCTGTCAACATCTCCTTCACGCTGGATGAAATATCATTTGGTTGAGGCCAGGGGGAGCAACCTTCCTCCTTCAGATCCCTTTTCCAGTGACTAGGGGCTGCTTCCAGGTATTGAACATGCAGCCAAGGCCTCTTACTGCTCTTTGCTGACACTATCACTCAGCATCCTCCTGTGGCATAGCTGGGGGGAGTGGGGGGTCCTCTGGCTACTTTCCAGACACCAGCAGCTGCATGTTCCCCTCCAGAGAAGTGGCTCTGGTCCCAGGGAGATGGCCTGATGCAATGGCATTTGGAAGGACCTGCAGCAAAGCAGCAGAACTGGGAGGAAGGGATCATTGCTGGGATAAGAACGGTGGAAAAGACAACAGGAAGGGAAATGGCAATTAGAGATGTGGCTGGCAATGGGAGAGAAGTGGGAGTGATGGAAAAGGAATGAAAGAGAAAACTCTGAGAGGAGCAGTTCAATCACTTTGTAGATAATATAGGATACTTGAGCCAGGATTTGGATTTTTTTTTTTTAATATTTCAGCTCTGATCTGAGTTACTGGAGAAGAATTGTTTTATTGTTGTGTTCCTGACTTTCCCCATTTATGAACCAGATAATGGCCATTAGCAAACCTATAGCAGGTGAGGGCATCTTCAGATCCGAGCCTGGAAGTGTTGACACTTGAGCATTATTGATAGACATGTGGAGACAGGCTGTCTCTGTGAATACTTCTGCAAAAATCTTCTTGAGTCTCTTTAAATTTGGCAGCTCCGAGAGCACATGCACCAAACCTGAAGCACCTTCACAAGGTCTGACACTGGTACTTATGCCCTTAACTGTTCTGCCAGCTCATGACAAGTTTTGCAGTGTCTTGTGTCATGAGCGGGGGGAGCAGCAGAGCTCCTAGAACATCCTTAAGGACCAAGCACCCATAAGATTTGTCTACAGCTCTGAAAGTGCAAGTGAGGTCTCTGTCCGAACCAGTCCTGGAGGCATGGACAGACCTGGGTGACCTGGGTGAATAATAGGTCAATTATTCCCTCTTTTCTTCACCTCTGCATTTAAAAAATGAAATATGAGGATACTTTGCAGAGGAGTGATGAAGGTAAGTAAGGTAAGGAGTAGGATGTGATGAGGTGTATTGAGAGTCCATGGAAGTGCTCAGATACAAGTTCTCCATTAAGGTGGATGCTGTCGTCTGCCATTCATCTGCTGTTCACCTCACTGCACTCCACCCTCAGTCACTGATCATTAACATCACTCAGAGACTTGAAGTGATTTCAACAAATTGTCTGAGATGTGCTGTTCCTCATTTCAATAGGTCTTAGGCAAGACAACAGAAGAAAGTAATGCAGTGTCACAATGCTGATAGCAAGCGAGTCACAGATGCTGATACCAAGAGACTTATTTAGTCCATTTTGATCTTTTTTGTCTTGCTTTTCTCATCTCATCAAACAATCGCTGCTGAACTCCACAACTGTGTCTCTCTGAGATCCTTCCTTAGGACCCACAGCCCAAGCCTGAAGCTCCCTAAAGAACTGGCCGTTTTGAAGATCTTCACACTATCTTCAGCTTTGTTCACATCTCTTTTCAGAACCCGAGTAAGTGATGAGGTTTTCAGATAGAAGCATTACAGATACAGTTGTGAATGCTATGTTTGATATAGGTTGCTGCTTGTGCTTCACTGCCCTGTGTGTACAGCAGATATGTGGAACTGGTGGGACATAGTAGGGAGCCAGGGATGTTCAACAGTCTGGTGTTCAGTTACTTCAAAATTTCATGTCTTCTGAACCATGGCAGGATTTGGCCTTTATTTTCTCCCCACTTTGCTGTCCCAGAACTGCCCTGGCCAGTTACTTATGCCACTCTGAGTCACACGGCAGCTGGAAAAAGCTTCTTTCTTCATTAATTTTTGGAAACATTTGTGTTTTGAAAGGGTAGGGCCCATGTACAGGACACTTCATTTTCTCCAATTTACATCATTTTCCTGCTTAGATGTTTGGTTGTTTTTTGGGGTGTGTGTGCTTCCAAACTTCCAGAACTCTGTCGAAACAGCTATTTCATGACTGCTGATGGAAATTTGTATTTATGTGTAGTGGAATGACACAAAGAAATAAAGAGTTCTTTCTTCATGACCATGACCCCGCCTCGCCCCTTTAAATCACAAAGAGTTGACGATTCAGACATGAAGCTGACCCAGAGTCCTATTCTTGTACTGGGGTGACCCCAGATCCATAGTGGAAAAAGAGTTCTGATCTGCGCAAAAGGTGTCTGTAGGCACCAACTTTTCACATGCCAATATACCTTACCGCACTTCCTGTGGGTTAGCTGACTTTCACCACGTTGGGAAACATCCATAAAGCGCCTTGAGTGGAAGTGACATATTTACCTCGCCTTGTCTCCTTTCATCCCATTTTAGACCTCAAACTGTCTAACAACATTAGGAGGCCCCACAGAATGAGAACTTGAAGTCAGTACTGCTGGATTTACTGAATCTCTGTGCTATCTCCTGACACTAACATTAACTGAATACATCAGGAATGGGGCAGAATACAACCTCTGTGAGACATATTTTAGGGATATGGGAAACAGGAAAATCTTAGAAATGAAACTTGGGAAACCAGATCTGCTTGCTATGTTTGTCTTGCGATTAGTCAAGAAGCTGGCTCACACAGTTGTCTCTGAAAACCAGAAGGAACAAATAAGAACCAGAGGACAGAGGAAAATATGTTGTATTGATCTTTACAAATGAACAGCCGTCATTAAAAGAGTTAGTAACTAACCAATAAATTTGACTTCCATGTCTAGTGAAGGAGTCCAAAAAAGGAAGGAAGAAGAATTTGCTGTGCCATGCATTCACAATGAGCCATATGTATATTAGCTAACCCTCAGGAGAGTTTCCAAAACAGAATGTAAATGATAGAAAAAGAAAGGGGTGAATACTGGAGAAAAGACTAAACAAAGTAAATCTGTAAGCAGTTAAAGGAAACCTCATCCCTCATGAAGAAGAGTTTACTGAGCTTTCTGTGTGACTCAGAGCACACTTTAGTTATTAATTTGATTCCTTTAGTGGCATGTAGGAAGTATGCAGCCCCTCTACACATGTTGACTTCACCGTTGAAAAGGAACATGGATGACACACACATAGATTTGTAGGAAGGAAATCCAGATGAAACTTAATCACTTTGTTTGATCCAGCTGCAGGCCAAGTAGATGAAAAGAATATGGTCATTTAATCTGTAAATAGGATGTCTATTCATGTACTGAGGCAATTAATATATTGTTTCATGAAGACTGAGCTGAAAAATTAATTTAGATTGACTGGAGATGAAGATTATAAAGCAGACTGAAAACAGGCTGGAGGCCCCAGAATTTATTGGTATTTATTCATCACTATGAATAAATACCAACACTTGGTGGGAGATAACTCAGGGGAACAGAAGAGAACAATGTTAGACTGTTTTTGTTTAAGATCCTTATTGGTGGTTTGGAAAGATGGTTGACTGCGATAGCTCATTGTGGGATGGTGCTCATCCTCGGAGAGATCATGCTTTCCCAAGCACTACTACTAACAACTTTTGATCTGGCAAACTTTGAATGAATCAAAATCACACAAATGCTGCCAAAAAGTTCAGTCTGGGGACCTTACCCAGAATCCCAGTGAATGCACCTGTCTGTAGATGCTTTGCTTGGAAATCTCAGTCCATGGGGTTCACCATTCAGAGCAAACAAATTCTCTTAGTTTCCACTAGGATTCAGCCTCTCCTTCTTATTTATCTAATGTTTGTCCGACTTTGCCCACACTGGATTCTCCATCCCAGAGCCTCCTGGCTGAACCCATGGACATGCTGTCTCCTCGTCCTGGTATTTGAACATGTATTGTGATTCTAGCAAGCATCTTGATACTACTAAATATTTCAGACAGAGGGCTGGTGAAGCAATAGGGAGCTGTAGGATCTCTGTTTCCTTACTAAATTTACTGTTCTCCAGCTTGTTTCCAGAGGCCTGGGATTTAGTCAGTGAAAGCTGAACTTCAGGACTGTCCTTTGGGGAATATCACCATTGCTTTGAGATGGAGATTCAGTCCCTGGAGGCACTGGGCCACAGTTATTTCTTTACTTGGCTTGTGAGTGTTCACCTGCCCTGGTGAGGGGAGAAGGGCATGGTGCTGGCTGAGAAAAGGGATGGGCAATGCAGCTGGCCTTGCTGTGCACATCCGGGCAAAGGAGCCGGATAGGAACCCTGTTCCATATCTGGAAAGAAGTGCAGGGAGGGAGTTAAAGGGAATGCAGAGCAATTTTTCCATCATTTTGCAATGCATTGGTTGGCACTGTCCAGCACTAGCTGTAAGGTTCAGTTATTACTCATTCATAAGACATTGCTGTGCTGCCCCAGAAGTCCTACAGCCCTGCGTGTGTCTCCTGCAAGGCTCAGGAAGAAATACAGCAAGGTTGTCTGTGCTGGACCAGTTCTGCAAGGTTGGTTCATATTCCGTGTGTCTGAACTCCCTGGGGCAGGGAATGCCCTAATGGGTTTCATTTACCAGCAGGGTTGCTCAGGCAGGGGGTATAGCTCAGTGGTAGAGCATTTGACTGCAGATCAAGAGGTCCCTGGTTCAACTCCAGGTGCCCCCTTAGGTGTTGCTTTTTAGGTCGGATATTAGAAAAACAATTCTTTACTGTGAGGGTGGTGAGTCCCTGGCACAGGCTGGCCAGAGAAGCTGTGGATGCCCCATCCCTGGAAGTGTTCAAGGCCATGGGGCTCTGAGCCGACCTGGTCTGGTGGAAGGTGTCCCCATCCATGGCAGGGGATTGGAATGAGAGGATCTTTAAGGTCGCGTTCAACCCAAACCATTCTATGCTTTATGAATTTTTTGTGGTTTTAAGGAAACACACACAGTGCTTAGACACTGAGTAGCAGGATTGAGATTAAGAAGCAAGTTAAAGCATCAGTGACCAAAGGGACAAACCACAGCCAAAAAGAAAGTGAGGATGGAGAGAAGGAGGGAATGTGAACCATAGGAGCACATTTATTTCAGACCCTGGAAGAATCTACATTTTCTCTGTGTAGTCTTCTGGTTTGGGTACAGATACTGCAAACTGTGGCAGTCTGAGGGTCACAAATGCCAGATTTCCCTCTTCTTCTCCAGTGCTTGGCAGAAGGAAACATTGCTCACATATTCCTGTGCTTAAGTGACATTGGTTTGGGTCTTGAGTGGGAGTAATGACTAAGAACTAAGAATTAATTGCTTGATTTATTCTCTGATTATTTTTTACAAGTGTTAGAAAAGGTGTTATTATCTGCTGAAGGATCATTATTTTAATTGTGCTTGGATTTGCAAACAGAAAACAAGGGATTCAGTTACTTAGTGTGGTCTGTTAGTAGTATATTAAAGACAAATGCAGAATCCCATGAAACTTTTCCCAAAGGTGACATTTATTAGGTTGTAAAATAGCTTCCCACAGAAGCATTTGAAGACATTTGAAGTCCTGTCACTTAACTGGTAAGTTACTGAGGCCAAGAGGCCATAAGACCTCCCTAAATTAATTGCTGTTTGAACTGGAGTGAAACTTAAAAAAAAGTTGGTTTGAAGATTCCCAGTGACTGTAAGTACCCCTCAACACTTGCAAAATTGCCAAAGAAACTAGATTTATTTATGTTCTGAATGTCTAGATTTAACTTCTACCTATTGGCCACTATGAGATCTTTTAAGGTTTAAGAAACTTTGTTAGCTAATTCCAGTTTTCTCTTTGAATACTTACAGTCTGTGATTAAGAAACCTCTGAGCCTTTTCTTTGTAAAATTAAAGAGGTAAATCTTCTCATGTCTTTCTCCAGAATGAAGTTTTCCAATTCTTTATTCATTCTTGCATCTTTTCCCTCAATTATTTTTAGTTCCTTAGTACCTGCAGCCTCTAAAATAGGCTCTGAATACCAGCAGCAGTTGCACCAGTGCCAGGTTGGGTTGCTTTATAATTTCTTTGCTTCTTCTATTTTATTTTGCATCTCTAGTACACACATTATGCTGCTGAAGGTGTCTATGTTAAACCACTTAGATTCTATCACTTTCTAGGCTTTTCCCAGTTTGCTTCTGGCCTCCTTTCTCCTGCCTCAGAAGCAAGTTCTCCACTGTTTAATCTTACATTCAGGACTTTACTGAAATTCATGCTGTGGGCTTGTGTGCAGTTTACTGAATTCCTCTCTGGATTGTTTTGCTTTATTGTTCTCTGTATTCCATGTGCTTCCCAAAATTCCACAAACTTACTAAATCATAGTTTAACCTTTTCTTCCGTGTCAGCAATAAAAATATTAAATAGCAACTGGTAAGCCAGCATCTATAGAGGGCTGAAAGTTCACTTGCTGAGTGAACATTTGCCATTTACTATTTTATTTGGAAAGATATCAGCTGGTCTGCAATTAATCTAGACTGTACTATGTTTATTTTAAACCAGCCAAGCATATTACTCAATAATTCAAATTTGGTGCTCTTCAAAAGCCCATTACCTCAACACTCTTACTTTTATCAATCTCATTTGTAGGCTCATCAAAACACGAGACTGGATTAATTAATAAGACTTCTTTTCCATTACACGTTGTTAATGTATATTAATTATTTATTTGTTGAACCCTGTCACAGATGTTCTGTGATTTTGCCCGTGATTGATGTGCAGCACGCAAGCCCATGATGATAGGCCCAATTACCCCTTTTTAATGTGTGTGGTGTATGCAGACCATCCACTTATTTACCTCGTCCTAAAATCTTCCCGAAGTTTCAGGAAAGCATTGTGTTGCAGTGAGTTGGGGGCATATATAACAAGAAGCTACTGGATTTCACTAAGGGCTTTTAATATTTAATACTATTCTAAATGTGTCTGTTGGTTTTTATTATTGTATCCTGCTCCCTTCTGAGTAGCTGTTTGCATACAAGATCTCTTGGGTATGTGCTTCTTTAGAAAAGACACAGGAGGAATCTTTGGGAAGATCGCCTGGTCTGAACCCAACTATGTTATTTTCCATTCTTTTCCTGCACCCATCAGATGAGCATTGGAACATCTTCCGGTAGTGCATTATGCAAAATGATCATACATCTTTCAACTATTGTTTTTATAACCTCTCCTCTGGGGAAGAGTGTTTGAAGTGCGGCATATTATTTTCTTAGGATTTTAAGGCAGTTTGACTTCTGTGAAATGTGTATCCTCCTACATATTTTAGGATCATAGCATCATTAAGGTTGGAAAAGACCTTTCAGATCATTAAGTGCAACCATTAACCCAGCACTGCCAAGCCCACCACCAAACCATGTCCCTCAAAGACACATCTACACATCTTCTAAATATCTCCAGGAATGGAGACTCCACTGCCCTTGGCAGTCTGCTCCAGTGCTTAACAGTCCTTTCAGTAAAGATATTTTTCTTAATATCCAATCTAAATCTCCACTGGTGTAACTTGAAGCCATTTCCTCTTGTCTAACATTTGTTATCTGGGAGAAGAGATTCATTCCCAGCTCAATGCAACCTCCTTGCAAACACCTCTGCCTTTTCCTCATTCTTTGCCATTATGTTTTCCTCTGCTTCCAGTAAAGGACAGAGATTCTCCTTAACCCTCCCTTGGTTGATAATATATTTATAGAAACAATTTTTATTGTTTTTTTTACAGCAGTTGCTGCACTTTTATTTCACACAGCAGATACAAAAGAATTGAACCATGTACCTTTAGTGAAAGGGAATGGGATTTGAAGTAGTCTGCAGTTGCTAAAGGAATTCTTTCCACCATTTTGATGAGACTCTTTTTTCTGCTCCCATTGATCAGAGGATCATAGTTGCTAACCATTATCTTCTTCTGGTCCTTGGCTATGTCTTGGAGATGTCCTGAGTGCAGACAACAAAGATGAAGGCACAGAATTCCAGCGTTCTTCAAGAAACTGAAATAGACAGTGAAGGAGAGATTTCGTGGGCTGTGATGTTCTCAGCCAGATGAGTTTCTTGTATCGAATATCTCAGTGCCCATACCTGTCCCATTGTTATATCCATCTCTCCAGCCTGACATGACAGACATTACTCAAAAATAGCAGTGAATGGGAGCCTAGGACCAGCATTCCCTGTCAGCTGTGCTACTGTCTTTTGGAAAGAAAGATTCCTTCTCTGAGGCACTGGGGATTTCAGGGTGAAATGTTACTCCACTGGTGTAAAGGAAGGGGGCACAAAACTCACTGGGAAATTTGATTCAGGAATCTTAGCTCAGAGTCTGGAACATGTTGGCAAAGCTGAGTTCTGGGTATACAGATGGGCCAATGATTAATGGCTAAAACCCAAGAAGAACTATGTTATAAATAGAGAGATTTGTGGTATTTCTCACAGAACATGATTGTGCTTCTTTGCAATGGCCAGTTTTGATGCACACTGGAGTTACTGAGAGGGGTTTGCCATCTGATAACGAGATGGGGAAAAATTTATAGGCTTCAGGGAGGTCAGATAGGTTTCATTTTTCTGTTTTGTTGTTGTTGTTTGTTTGTTTGTTTGCTTTTTTGATAAAATTCTGGTCTGGAATGGGGACTGTTTNTTTCTGACCGCTTGCTTACATGGTAAGCCCCTTGCTCAAATTAATCACCTTCCTAAGGGTAGAAATGCAACTCTGAGACATTGAAAACAATTAAAACTTAACACTGCATGACAACAAGCAGCTAACTAAACCCTGTTAAGAGTAGCAATGCCCAAAATTTAATATTTGTGAAACCCTTTTTGGCACCAAAGTACAGTTTTCCTTTGCGCTTCCAAGTCTATGATCATTTCCAGTCCAGGACTGAGGATTCATCCTGGTTTGGGAACCCCTGTTTGTACCCCATGGGGAGAAAATACTGTCCTTGCTG
>WEIT01001024.1:0-90032 GCA_013389985.1 Dryoscopus gambensis | reverse complement strand
CAGAGGCTTCCCAGCAGTTATACATCAAGAAACATTCTTAATCTCCTAGATAATGTGGAAAAGGAATGACATTTATTATCTACAAGTCCTCACAAGCTGAGGATGCAGTTTATAAAACTGTATTTGGCTCCCCTTCCTTTTCCTCCTTTATTGTAATCCTTCACCATGGATCATTTTACATCCAAACTCACCTTCATCTGTTATCATACTTTGGTGATTTATCGACATCACAAAGTTCTGATTAATAAGGCTAGAAGGACATCCATCAGAAGAACTAAGAATGTGTGATCATTTCCTCTCAGGCTCTCATTAGCTGTGGCTGTCCTTCTGGGAGTTTTATCTTTGTCTTTCTATTTCCAGACTAAAGCACATGAGGCTTAAAAATAATATCCTACGATTAATCTTTTGTTTCTCTCAGCTTTTAAAACCTTTGGTCAAGATGGAATATGATCTCCATGCTGTCAGCTGAAATACGTAGAAACAACTCAAACTGTACAAATACACACTTAATGAATGAGCAGGCATGTAAGAATAATAGATGGCTTGATTCAGCCTCCTTCATTCAAGATGGAAAATACAAAGCTCTACAGATAATCCTATGATCATATAAAATATTTGTGGGGTAGGTAGGAATTACACTCAACAGTGTCTTTGCCAAAAGAGCCTCCTTTTTCTTTACATTTCTTTGGTTTAAAATGACATGAGTTGTGGTGAAATACCCCTCTGATATTTTCAGGTTGCTGTGCTAAGTGGAGTGGGAAAGGTTTTGTTTTAGAGTTTCTATACTAAGCTCTCTTTTTAATGAGACACTTCTAGGTTAAAAATACCTTCCAAAAGCGACTTCCCACGTCTTTCCTACATTAGTGACAGATTGGAGAAGAAAATGCGGAGTACGCCTGAAAGTGATAAGTTGAGGTTAGAGGTCTAGCCAAAGTCAAGTGCTAGGGAGTTTCAGCTGTAGAGAGCTGATGCTTTGAATTATAATCAAGTGATTAATGTTTCTAATGTAAGTGGGTTTGGGAGTTACAAGGACTTGCAGCAACAGCTTGGATAAGTATGGTGAAACCTGCTTTTGGAGTTATTTTATTTATAGCACATTCATTAGGTTGGGCAAAATGGACAACATGTGCTTATGTGGTTAATGATAAATCCATATGAGGACTAAACTAGTCTGCTGAGTTATGAGAAAGACATTTGTAGGTCAGATTTTTCTGGAGAGAGACAGACTTGAGAGAAACAATTCCTATCTGTTTGGGGGTGGGAGGGGGGAGCAGGCAGAGGGGAGAGGGGAGAGGAAGAAACCAGCTTTTCTCCTTTTGTGAAATACATAGGATTTAGATGTTACAGAACTTCATTAATTTTTAAAGGTTATTTGCCCCTGAAGTTTGTGTAGCTGGCTTCATAAATACCAAAAATAGCGTGGGAAGGAACAGACATGCATGGAAAGGTATACAAATATTTTTTTATAAAATAGCAGATAATCCAATGTTAGCATATGAAAACTGCAGTGATCTCTATGAAACTGCAAAAGCCAGAAAAGGATACATCTCTCAGGTATTATAATTTTTCTTGTGGGATTCAGACAATCTAGCATGATATGAAAGAAAAAAAAATTATAAGAGTATTCCTTCTGTTTGAATTCACCACACATTAATCCTGCTGCTGTAAGCAGTTTAAGGTACTCTCTCAAACAGAAATAGTTTCCCCAGGTGAAAGTATAGTTAATAAACCCAGTATTTTGGCACATGGTTCATGTTGTGGTTTTAGTTACAGATCTGCCAAAAGGATAAAAAAAGATTAGTTCCCCTCTTATATCCTTATCCAGGATTGGTTGTGCAGGTCCTTCAGCCACAGGTGCCACTGGTTTCCATCAGAGACCATGATGCCATTTGGACTGAAAAAAAAAAAGAAAGAAAACTAAGACAAACAAGTAAAAGAAAACCCTTATAGATTCCCTTTCTATAGCAGCCAAATGCATAAGTGTGTTACTTCACCCCAGAATCTCAATAGTTGCATGTTGCACATCCTCACAAATAAAAAGGGAAAACCAGTCCACGCCATTTCCCTTCCTCTACTCTTATTTTTAGGTAGAAATGGAACTGTGATGTTCATTTTCAAGGAAGCAAGTTGCCATGGGAATACTCTCAAATGTGTTCTCCTACCTCTTCTGGGTGTTGCTGCAGGTGCTATTTGTGAATGAGCTCAGATTATCAGAACACATTTTCAGAAAAGCTCACTGATTGTCGTGAGTATTTTTAGAGAGAGAAAACAGCACCTAGTGCAGAGATATTTCATTATTTATATATATATATGTTCAACAAAAACAAGTACAGGAAGCTCTTTCAGATTAATTCCCTTTGAAAAGTCATTTATTAATCTCAGGAGACTGAGTTAATAAAAGACATGGTGGCTTTGCCCCTCCCTTGACACCTTGTAATCCAGAGTGGATCCCTGCTGAGAAGATGTACTTTAGTGCCACACAGCATCTTGGGCTCTAGTGGTAACTGCACGAAAACTGAATGGTCTAATCAGAGTTTACCTCATTTAGAGGCTACACAAGATTACTTGTTTCTGGCATTGAAAGTCGTGACAACACTATTATAATATTTATTTTATAGAGATGAAATAATCTGTGTTTTGCTCTGACAGGTAAACACATATCTTGGTTTTGGCCCCCTTGTTAGACACAGAAAATTAGGTGAAGAGATTGAAATAATTAGCCAGGCTAATAATCCCCGGCGCAGGAGGGTCAGCTCCAGAGGGGATTCATCTCACCTGTGTTAAACTGTGTTTGCATAAAACAAATTATCCTCCACAAGGGCCAGTCTCTATTAGCTAGAGAGGGACAGTACAGATATTTAGCTCAGATCTACCCTTGAGGTGGCTAAGCAGACTGCAGATGCATCCCACCCCAGGGATTAAAACACTTGTTTTTTGAATGACAAGCAAGGGCCAAGCTCTAGGAATAGATGTGTTCCTTACTCTGGAGAGCTTACAAAAACCAGTGTCTGAAGCGCAAGAAATAAGAATGTTAAAGCTGTATGGGAAAGTCTGAGACTCACTGGGCAAGCCTGAATCTACCCAAGGCTTCAGGGTGAAGAAAAAGTCTTGTGGGTCTTTTGGATAACTTGCCATTCTGAAATTAGCTATATTTAGGTATTGGTTAAGTTAATAAAATAGCACCGGTGCTCTGTCACTGGAAAACTTTATTGGTGTTAAATGTTTTCATGGTCCCTGTTTGTCTCAGGGTGGGTGCCAAGTCTCAGTGGTATGAACCAGAGATTGTTCCCAACAAGTGGTCTGGATGGGGCCATTCTCATTTGGAGGTTAAGGGCTTTTAGCCCCCAATGTGCATGAGGCTGTGCCTGCTGGCCCTGGCCCTGTTTAGTTAATCTCTTCCTCTTCTGATTTTATTATTTGACCTCCTCATGATCAGAACCATGGGGAAGCAGCTATGGTGTGCTGGGCTTGATATAGGGCTAGCCTTACTTTGAAATAATATGGTGCTATCTAATTCCCCTCTGCTGTTCTCTCTAATCTGTAAAGACCTCACAAATCTGATTTTGGCCTGGTTACCCTAATCTGCATCATGGGCTGCCTGATTCACTGGCTTCAATGGGCCACACTGGACTGTGTCAGGGTTTGGAGCTGATAGCTGGTTTTTTTGAACTGGTTGAGCAAACAGATCTGCAAGATCTCTTCCTGACAGTGCACAAGCTCTGATCTGAAAGGAGACACAGCTTTAGACATCTGTTTTAAGGGCAGAACTATTCTGAGCTTATTTAAACTCGATACAAGGCTCTGTTTATATTTCTTTGATTAATTGAAAATAACCTCTCATTAAGGGAGTGACAACCGATACCGTACGATTGGGCTCCAGTCATTCACAGGAGCAAAAAAAATACGCTAAAGGTTAGGCAGGTCAAAGCCCTTGTTTGGATCAAAGCATATGTTGAACACTGTATAAATGCCAAATCTGAAAGTGTTTTGTGTTTAAGGTTGAAGTTTGGAGTAAAATGATACTGTAACAATAAATCTCTAATTCAGCTTGTTAGGTCGCTACTGCATTCACAAAGGCACAGCAAAGAGAGGGATGCATCTGATGGAGCAACTGGATAGGAGTCCAAGTCTGTTAAAAATTTACAGATAGGTGAGGTAATACCACATCCAGTTCTGGTAGGCACATTTCAGAAAGAACTTTAATGCAATGGAAATGGATCTTGAAAGAGTGACAGGCACGGTTTGTGGTTTGTCCATAAATCTGCCTTACCGTGAGAGACTAAAAAAGCTCAGCTATTTTTATTTATTCAGGACAAGGTTACAAGATGACTTGTCTGTGGTTTTGTAAAGTTGAGCTTGCATGGTGAGGGAGCAGCAGGCTCCAGTTTCCACTCAGAGCTGCGTGGCCTGGGTGCTTTCAACCAAAATATCGGAGGGCCCACAGCTATGCCTGGGCTTGAAATATTCCTGCTGTTCCGGGGGTAAACTGAGGATGGGCTGTACCTTGGTAGGCTGCAGCCTTCTCTGTCCATGCTTGATCTGCAGCTTCCTGGAGAGACTGATGACTGATGGCCAGGGTTGAGGGTGAAGAGTGAGGCCAGACAAACGCAGATCAAAATGGCAGCCCTTCTTCTTGACAGGGTGATAGCCACTGAAGTAACTTATTTGGGGTGGACTGTCCTTCCCTGAAAGCCTCTGATTCAGGGTGGGATGTGTCCTTGCATGATGTGCCATGATTTGTAATGATTCAGGTGTTGTTTTGGGACACCAATCTGTGGCTTCAACTATGCAGGTGATCAGGCCAAGTGATGGAAATTATCAAATGAGTGGTCTCAGCTGGCCTTAAAATATCCCCATTAAATAGGAATATGTTAAAATTCTTGTTTAGTGGGAATATTATATACCTATTAAACTGATTGGTAAATGGAGAGGTCTCAGCGAGGCCATTCTTAGCCTGAGAAAGCCCAATTTTTAGGAAAAATTTCTCTCACTACTTTCATATTTGTAGGCAGAATAGGTATGTTTATATTTTCTTTCCAGGAAAGAGTTAAATCTGAGCTTAGACCTGGGTTCCAACTATCCCTACAGTTTACTATATCTGGTAGGACATCTTTCAGTAGATGAGGAGTGATACAGCTTCTTCCAAGTGAAAAGTTTCCATTTGACCTGTTGTTCGATCTAAAGTGACCTTATTGTGGGGGCATCTCATCCACCTTTCAGCAGTGGTGTGGGAACCAAATCAGGGAGATGAGGACACCTTAGAAAGTCCCATGGTGTCTTGTCAAAGAGTTTATGGCACTGCCTACTGCAAGGGCAGGTGGGATTTGCAGGGTGAAGCTAGGTGTGGGCTGCCTCTGAGGACACATTTTAGGTGTTAGGTCTAAAGGATGCTTTAAAAACTGCCACCAAGTTCAATAGCTGTTTTTCCCTTGCACCCAGCATGCAGAGAGGTGTTCAGAGGATTTTTCTTGCTGGAAGATTAGAGCGGATATTAGGAAAACAATCCAAATAGATTAGGAATAATGCTATTAGAAAATCCATTGGATTGGATATCAGCAAAAATTTCTTCACTGGAAGTCTGGTCAGGCATTGGAACAGGTTGCTCAGAGACATGGTGGAGTCACCATCCTTGGAAGTGTTCAGAAAATATGTAGATGTGGTAGTTGGGGATATGGTTTAGTGCTGAACATGTTGTTGTTAGTTGGACTTGGTGGCGTTTGAGGTCTTTTTCAACTTTAATGATTTTATGGTTCTATGATTCTGAAGTACCCACCCAACTTCGTTCAATAAAGGCAGTTTCTTGCATCCGTCCAAGCAAAGGTTTGACTACAAGCTCAGGGTGATTTTCTTCTGCGAGTCCTGCCATAGTCACGTCTCGCCGGTATCTGGGCTGCCACTTGCCCTGTCCCCGAGGTGTGTGGGGCCGTGTGCCCCTCTCCAGGCTGGGCACAGGTCCCCAGCAAGCCCCGGCCCATCCCCGCTGCTCTGGGAGCCGCGGGCAGTGCTGCATTTCCGAGCGACCCCCTGACACCCCGGGCAGAGCCGCCCGGGCTCTTGGGGCAGCGCCTGTCCCACAGGATGCAGGGGGAAACTTGCTCCTGCCTGCTGCCCTCAGCCACACGCCGGAGCATTCGAGAGTTTAGAATAGCCAAGAAACTGCTGAAAATGGCATTTTGCTCTAAGTGTCTAACCATCGCACCACTCCTGCTCAAATAAATACACTCTGATGGGAACCCTCCCCCCCCCCTTCATTCCTTGCTTTAATAAAACTTGTCACAGTGATGTTTTTTCTTTTCCAGTCAGCAGATTNNCGAAGTTTCTGTGTCATTTCCTGTTGCTGCCCTCCCCGACACTCGCTCCGCGCTCCAGCCCTCCCGCAGACGCGCAGGGCGTGCGCCCTCCCGGCCGGCGGCTTTCGGGGAGGATGTGACAGCGCCGGGCACACCTCACGCTCCCGCCTGTCACGCCGCATTCCTGCTCCTGCTGTCCCCACGGGCTCAGCTCCCAGCCCGCTGCCAGGAACGCCAAGAAACCGAACGCCAGAACAACTTTCTTCTCTCCACGCAGCTCGCCGTACTTCCCGGGCTGCTGGGAACCTGAGGCGGTGAGAGCAAACACATCCTTCTCTCGCAAACTTCGCCGCCGTGGTCCTGTCCGTGCAGGTGGTCGGGAGCGGGGCGGCCGGGGGATGCTGGTGCTGGGTGTGTGGGTGGGCGAGGGGCTGCGGGGGGACGGGGAGGGGACGGGAGCCCGGTGTGCGTCTCACTCCGTGGGACAGGTCAGCTGCGAGGGCTGGCATGGGTGCTGTTGTGCTGGTGGCTTGATGTGACTGACGGAATAAAGGGCTATTCAAGAGGGAGAGAGCAGCACGGGGATGTACAGCAGCCGGGCAGGCAGTGAGCTGAGGTGAGGGAAGGAGAAGGGGCTGCTCAGCGTTTTCTCTTACGTGTTTGTCTTTCAGCTTCAGTTTAGTGTTCACAGGTTTTTCCCAGGGCTGGCTTGCGGCAGCGTTCGCGGGGTTTGCGAGTGTGTACAGTTCCGGGGATTGCTTTTCTGAGCAGAAAGAGCTCATACTTGGGGAAATTTGTGTTACCCTCGCTTGGAAGAGTGGGCACAACTCAGCTGGCATCTGTAAAATCCTGCCCGTGTTGCCTCTCCTCTGCCATTGCCTTATTTGCTCGCTGAACTGCTACCATATATTTGGTAGGAAAAAGAAAAATGCTTATGCTTTAAAGTGGAGCAACTGTGACTTCATGTACTATTTCTGTCATTCCTGACTCGTTCAGTCTTGACTGTTTCTTGGACAAACAAGGCATAACAAACTGACGGATAAATCCTGAAGCATGTGCTTGAGCCGGTTCCCGGAGCTTCCAGAGTTAAAAGGCTTTCTTGAACTCACTGACACAGGGCAGTAAATCTCAATGTGTCAGTAAGCGAGGGAAAAAAGCGCTTGCAGAGCATTACACACCGGCAGATAAAGTCGGTGCTGCACAACCCCAGGTCTTCATGGGCAGGATTGGCTCCCAACACCTCCAGCTACCCAGCAGCATTTAGAAAGGTCAATTATATGTACAATATTTACCAGCTAATTATAAGTGAGGCAATAAAAGCCTTGGAGTTGGCCCTAGGAAAAATGATCCCAAGGCTTTGTGTACAGTGTGTTTACCTCGTAGTCACTGTTTGATTCATGTTGCTCCCTCAGTTCCCTCTTGTTTTATGCTAGTTTGGCAGTAGAGTCCTCTCTGACCCTGCTTCCCCAGTGGGGAAGTGGTGGAAGAAGTTACAGGAATGTCGGAAGGGGGCTTTGGGCTCACCCTGTCCCTCTCCCCTGCCTCCAGCCAAGGCACATCGCCTCCCATGGCTGGGGAAAGTTCAAGCTCCCTGTCCAGCCTTGGCACCCCTTGTCTTGCTGCCACAGGCAATGGGGGACCCAGGAGACATTTACTCACAGCTTTGCCTGGGGTCAGTTTCTGGGTAAAAGCTCAAAGTTTGTTTCACAGTTCCTCTATGAAAGGCACTTCTTTTCTTTTTTAATCGACTTGAGTAGGAAATTCTTTTTTAGGTCTTCCAGTCTCCCAGACTTTTTCTGAGTGTTGCACTAGTGAAGGATTTATCAAAAAGTACTCACTTTCAGTATTCTCACAGCTGGCTTATACATGTACTAGTGAGCTGGTCTCGAGGGTCTGTGCCACCACACACAGCTTGATCTGAGACAACTTCTGGGTGTTGCTGGGGTTTAGGAAGGGCCAGGACACTCCAAAGGCAGTTTGGATGTAGTCACCTTGCTTCAGAGTGTAAGAGATTTTAATAATATGTAGGCGTCAGGCCGTGCCAATTGGCTTCAGGGCTGAAGAATGGGCTCTGGCAGGGGTTAGTTTACTAGCGGAGACATAGCCAAGAGAGTAATGAGCTCATGTAACAGAGGGAGGGGAGAAACTGTAGCAGGAGGTGCTCTCAGCACCTCTTAGGAGCCTGAGAAACAGCATTTACCTGGAGGTGCGCTCTGTATTTCCTGATGTGAAAGGAAATTAGGGGACAGGCTGGCATTTTCTTGGGGTTTCAACAGGCAAGTCAGCTCTGAGGTAAATAGATTCATTGCCTGTCGAAGGTGACTGGGGGCTAGCTGTGCTTCAGGGTGCTTGAAGGGGGGGGATAGGACCTCCAGTCCTTTGGAAATCCACCCATATATACAGCTGTTGAGAGATGAACCTCTGTCTTAAATGCAGTTTTTGGGAGTCAGTTTCTAAATTATCCTCAAACTTTACCTATGTGTGCTGTGTTGGGAGAGGACCATAATTTCATCCTTAATTTTTTGGATTAAAATGTGAACCCACTTCATTTTAACCTGAGATCACCCTGCTGATTTCAGTGATGTTATTCTTGATTTACAGCAGTGGAGGGTAGGTAAGAATCAGTCCCTTAACATCTGTTTTTTTCTGACACCTGCAAAGGAGAAAGGAAGACAAGAGAAACCCACTCAGGGTGAGATCTGAAGGGTGTCAAGTACCACCAAGACCTTTGTGGCCTTTTTTTTTTTTTTTTTGCTTTCATATTTGCCCTAGATCTCAGCTTTTTCTCCTGTTAATAAAAACTTGTTCTGTGTATAAGCAAATGCTGGGTCCCTGTTTTTACACAGAACTGCTGTAACAGCAGCAACCCGGGGTCCCTGTCCTGTCTCTCTCCTTGTGTGAACGTGTTCTCCACACCACACCGTGCTGGTGTGGCCTTGACAGATGAGCCAAGGGATGGCCATTCCAGTTCTGCTGCTTACCTTGGGAAAGTGCTCTGGAGCCCAACAGACTTTACTGTCTGGAAATATTTCCTGTTGCACAACATAAATTGTCTCTTTCAGTTTAATCCTATTGTCCTAGATTACCTCACCAAAATACTGCCTTGAGTAAAACCTCTCTCAGCAGCCACTCCACTGCAATGGTGGAGCCAGTATTCTAAGAGGCCACAGGCTGTGGAGACTCTGCAGGAAGATGGGGTGAGCACGTGCTTCCATTCCCCCTTTCTCACCTTGCACAAGGGCAGGGCAAACAAGTCCCGCTTTGTAACAGCAGGCCTGTGCTACTTCCCGTCCCTGAGCCAGACCCCTCTGCAGCTCCACAAACCCATGGTGGCCGCTGAGACCTCCAGGAGAGATCTCCCATCACTGGTGGCTTCTCGTGGCGCTGGTGGTCCTTTTCGCTGAGCTGCTTTTTCCTGCTTCAGTGCTTGAGCTTGGTGTGGTGCTCCCTGTCCTGCCTGAGATTGCTCCAAGGATTCTCTGCTGCTGCCCACCAGCATGTTGGCTGCCATCTGCTTTAGTTTCTCAGAGGATTTTCCTGGGGAACAGCAGCCGCATTTGGGGTAGCCTTGGCCCAGTTTGTGGGTGCTTCCCAGCTCCTTGTGCTTCCCTGTCTCCCCAGGCTGAATCAGACACTCTGTGTTCATCTGCTTTGCTCTTGCTTAGCTCCTGCTCCAGTTCTTGTGGTATTTAAATGCTGATGCACAAATTTAGGTAACATTTACACGCTCTAGTGAGTCTTCAGCTCGCCTGCACAAATTTCTTGTTTTCCTTCTTCTAATGCACCGCCACTACCTGAGGACAGTGCTGCCTCCTTGCTCCAGGGAGCTGCTGATCCCTGCTCTGTTTATGGGACATTGCCATAGCAATGAGGATGTGGAGTGGAGATGGTCAGGATCAACCAGACCGTATCCCTTCTGCTGGCCGAACACAGCCAAAAAGGTGCCGGCCTCCTTCCCTCCCCAAACAGAATCCTGTTTGCTTTGGCTATTTTTAAACATATTTGCTGGTGGAGCCTGGAGCTTGCTGTCAGTCTGAGCTGTGCCACATGCAACCCACAGCTCTTTAAAATGGATTATTGTGGAGATGGGAAGGACAGTTTTTGTTCTTCTGTCCACTGGCTTGGGGCTGCCTGACATGATGGTGGCTGTGGCAGTCGCTTACTTCCCAGTAAATCAGCTAAAGGCAACAAACTGCATGAAGTCAGAGGCTTTCTCTCCTTCTTTCTGACTTCTGGACTTGAACTGGTAAGAAGGAGGTGAGAGGCCTCTGTATCCGATCAGCAATTCCCTCAATCATCCTCTCCCTCCCTGGAAGTGTTATTTTTGGTTAATTCATGCAAGTCTGGGCCTCCTTGGTCTATCCTGTGGGAGGAAGCTCCAGGCTGGAATTTTGTAATAAAAGCCAGATTTTTCTCTGGAGGCAGAGCGGAGGAGGCTACTCTTGTTGCTTCTCCAGTTCTTGTTAGTTCTTGATCAGCTTAATCTGGCAACTGTGAGAGGTTTTCTTTCTCTGCTGAGAATAAATTTGGCCTCTGAGGAAGGTCAGTGTGGTGGTGTTCACTGTGAGGTACCTGATTTCCACAGAGCCACTGGTAGAAATCACAGCTCAAGCTGTTTGGACCTCATCTTCCTGATGGAAGTTCCCGGCAGTTCACTAGGGATGAGTCTCCGAGAGCATCCCAGGCCATTTGCACCATTGCAGAACTACAGCTTTGCTAAAAACAAGGAGTTTTTGTCTGGTGTCCTTGGCCAGAGTTAGTTTGCTCTTAACCTGACGAGCACGGAGCAGTCTGTCCCCTCACACCCCAGCAGAGGCTGGTTTTCACTGGAGCAAATACGTCTGTGTACCTGCACTTTGGAGAGTTCTCAGAGGTGTTCTGTGGTTATGAAAAAAACACAGATCTGAGCTCTGATTTCCTCTGTGACCACAAAAATTCTGCTTTTTTCTCCTTCGCTGACCATTGGCAATGGAAAGACTGCTAATCACTGCTCTCTTCTCTTTGCTTATCCTTGAAGTGGGGGTTGTTTCCATAGGGGCTGGTGCAGTGGAAAGCTGAGAAATATGAAGTTGCCATAATTTAACTATGCAGGCGCTATATTAAATATATACAGGGAGCTATCTTAAATATATACAGGGAGCTTGCTAATTAAATCTGAGTTTTCTTCTTGGTCATCAGACCCAGTACGACGGATAGAGAGAGCAGCTGAAGCTGACATATCATCCTCCCTGGTACTTGACACACTACCTGTAAGATAGTGTTCTGGAGTTTCCCATCCAGACTTACTTCGCTAACTTAATACAATCTATCTTGTGCTCCTTTTATTTTACTGGTCACTGTGATTCCCTTCTGACATAGCCTAAATTATGCTTGGACTACTTTTTTTTCCCCTTCTTTTTTATTAATATATCCATGGACTGTATAGTCTTCAGAGATTTATTTTTCTTTAATGAAATCAGCCTCATTTTCCTGGCTAGTGTACTGCATGAATGTCACATTTAAATTTGTGCTTTCAAGTCCAGTCCTTTGCCTCAGATATATTACTTTACACTACATTTGTCTGTGTTAAACTGCAGTGCTGATTTACTACATCAGTGACCATGAAAGACTCCAATTCCTCTGACTCCTGTTTTGTTGTTTTTCACTGTTTATTATCCACAGTGATCTGATTTGTGGAATAGTTGGCACAGTGTAAACTGAAGTTTCTTAATTCTCTTCCTCTGCTTGATACAATGGTTTCAATTAGATTAACCTGTATTTAGTAGATTTGGATTACAGAGCAAGTACAAAAAGCTCTCCTGGGAGCAATGATGCCATGAATGTCACAGCAGTGTGTGGTGCCAGGTGTGCTCAGGAAAGAAGGGGTAAAGATGTGCCCAAAGTGTAGGGAAGATCCCTTCTCACAAGCAGGAGGTGGAAGCAGACAGTGATCACCTGTCAGTGGCCAGTCCTCCTTCCTTCCTTTTTTTTCTTGAAGAGCTCTGTAAGTGTTTTCTTTCTCTGCTGCAATTCAGAAGGGTGCTCCTCAGGCTGCTAAGGAGGCTTGAACAGCACTGAACCTGCAAGATCTGAGATTTGGTCAGCAGGATTCTAAATAGCTTTTAGTCTTACTGTTTAAACATGCAAAATTGGGAATTCCCTTCGTTCTGTTTGCTTACTTGAAGAAGCCCAGGCTAGGCAAACCTGCCAGGCATGCTAATGCTTCCTGACAAACTGCTTCAAAACACGAGTTTCCTGTAAGGACGGCAAAAGTGGCAGCAGAAACCCTTCCCAGAGAGACACAAGTACCCTGTGGGCACTGTGGTCATATTTAAGCCAACCTCCACTTTCTGCTTATGTTTCCCTGCATGGGTCTGCATCACCTGTTCTGCAGGAGGATGCTGTGCCAGGCAGTGGATATCTCATGTACCACTCATGAGAAATCCCAGCTGATATTTAGGAAAGGCTTCTGTGCCATGTCAGCCAGCTTCTGAGAGGAGCAAGCCAGGAGGCAGGTGCCTGTTCAGATGTTTCCAGCTGGCTGGCTCTCAGCAGCTCCTCACAGAGCACACGAGGGAACACCTAATTGCCCTTCCCAGACACCCTGTCTCCTTGGACCCTGCATGTACAGTACAGGTTCTGAGTCACTCAGAAATTCAGTGCTCCTGACTCCCTCTGACTGTGCCAAATGCTTCAACACTTAAAATAGGTGCTCCAGGTCATGTGCTGGGTGGGATGGCTACAGGTTTGCTCTTGTGACACGTGGGTAAGGCTTTGATTAAATGTGGCCTGAAGTCAACTTTCCATAACTCAGGTTTTGCAGGTGCAAAGGACAGGCTACAATCTGGGGAAGTATTCTCGACCATAGTCATTGTTTGCAAAGCAGTGTGTGGGGCACTGCCTGTTGCTGTTACTGAGAGAAATGATGCATGTTAGAAGGAGCTCATATGGCTATCAGGCCATGCAATCTGGCTTTATTTTCCAGCAACGCTAAATAGTTGCTGATTCTATCTGGACTTTGCCTGTTTTGTAGATTTGTAGAGTTGTTTCTGAGGCAGGAGCTTGCTTGCAAGAAAAAAAAAGTATGCATCAGGGCCCTCGTTTGCTCTCTGCACAGCCTTGACTGTGCAGCTGGCTGCCAAGCATCACACAGCAAGGCAGAGCAATGCTTGTGAATCACCGTGGAACAACATCAGACGAGCCAAACAGACCCATGTGATTTTAGGCAGGGCTCAAGAATTTTGTTCCTTTAGCTTCAACCCAGGGGGCAAATTTGTTCATTTTTCTGGCACTGCAGCAATGATAAAGCCTCTGCACCCATTTGCCCTAAACCGGTACAGTTTGTTCTCTGAAACATTTGCTGTTCCCATTTTGTGTGATAATAGCAGTTAAAGGAAAGGTGGAGTTTTTGTGGGACCAATTCTCAGGTATGTTAAGCTGCTTTCACTGCTTCCTGAGTGTATAAAATATCCTTAAAGCAAGTCTATATGGTGTTGTCATAGTAGTCCAAGTGGACTTCAAAATGAGACAAATAGGTTCCCTACTCTGAAGTGAGTATGTGTTGCAAACATTTGTGGAGAGATGGATAATAAACTGTGAATTGTCACCTCTCCCTCTGAGACAGGTGCTTAGGACAAAGTGCTGATGTCTGGTGGCCGCAGTGGATGTTGGAGGGAAATTTTGGGAAGGTTGAAGCACCTGTGTCTGAAGACACTGCGTGCTCCAGTGGTTCATGCACTTGACACATGCAGGTTCCTGAGCCGTACCTCGGTGCGTACCAGTAGGCTTGGACTAAAATCACAGAATCATGGAAACATTAGGGTTGGGAAAGACCTCTAGGTTCATTGAGTCCAACCCTTAACCCAACACCACCATGTTCACCACTTATCCATGTCCCTTAGCACCACATCTACACACTTGCTGAATACTTCCCGGGATGATGATTCCACCAATTCCCTTGGCAGCCTGTTCTAATACTCAAGCACAAAGCTTGTGAGAGAGCTGTGTAATAGCATAGATAGAAAAGTTCCAGAACCTGAAATGTTCATTACTACAGAACTCACTGCTACAGAAACACCACTAGAGCTTTCTTGACCTTTGATTCTTCCCCTCATGGCAGAGATCACATAGTGTGAATCAGCTCAGAGATAAAGTGAAAGCATACAGCAATGAGCAAAAGAAAACTTGACCTAGGGAGGAAGGAATGACAGTATTTTCTGTGAAATATAGGAATGCAGGCAAAGATATGAGGAAGACCACCTACTAACGAGAAGCAAGCTTGTGAAGTGGACATAAAACTTCCTACATTGCCTTTCCATGTCTCCTGGACAGCATAGAGTTATTTCAAAAAACCACAGCTTGACGCAAGCACCCTTAATTATATAGCTGTCTCAGTGGCTTCTTGGGACCTGATGTTCCCCACACAACCACTGTGGACCCAAGGAGGAGACCAAGTGCAGCTGGAACAGCAAGGAAGCCTGTGACCTCCCCCAGCCTGACATCTATGACACAAGGAAGGTCATCTTATCCAATTGCAGAGTGGGGGTGCTACCTCAAAGGCATCTGGCAGAGGTTCATTCCTTCTTGCTTGTGGTGCCCTGGAAAACTGAAAAGCTCTATGTGATTGCTTTGTGTTAATAAGGAGGGAAGGGTGGGAAAAAACCCCATGACTTTTTGTTGTATATGTTTCTTGAGAAAACATGTGCTGTCTGCAGTGAGACCTCACAGCACGCAAATTCTTAAAGCATATATGCAAAATCTTGAAGCTGGAGGTTTTGTTGACCCTGGAAGAAAAAGCAGATTCTAAACAGGAGCTCAGGAAAAAAATCTCCCGTTCCATCTGTATTTGCTTTTGCTTTACTGATGAGTGGATGCAGCTTGCCTGTGTCGTGGTTTTGTCCTGCTTATCTTCTGAATCTGCATAAATTTTATTTCTGGGCAATTATAATTTCAAGACCCTCTTGCAGGGTAGGCACCTGAGGAGCTGCATCATCTCTTCTATCCTGTCACTGAATTCCTGAGCTTTGGCTCTGGCTTTTGAGCAGAAATTTTGTGATGGAGACTATAGGGACTAAATGGCTACATGGAAAAGGGGAACCTCCATCAGGGTTTGAACTTTGATCTACAGAAAACAACCTCATTATTTCAATCTGCAAAGGGCCATAAGGACCTTCAGATTAAAAACTTAGTATGGGAAAATTTAAAATAAAATCTCCATGGCTTTTAAGGGAATGAGTTGTACCTTCATGTTTCCATTGAGCCATGGACTGCTTGAGGGGACCTGTGGGGTTGTTTCCCCCCGGTCCACGCCTGGTGGTTGATTCAGCTGTGGCACTGCTGTGGTGCAATACACAGAGACAAGTCATTCCTGTAAAGTTCAAAGGAGAAGGAGAAGTCGGTCCTAAGGCAGGCTGCAGTGTTTGTGGGGAAACACCTGTGATCCCTTATTCCTTCTCCTAATTGTATAATCTGTAACCTCACCGTGCAGAGTCTGGTACTGTAGGATGAGACTGAATTGTTCTGTTTGACTTCAGTTCAAGTTTTTTTGGCCCTTTGAGTCTGAACGTAGGCTCTTCATGGCTGCAGTTTACCAGGAGGCACTGTAGAAAAGTTCTAGCATGCATTTATTTAAATAACATCTGATACATTCAGAAGGATAAACTGTATGGAGTAACTACAATGCTGTTTCCAAAGAGCACCCTTGGCAAGAAAATAGAGAGGAAGGAAAGATCTGTTACGTGTGCCTGTGTATTGCCCCTAGAACAGGATCAAAGTTATGAAAAGAAACTCTGGTTTTATTTCTTCACAGTTGTTAAAGTTCACAGGCTTCCCAGGATCTACATTTCAAGGCTATTGTCAACCAGATTTTGTACATTTACATTTGTTCAAAATAGTTTCCAGGCAGTGGGTAATTAGTGGTTAGAAATGGCTTGCAGTTTGGTGATAATTTGATTAAGTGAAATCCTTAGGAAAATGAGCACTCCAGGTCTTTTGTGTTTCTCTGCTTCACCTGTGGACCACAGCTCCTTCCACGCCCAATCTCAAAGGAGGCATCTCCTTTATCTCCTACATTTCTGTAAGGAACAGATGAATCCTAGTCAGGAAAGACAGGAGGATGCCTCCAGCCAGAATGAGCAGCAGGAAAAGACATTAACTTCAAAAAATTGCCACTTTAATATTTTTCCAGGAGAACTTTAAATGCAGTAATTATATCCCTCTCCCCAAGAACTCCATGTACTCTGGTTCTTTTGAATTAATTAATCTCTAAGTCTGAAGCATTCTGCAAACAAATGAAGACCCATGCCTGTACATTTTTATGCTGGCCAGTGAGCTAGTGAAAAAAAGGGGGGAAATGAAGATAAAGACATAAATATTCAAAGTTTACCCAATTATGTATAAATGAAAATCATTTTCTAATGTTGTGCAAGGTGGGATAAGGATTTTTTAAATCGGTGAGGTGATATAAGAGTATCACTTGACCTGTCAGTCCTTGTTAATAAAAGGACCATTTTGTGTCCTGCTCCGTCATTGACAAGTGGGGAGAGTGGAAGGGAGAGTTAAGTACTTAGGTAGGTTCTTTTATAAAATCTTTGTTTTACTCATTTACTTCAGGAAATTTTGATTAAAAATATTGATTTAAAAAAGGATGATGTCTTTATGCCTTCCTGTATAAACTGTAGGGATTTGTCAGATAGTCACTGACTCATGTATTCCCAGGTGGTGGGAATGGATTTACAAATGTTTGGACTTGGAAACCCAAATGGATTTACAAACAGTTGCTTGAAGTGGTTTTGCAGATCTCGTTGTGACAATGACGTATTGTTCACGCTTCCAAACCATAGGCTTAGTACCAATGTAGTGCTACCTCGGGTGGCAGAAGGAGAGAAACAGCCTCACTTTCCTTGCTCTCTACAACGCCTCTACAACAGGAGCCAGGTGGGGGTTGATCTCTTCTCCCAGGTAACAAGTGACAGGACAAGGGGAAAAGGCCTCAAGTTGCACCAGGGACAGTTAAGATTGGATATTAGGAAAAAATTTATTCACAGAGGGTTGTCAGTCATTGGATCAGGCTGCCCGGGGCAGTGGTGGGGTCACCATCCCTGGAGAGATTTAACAGACATGATGTGGCTCTGAGGGACATGGTTCAGTGGTGGGCTTGGCAGTGCTGGGTAAATGGTTGGGCTTGATCATGGAGGTCTCTTCCAGCTTAAATGGTTCTGTGATTCCTTGTGTCCTGGAGAATTTTCCAGCACTTGGCAAGCCAGCATGATCCCGGATGTAGTACCCATCACTGGCCACCATCTCGCTTCCTTCTGGACAGCATCTCACAAAGTAGGCAAACCCAGCTGTTTAGGTGCCTAAGTAAAAGCTCAAAAAGGACTAGTGAGACCATTCAGTCCATCTTCCTGGATAACAGCAGCCACAGACTTACCTTGGATTAAATCCCATGGCAATTACGACAGGCATCCCACCCCTGCTTTTCAAGTGGTCCCATCCTTGGCAGTGGTATTTCCACAATTGCCAGCAGCTGACACGGGTAAAGCTGTTACTGTTTCTCCTCTTGGTCCTGTATTCCTTTAAAGCAGAGGATGTGACATAAGTGGTCCCTGTATCCTTGCTGGGAACCCCCTGAGCTGCAGAAGATTCTCCCAGGGAGTACATCCAACTTCATTTGCAGGACCTGTGTATGCAGAACATGTGAGATCCCTCAGGAAGATTTTCAGTCTAAACCCATTTAAAACTTTGTATGGAAAAAGAAAAGTCTGAAAGTCCACACTCAGCAATATTGTATGCATGAGGCTCGGTTAATTCATCTTGAAAGAGGCCTTTAGGAGGACGTGCACATTCCTGGTGCATTTGGGATAGGACATGGGTGAGTGCCCAAGAGCAGCACCAGATAGATAGAGAACATTACAGCAGCCTGGCGAGGGGGTCATGGGATCTGCGGGGCTGGCGGCGCTGCCAGAGCGGTTTGGTTTGCGCTGCAGCCGCTTTTTCTCACAGATGGGATAAAAATAAGATAGATTAAGTATATCCAAGAAAAAATAGTTATGTAAAGGCTTGAGAAAGCTGCCAAAGTCAACAAAGGGAGGCAGTAATGTAAGCAAACTTCAGAGGAGGGGAGCTGCAGAGCATCCTGCCGGAGCGAGCAGAGGGGCCTGGCTCTGAGTGTCGGCTGGGTGTGGGGTTGACTGGGCAATCCGGTTGACTCGTGTCTTCTGTGTTTACCAAAGCAAACCCCAGTGGAGGGGGAGGTTTTTCTTTTAGCTGATAAATGTGCCTGCCTCTGTATTAAAATGTTTCTCCCCCACTTCTGTGGTTTTGAGGCAACTTCTGCCTGGCCAAGTCATTCAAACTGAGGTAGATGCTGAAGCTCCTGCTAAAATCTGGAGCTCCCTGTCAGTGCTGTTCATGTCTATTCTGCTTCTCTGGGGTTAGATATACGTTGATCTTGCACCCAGCTTTCCATCAGATCCTTAGGAATGGCCAGTTTAGGCAAGGTGAGGAGCTGCTCCCTTAAACTGTATCTTGTATCAGTGAGCAGCAACACCTCAGCTGTCAGAGCTGTAGGATGGTCCCCAGTGAGCATGAAGCTGTAGTTTAAATGTTTGATGGAGCAGAAGCAGATGGAATATCAGGGCCTTGCAGGGCTCAGACAAGCAATAGTTGCTGCTTCTCGGTGGCTCTGCAGTAACTGGCTGTGAGCTTGGCAGATTAATCTGCCTTCATTTAGTCAGATGTAAACCTGGCTTCCTGCAGATTTCTGCTTTTCCTTTCATTTCATTTTTGGAGAGTCACTACAGCTGGGTCAAGGCTGATGGTGTAAGGGTCTCCATACATTAAGTCTTCAGAGGGGCTGATGTGTAGAAAAACGTCTTACCTGGCACTAAGAAGGGAAGACTTAAAAATGCATATAAGTATATGAAGGGAGGGTGTCAGAGGATGGAGCCAAGCTCTGCTTGGTGGTGACAAACAGTAGGACAAGAAGCAGAAGCTGATGCCCAGGAAGTCTCACCTGAACATGAGGCAGAACTTCTTTCCTGTGCAGTGACTGAGCACTGAACAGATTGTCCAGAGAGGGTGTGAAGTCTCCCTCACTGGAAATACTCCAGACCCACCTGGACACAGTCCTGTGCCCTGTGCTATGGGGTGACCCTGCCTGAGCAGGGAGGTTGGACCAGATGAATCTCTGCGGTCCCTTCCAGCCTGACTCATTCTGTGATTCTGTGATTCTGAGACCAAGTCTGAAATGGTGCTTCTCTAATTTGTCAACAGTTACTCTGCTCCGGGGAGGTGTAAACAGTGAGGGGCATGACCAGAAGGAACAAAAACTACCGGGTATCATTCTCCACTAAGGAATAGTTATTTGTTGGCCTCTGGAGTCGTTACTTCAGACAGGTTTTTAAATGCACTTAATTTAGACAAGAAATAATCTCAGTGAACGGGGGTTGAGAACGTGTAGGGAACATTCTGGGGATAAACATCTGCCTCTTTTTGGTTAACAACCATATTTATTACATTAAAACAAATACCACTATCTGACCCAGAGAGCTTGTGGAAGGAGGCCAGAAAATAAACTGTGTTGCTACTGATGAGATAATGGATCAGGAAAAAAAAATTTTTAAATTGCAGTGCTAAAAAAAAATACTCAGTCAAAATCTGTTTCTCATTTCTTTTTACATTCCTCTGAAAATTAAGACAAGTGCAGTTTTTCAGCTCAGCTTCACTTTGTAGTCGGTGGGTTTTACACTTGGCCAAAGAGAACTACAACTTGTCTTTCCCACATTGTTTGAGAACCGCATCAGAAATGTGTCTGAGCAGCAAAGTTCACTTCCCCCATGCATTAGGGACGGGGATTTGATGTGCTGTGTATGAGAAAGAGTAACCACATACAAACATTGTGTCAAGACACTTAGATGGCCAGGAGGGAGCTGGATCTAGGCATTCCCTTTAGCCCTCTTCTCTGGAGCTGTCTGTCTGTCTGTGTCTGTGGAAGCAGTGTCACTGATGCCAACGCAGTGATCCCTCGGTCTGCCTGGCCAGCCACACTGGTCTTCCATCTGGGAATGACGCAATTTCCTTTGCTTCTTTATTGGGAGATTAAAGGAGCTGCTTCTTCTCCCTTTTCCTTGTAGATAATTTATCGTTTCTGGATTTAATAACTTTTCGTATTTTAAGGTTTCCTGCAGATGGATTAGGAGGCAATGCAAGCACAGCAATGACAGCACTGTCAGGGCAAGTATCTACAGTGTAGGCTACCTGTTCCCTGATCCTCCTGTTGTATACATTGAGGTTCATGTGTACATCCTGTCTGTCACTTCAAAGGCAACTTTGGCTAATGGACATTGTTTACTACAGTAAAGAGGGAAATTATCTTACATGTCCTTCTGGTGTCTGTGGGTAAGTTCAGTGGTGACTTTACCTGCCTGAACGGAGGTTGTAGACAGGTGGGAGTCAGTCGCTTTTCCAAGGTAATGAGGAAAAGGCCTCAAGTTGCACCAGATAAGGTTTAGATTGTATATTAGGGAAAGTCTCTTCACTAAAATTGTGGTGAGGCATTGGAACGGACTGCCCAGGGAAGTGATGGAATCACTCCCTGGAAGTGTTCAAAAATTTGTAGATGTGTCACTGAGAGACTGATTTAGTGGTGAGCTTGGCGGTGCTGGGTTAATGGTTGGACTTGATGATCTTAGAGGTCTTTTCCCACCTTAATGATTCTATGATTAATAACTGCTTCAAAAATTTGAGAATTCTCCTCCTCTTGGTGTTTGGCTCATTGGTAATATATATTCTTTTGAAACAGTCAGGCATCACTTGATATCAAGTTTTTTATCTAGGGGACCCTCCTACCCAGAAGCTTCTGTTGCCTCTCTTGTGAGCAGCAAATGGCACCTGCCAGGACGAGTTAGGAGCATTGTGTAGGGATTTGCATTAATAAGACATTGAGCTGGAGATTTGGCTGGAGGCGTTAGCTCCAGCCCACCTGCTGTAGGGGCCAGCTGTAAATCCATGAGGTCCTGCAGGGATATGCTATCCTAGCACATGCCATCCCACCCCCGGGACCCGCCCCTGCAGCTGTAAGTGGAGCTGTGCTGAGCTGCCTGTGAGCAGGTTGGCTCCCCTGAAGCCATTCTGTCACTTTCAGCCGTGCGCCCCATGGATCAGCTCTGCTTGTGGGACTGAAAGGGACTGCTTGTTCTTCAGCCCAAGGGGTGAGGTTGTGCCCATTTGGGCTCTCTGGGGCCCAGTTTCAGTCCTCACACCCTAGGGGACTTGCCACATGATGTGCCTGTTCTTTCAGGACACAGATGACTACAGCTATTGATTTATTTTGTTGTTAAGCACAGGAGGAGCACAAGGGAATACAGATGTCTGTCAGCTTTGCACCAAGTTGCAGAGACCACTTTGTGGCAAGTTTTGTTGCTTCCATATTTCCAGTTGTCCTATTTCCTTTCATTAGAAGATTCCCCTCAGTCTGAAGGTCTTCCCTTTAGGTTTTCGAGGTCTGATTCTTTCTGCAGCAGTTCTTATGGATGTTTGGTTTCTTTTCTAAGCAAAAGTCTGCATGAGAATGCTCCATATATGAAGCCCCCATAATGTCTTGCAAAGCTCCTTCTTTGAATGCATGGACACTTTCCCCTGTGGTAGGGCAAGGATTGATATGCAGGGTTTAGCTCACAATAAGCCTCCATTTGGGGTGGGAAGGCACTTGGACTATGTCACAGAGGATTTTAGAGGTTCCCTCTGGCAGAAAGGTGAATCTATCTCTAGTGGCTGCTCACAGCCCTGCAGTGAGCACATCCTTTGTAGTGACACCTTTTTTCTTCCTCCTCTACTACAGGGGTTGCTTTACCTAACTTGATTTGCAAGTCTATCAACCACACTCTATTAATACATTTTCCCAGTAAAGACAAACCTCGTCTCTGACAAAAGGTTTTTTTTTTTTTCCATGTGGTTTATTGCTGAGAAGGATAGACTAAGCAGCAAATAGGGTTCCTGGCTGATGAGTTGCTCTGTTTGCATAGCCTTGTCAGCTGTGCCATTTTTCACACGCCTCATGGACAAAGTGTTACTGGCAAAATGTTTATGTACAGAAGGAGCCAATGTCACGTACCTTCCCCAGTCCCACTCACCCACCTTTCACTAAAAGCTGTATAGAGAGCTGCAGAGCTGGTGATAGATGCAGTAGAGAACAGGAGTCAAATGCCAAGTTTTGCTGCAGAGATTTTCCTCGTCAGGACCGTGAAAAGTGGAAACACAAACTGAATAAATGGGTCTGATGATGCTGGACTGTGAGCAGGTTTTAAACCCCCAATCTTTCCAGCACATCAGCATTTAGGCGTCAGTCTCCTGAGCTACACAACATTACACAACCCTCTTAAATAGGCCAATTATTTCTCTATGCAAGAGTGACTCAGAGAGATTTTCCTGTCTGTTGCATATGAAATATATATTTAATTTTCTCCAAGAAAGCCCATTTTTTTTCGCAATTCAAGTGAAATCAATATTCCAAAATGGCATTTAAAAAAAATTGAAGTTGTAAAGTAAACAGGGTAATGGGAAGAAAAGTGCTGTAAATAGATTTTCAAATGTCAGAGAGTTGATATATATTTTCAAATATGTGACTTGATTTCACAGTGATAAATATGGGAAACTGGTAGCAGGTGAACAAGAACTGTGAAAAGAGAGAAGCAATGTGAAGCTGCTTGTGTTTTTCCCCTGCAACCTGCAGGCCTGTGTGGGACACCCCTGGGTGGGAGGGAGAGGACAGGTATTGTTTTTATAACAGATTCATAGAATTACAGGATAGTTTGGATTGAAAGGGAACTTAAAAGATCATGATGTCCAAGCTCCCTGCAATGAGCAGGGACATCTTTAGTTAGACCAGGTTGCTCAGAGTCCTGTCCAACCTGACCTTGAGTGTTTCCAGGGATGTGGCATCCACCACCTCTCTGGGCAACTTGTGCCAGTGTTTTAGTACCCCTATTAAAAAAAGAAAGGTTGAAAAAAGGCAATTTGCACTAAGATCCTTTATTGTTTCAGCAAGCCAGCTCCTGGATTTTTTGTCTCAGTAGAGGAATTAATAGGGTTTAAATAAGGAAGAGGGCATTCAGGAAGAGCTGTGGGGGTCACTGCTGCAGGAGTCAGTATTGCACTAATGCCCAAGCTGATGGTGCTGGAATCACCATCTCTTCTTCACCTGTGAATCTCCCAGCTTTACCTAACATTTCACATGCTGCGCAAATGACTCCCTCTTGCTTTTCCCAGGGAGGCGCAGGGTGGTTGTGCCCTGCTGAGCAGTGGCCGTGTTCCAAGCAGCGGTGGCTGCATTTTTGTGCTTTTCTATTGGAACAGGACTTGCACAGTTCAAATTGTCACTTGCAGTCACCCACAGCAGAAACCCTGGTGATTAGAAACTTGTGAGGACATCCCCGCAGCTTGCAAAAAAAATGTTTGACTTCTTTCTGGAGAGAAAAACAACTGGAAGACTGAAGAAGTTGTACGTGCCCAGATGTGAAAGCTGACACAAAAAAGGGAAGCACAGAAATGCCACGTTACCCTGAAATGGTTTTGAGGTGGTAGAAGAATAGCAAACAATGCTACACATATTTTGTGCTTTCTCAATCACAGTATCCTTCCCTAAAACGTGATCCCAGTTTCCCAAGGTTATTGTGAAAGTCAAAGCTAGTAGATTTGCAGGTCAGAGAGGTATGAAAGAACCTTAGTCACCTACAAATCAATGCTATTATTTTGATTAGAAAGTTTGAGACACCTTTAACATGAATGAAAGAAACAAGAAAGTAATTCAACTAATAATCTGTTTGAGGGGATAATTGAGACATTGATTTAAAATTGGATAAAAAAGGGACAAGACATGGAGGGTGAGAATTAATACAACCAGTATCTCCTATCCTTGGAGAGCTGGTAAGCAGGGATATGACATTTGGTGGATGAAGAGACCATTGCTTTGGCACTGGAGTTCTCCATCCCAGTGCATTTTTCAGGCTTTTCAGGTTACCACCTGAAGATACAGTTCTGAGAGTGGAGAGTTTCCCCTCTGTGGGTGAGTGATTGCGGGGTTGGTGTCCGTGTTGCGATGTCCAGCAATGGGCTGCCACTTGTCACCTCACTGGTTTTATCTGGGTGCTCTGGATTTCTAAACAATGGTGATTTTTTAGTTTGGAAAGGTACTGTTCACATCACCCTAAAAATGCGCTTGGGCATTTTCTTTGATGTGAGAAGCAGATGTGGTGCTGTCACACTTTGCTGCCAGGAGTCCAAGGTAAGACTCAGACCTCCCGAGCTTTCCTGTTTTGTCTTAATCCAGGAAATTCAGCTGGCATCTTTCTTATTCCTGCTGGTTTGAGAGACTTAGAGCTTTCATTAGATGCTGAATCTTGATCCTGGATAATGAAAAGCAGAGCAAAATCACACTCAGAGTCTGGCAGGGGGTTTGAATACTTGTGCAATAGGAAAGGTCCTCTCAGGTGCAGTTTATGCTGTATGGTTTGTGTAGTGCTCAGCAAAGCCCTGTCAGTGCTGAGGTTTCCTGTTGCTCATAGAATTCCTTTACTATTACTATTCTTTTAAATTTTTTTTTTAACCTTGCTTTGTAGAATTTGATCTCTGCTTTAAATTACATCTCCAGTAACGTGTGTGCTTTGATTATTGCAATGTGCCTTGCTGGATAGGGATCATTCCCTTCCTCAGTCTCAATTTGCTTCACCTTCACTTCTAACTTTACTTTCTGGGGAAAGGAAAGGATTGTTTTCCTTTGGGATTGCCAGAGATGATGGTCTTTGATTTCTATGTCCGTGGCCTGAAATTGTTCTCAAATTCAGCCTGTCATATTGAAATGATTTACGTCTTTCATTGTTTGAATCTCCCCATTATTCCTTGCCAATTCTGTGTGCGAGAATGTTCATTCTTGCATTTTCCAGGGCTTTCTACATCTGACTGGACTGGCAGGTTCACATCTGTCTTTCATAAGGAGGATTTTCCAGACAAGAACTCCCTGGAAAGGGATTAAGCCTGTTGGATGTTGTTGTTATTGTTGTTGTTCCTGAGTTTGTCACTGCTGAGAGGATGATAAATGCTGTGCACGAGACCCACCATGAGGAACTCGTGTCCCTGTGAGGGGATGGATGTTGTTGTCTCTTTGCCCGTCATCACCTGTATTACAATTTTTGTTAATGAAAAGCCAGCCTGGGGAGCAGCCTGGGCAGTGCGGGGCAGCTCTGAGGCTGTGGCCGAAGGCTGCTCAGTGATTCTGAGGCAGTGTCCAAAATGGATAAAGCAGGGAGGGACTGCATATCAATATTTTCCCCATCTTAAGCCTATTTGTTTACTGATTCCCTATGGATCAGGCACCTCCTGCTAGCTGTGGATAACATGAGAACTATCACTCTGTGCACAGAACTAGCTGTTCTTGTATTTCTGGGGGTGGGGGTATGATAAATTTTTAAAAATAGATAAGTGGTAGATAGCTGGAATTTTTAATATCTAAATCTCCCCACCTGGCACGGCTGGCATGCCTAAGGTCAGAACTCCAAGTAGTGGCCATCATTATGTGGTGTCTGCAGGTAAAATTGTGTCTGAACACCTTGCAGGCGTTTATTGAAAGCCTGCAGAAGCAGAGAGGTCCTGTTCTCCCATCATATAGTGCCTCAGACCTGGGATCACACAGGCAGTGTGGGGCAGAGCAAGGCAGCAGCTTTGCTGGCTTTGGTTTACTCTGACACGGATTTGCCTTGGTGGCCATGGGCAATTAAATTCCATGGTTCAGCTTTCTCGCTTGTGAGAGGTAAATGCTATCCTGCTTTTAAAACATTGACAGTGTTTTTGAGAATTAATTAGTTGGTGTTTGAGGCACAATACTTTGCCATGGAGGTTATTCACTGAGATCTTGGTCCCTTTGCTCCGGAGGGTGTTAATTGCTGTATGCTCATGGGATGGCCCTAATGAGATGAGAGTAAAGACATATTGAGGTGAGTGTGTGATTAACAAAACAAGCCTGGGGTAGAACAGATTTCCCCAGGTGAGAAACTGAGTTGCTATTGGCCTCTGGCTTTCCTTTTGGCATGTATTCCTGAAAAGGCCCCAGCCCAAAGAGCATCCCATGATAAATCCCACCGTTCAGCGGTGTTGAGGCTCTCAGGGCTGCTCCTTTGCTTTCTGAAGTGCTCAGCCACGTAAGGGCAGGAAGGATCTGAAATTCCCTTCACCTCCTATCTGTGTGGCCAGGTGAGGAAG
This sequence comes from Dryoscopus gambensis, assembly GCA_013389985.1. NCBI lineage: Eukaryota > Metazoa > Chordata > Aves > Passeriformes > Malaconotidae > Dryoscopus > Dryoscopus gambensis. The sequence continues at coordinate 63,510 of WEIT01001024.1, read as the reverse complement.
CAAGGAATGTAATTTCATGCACCATAAATAATAATAATTCCAAGTACTTAGGACTCGAGCATGCACATTACTGTGGAGTGAGCTGTCTCCCCTGGCTGCAGTTGGAGTAATCACACTTAGGACCTGTTTGTCTTGGCAGAGCTGCCCTTAGGAATGAGGCAACTTTGGAAAAGACATTCCTTCACTCATGGCAAATGGCTAAAAATATCTGAACTTCCACAGGCCTGGGGAGGAGAGCAGGAGTCAGGGTAAAGCACAGAGCATGGACCACTGGAGGTGCAATTTTGAGCCCTGCACAGAGCTGAGCAGAGGCTGCAGGTCCCCAACACCCTGTCACAACACGTTTGTTGGACCAGGCACTACCACAGAGTGTGTGATGGGGCTCAAAACGTTTCACCCAATTTAGCCACTCAGAGTATGCAAATGACCTCTGTCCTTGCTGAAAGCCCTGTTTTGCAGCTCAGTGACTTACACACTGAGTTTACAAGAGTGATACAAGAGCCTCGGCTCTGCCAGTAGCTGTGAGAGTACCATTGACAGTGCCTTGGGACAGAGTACACAGCAATGTTGTTAACCAAAGATGGGCTGAAGATTAATGTACTTTTTCTCCTTTAAAATAAAATTAGGCAGCCTTTCTCTTCTATGGCAGAAGAGATGCTGGTAAAGCCTTAAAGTTAGGGGTGTTAAACTATTTGGACATGCAAGAATGGCGTTGTGTAAACTGAGCAAAGGCTGCTAGTTGCCTTTCTTGTGTTTGTGTGCCTTTGTATAAAAGCTTTTCAGAATGAAGCAAAAAAGGCATAATTTCACATTTGAAGGAAGGTAATGAAGTGCTGCAGTTATGCCTCTCCCTGAAGATCTGTCCCCAAGCCTTCAGAGGCAAAGCAAAGGGCTTGCTCAGGTAGTTTATTATGCAGTGAGAGTTCCTGCTGCCACTTTTCCTGTGCAGCTGGACCCCCAGCCCAGGGTGTTTTATGTGTGATGCATGTGCTTACTTAGAGACACTTCATAAATCACATCTGAAAAGTGACTTGTGTGTGTGTGTGTTTTGCTTAGTTTTGTTTTGGAATTTGGCAATAAACAACCCAACTAAAGGAAACATGAAGCTTGGGATTGGCTCAGTCACCAGCTCTGGGGGAAGGGGGATTCTGGAGATCAGTATTTATAAGTGTGCAGTAGTTGGAATGGGTGTATCGGCTACTTTTTTGGCAAGGCTGGCGTTGCTTGATTATTAAGAATGATTCTGTATTATTTATGTCACCCATCTGAGGTTGCTCTGTCTTTGCAGATGTGCCTTAAAGCAGGGAAGCAGAGCACAGGCAGTGCAGACAGACTGCTTAAGTTTTATTGGAAAGCACTGCTTTCATTGTAAGAACAGCTTTTTACAGCCAGGCAGCTCTGTCTGTCCTTGTTTTCCTTCCAGGAATGCAAGGGGCTGGGGGGGACAAGAAGTGGAGAAATGCAACTTTGATTGAAACTCTGGGGGACCATGAAAAAAACCAGAAAGGAAAGCAAGAAAACCATAAAAACAGTGTAGTGGGGGCAGTGAAAGCCCGACACAGTCCTGAGAGCATGACGGGACTGTAGAAGCTGTAGTTCCCCTTTCCTCAGAATGCTTTTGGATTCTTTCTATGAAAACTCCTCCAGCTAATAACCTTCACTAAGGAGGTTGGAGACAACATGGATGTGATTTAACTTGTTTCCTCTTGTAGTGCTTGCAATGGGAAGGGCTGTACCTGCCTGTGGGGGCAATGTATGGGTCCCAGTCACTGTCCCTGAAAAGCTTTATGTCAGCCCCACAGAGGTGCTGAATGCAGGACTGAGGCCAGGAGAGGTGTAAATCCTGACCTGCATCAGCTCTTAAAGTATTTGTGTGCATCAGCCAGGAATCAGGACCACACACCCATTCACCCAGTCCCATCTTGCAGGCTGCAGGAGCTGAATTCCATGCTGCCAGCAACTTTTCTGCCTCCCTTACTAAGGCCCACGGGAGGCACCCAGTAGGTGTCTGCCTTGTGGCTGATGTCTGAAACAAGGAACAGTTTATCATCTTCTTTGCCTAGATGGGGTGACTGGGATGGCCAGGCTCTCCTTACGGATGCTCCTGAGAGAAAAGCAGCACAATGAACCATCATGGATGCTGTCAGGGGCACAGCCCTTCCTCACCAGGGTTGCCAAAGTCAAATCCACCCATGTGGTGATGAAGCTTCACAGCAAGTCTCTGCCCCGTGTCTTTTGGGCTCAGGGCTTTGTAGGGCTGAACTTCCCCAGGAAGAGAAGGCAACCCCTTCAGCAAGGCTCTCTGGTCCCTTCAGGATGTGGAAATTATCAAGCCCTCCTGAGGCTGAGCTGAGGTTTGGAAGTGCGGCTCTTGTCCCCTGAGCTCCACTGCCAAGGTTGCAGAAGGTGGCTTTTGTGTGCACTTGTTTGATGGAGAGTGGCCGTGACTGCTGGGCTTTGCTCTGAAGCCGGGGCTGTCACTGTGACAAGATCCTGCTGGAGAAGATGAGTCCTTCAGGAGTGCTTATCTGAGCCAGTTCCCAGGCATGTGCAGAGGATGCCAGCCCTAGATGTCAAAGTAAGTCTAGGTGTGAAGGAATTTATTGAGGTGCCTGGGCAGGAAATCGGTACTTTTTTTTATGACTCATTTTGTTAGTGTACCTTCTCCCTAAAGTGAAATTTGTGTGCCTGATTGCTGTGTAATGAATTCTACCTTCAGTGGTACTCCCAGGGTGAGAAATAAAATGAGGGCAAAGGAAAAGGAGGCAGAGCCCAACTTTATGGCTTTATCTTTATGGCTGATGTGGTAACACCAACAAAATCCTTCATGCCAGTGGTCACAGCTCTGGAGTTCTTCTCTGTCTGTTGTAGTGTCTGCAGAGAAAGGCAACCTTGTCTGCCTCTCTTCTTTTTCTTCTTGCTTTGCCAGGATGATGCATTTATTTGGGTTAGGTGTCAAGCAACATCCTCTGCTAGAACAACACCTCTGGCTGCCAGAATCCGGTCACCGCTGGTCACTCGCCGAATGCTTGGTTATTTCAGGCTTTGGCTCTCTGTGACACTTAGGTGAGGATTTTAGAAATGCTGCATTGTGGAAGCTCCCATCCAAATCACACTTTGGGAAGAGCTCCTGGTCAGCTGGGAGCATGATGCCTCAGTGACTTACTACAGACCTTACTACAGCACTGCCACCTAAAACTGACGTGACCAAAACTCCGTTGTCACATCCAGGTAAGGGGATTTGATGGTCGAGCAAACAACTGTGACTGAATTAGTCTGGATTAAGTCTGGCAGGCTCTGGAGATCTGGGGAAAGAAACTGGGAAACCTAGAATGATTTAAATAGTACTGTGTATATGACCAGCAGGCAATTTAAAGCTGCTGGTGCAGGTGGGCTTTGTCAGCATCTTCTGGTTCACGTGGAGAGGAAACTGCTCACTCCTGAGTCATGCAACTGTGAGCTCCTTTTAGGAGCTCATTAGTCACCAAGCAGGGTGGATACTGACCACTCCTGACAGACATTCAGTCAGGGAAGACTTCTGGCAATGCACTTCTATGCTTTCTTTTCCATTAGAAGTGTTTTCCTAGTGATTACCCAAGGTTTTCCTGATGTGACTTCTCTCAGCCCATGACTTGTCACATGTCCAGATGAGCACAGAAAACAGATTCTTTCTTTCTGCTGTCTAGCAACCTCTATGTTTTTGAAGCCTGTTTTCATGTCTCCCAGGTTCCTCCTCAGTCTCCTGCTGTTATAGTGACAGTATCAGTGCTGCCTAAAATTCATGATTGTTCTTTCTCCTTCCTCTGGAATCTCTCATGGAGCTCCATGATTCACTTGCATTTCAGAGCACTAGACCACGCACAGGACTCTAGCTGAGATCTTACTGCTGCTGAGCAAAAGGAAAGGGTTTAGATTTTCTGGTCTGGGGTTCGTCTGCCATTTGACATGACTGGTTGATGTTCACTGTTCATATCTGCAGGACTGCTATGCAGAAAGCTGAGTTTCATCCTGTATCTGCCTCGTGGCATGTTCCTGGCTGATTTTGGTATCTTGGACTTGCCTGTATCTCCAGTCTCTCAAGATCACGTTTGAATTCTCTCCCTCTCATTTCATTGGAGTCCTTCCTAGCATGGTATCATCTGCAAATGCAATAAACATTATCTATATTCCACCATCCTGGTCATCATCCAGGTACTATGTGTTCAGGAAAATGAAAATATTTTCATTAGAACTGGATCTGGGACTGACCTCTGCAAAACCCCACTTGATGTATCCTTTCACTGTGAAAAATGAATCCTTGATAACACTAAACACTTTTCCAGCTAGTTTAGTTCCTGCCTTAAGAGCACACTGTGCTTCTGTATTTTGATTTTGAGAAGGTCCTGAGAGGCACTGTTCTTTTCAGGACACTGCTGATGTGGAGCCTCTGAATAGGGAAGGTTCAGATTAGCAGTAAATTAATCCTCTGGTGAAGGCAGACCATAAATGAAATGCTAGAACACACAGTGGCCACACTGAAGGCTACTGCTTATTTTTTTCCCTTCATTTTCTGAGCAGCAGCACAGCTCTCAAGACCACACAGCATTTGATGTTGCAAGGCAAACAGTGCATCTTTCAGAACATTTCACTGACTTTCCTACTAGAGGCATATGAATTTTTCTGTCTCCAAAACACCTTTCCCAAGACAGGGAAACACTGTCTAGAATGAGTGTTGGTGTTCCCTGGTGTTCCCACACCTTTCTGAAGAGCTGCACGGTTGGAAGTCAGCAGCCAGACTTTGCCTGGAAAATAGATTTTATTTGCAGAATTGGCAAGTCCTGGTTTGTGAAGACATTTTTCTAGATTAAAACATAGGGATCAGATACTTACCAACAATAATAAATGAGATCCAGCCTGGAAGAATATATGATGAGTCCCACCCTGGAGTACTTCATCCAGGTCTGGAGTCCTCAGCACAAGAAGGAGGTGGACCTGTTGGAGTGGGTCCAGAGAAGGGACACAAAGGTGATCTGAGCAGCACCTTCCCTATGAAGACAGGCTGAGAGGGGGAGATGAGAAGGCTTTGGGGAAAACTCATTGCATCCTACCAGTACCTTAAGGGGGTTTATAAAAAAGAGGGGGAGGGACTTTTTATACGAGCAGACAGTGGCAGGATAATGGTTTTAAACTGAAAGAGGGCAGGTTTAGATTAGATGTCAGGAGGAAATTCTGCACTCATAACATGGTGGGACACGGGGACAGGATGCCCAGAGAGGCTGTGGATGCCTCATCCCTGGAATTGTCCAGGGCCAAGTTTGATGGGGCCCTGAGTGACCTGGTCTAGTGAATGGCATCTCTACCTATGGAAAAGGGATTGGAATGAGACAATCTTTAACATCTCTTCCAACCCAAACCATTCTATGATTCTGCAGTTCTATGATACTGCATATAAACAGGTGGTCAGTAGGAATTTGCTGCTGAGATTTTTTCATAGTGCAACTGCATTTCCTGGGAGATGGGTAAAAATTAATTTTCTTTCTACATTGTTTGCATCACAGATCTGACTTTAGCTCGTCTTTGATCAAGCTATTTGTATTAAATACTCGGACATAGGCTTTTTGCCTGTGTTTCTGACTGCTCTCACTAGCTGCATCCATAGCAGGAAACTGCACAGGTCCAAGGTGTGGGCTCAAGCATCATTCAAATGGTTTAATTGTTTCTGTGCTCTTTGCCCTGGCTTTGGCCCCTGCTACATAACCTTCATCCACACATGGTTTGGGAGCCAGCATGGCTCTTTCCAGTGAGCAGTAAGAATGAAGCCATACCATGTGGGAGGGTGCGAGGGAGAAAGTTTAGCCATATGGACACAATCTGTGCTGTGCCTGTTGCCCTGAGGGTCAGAGAATGAGCCTTGACCTGTCTTATTTATAAGCAGAGACATAGAGGCAGCAGAACCCTTCCATTGTAAGAAAACGTACAGAATACTTCAATACACATTTTCATTTATTTGCAAGGTCTCCTTCCCCTTGTGCTTCTGCCAGGTTTGTTTTTAAGTCCAGATGTTAATACTTCACATAGGTGAGTTTCATGACCGTTCACGTGTGCCTGAATTTGTTTGGACAAAGGGTCTTTTGTGATTGAGGCTTATCACTTTGTGAGCCATGGGTTAGTCTTCAAAATAGTTTTTTTCATTAATACCTAATTTATGGTGTGGAGGAGCAGAAAGGCAAGTTTGTTTAAATTTTTGACTCGTTAATTTTATTCTGTGAGCAGCTGAGTGTATGAGGATGCTTACACATGTGCTTCATGACATGACGAGCTAATTACAAACTCTTGAACACAAAAGCAGGACAAACCTGGCTGATTTCTCCTGCCAACTGTTTGCTAAACTGGCTCATTTGAATCACTGAAATGGCAGAAAAGTAAAAAGGCAAAAAAGTGACTGCTTGGATTTGCAAGTAAAACCAGCTTGCTTTTGACTGGGCAGGGGAAGAGATCAAGTGTGGGTGTGGGGATAGCTAGAAGTAGGGAAATAATAGGAATTCAGGATCAGAAGGAGAGAAAAGCAGGACAGAGATGAAGGAAACGAAAACCTCCCCTTTTTTGCAGCAGTAGACTCTTAATTGGCTTAACTATTTCAGTGAGCACTTACTTTTCTAGGTGATGGAAAAGGGTAGATGCCTTCAAAGAATAGCCCAGTCCAAGAATCAATAGCAGCCATTGCAGGATGGGCTGAATTGCCTTGGGAAGGTGAATTGTCTCTACCTGTTAGTGACATAGGGGATTCCATTCTAGTTTAAATGAATCTTTTAAATTTTAGACTGACATTGGGTGAAGCCTGCTATCAGACCAGAACACATGGAATTACCAACATTAAAATGTCAAGACAAAGATGAAGCAAGACATTTCTGTATGCTTAGTCTCAACCCAGGTTTCTATCCCTTCCGTTAGTGGAGCTAATATTCAGTACATTGAATGATGCAAATACAGTTTAGCAGAAGCATTTCTTGGTGCTAAAATCCATTGGTCACCACGTACTCCCACACCAAACATGTTGGATATTGTTGCTGGTTTGACACCAGGGTGAGCAATGCAGCTGATGAGCTTGAGGGAAGGGGTCTCACCCAGAGGGACCTTGGCAGTTTCCATCAAGTTCAACAAGGCCAAGTGCTACGTCCTGCACCTGGGCAATCTCCAGTACCAGTAATGACTGGAGGAGGAAGGGGTTGAGAGCAGCCCTGTGGAGAAGGACTTGGAGATGAAAACTGGATGTGAGCCAGCAATGTGAACTTGCAGCCTGAAAAACAGAGAGTTTTTGCCAAGACCTATGGATAGGACAAGGAGAAATGGTTTTAAGCTGAAAGAGGGTAGATGGGATTAGGTATAAGGAAAAAAACCGAGAGAAGTGATACACTGGAACTGGTTGCCCAGAGAAGATGTGGATGCCCCATCAGTGGAAGTGTTCAAGGTAAGGTTGGATGGAGCTTTGAGCAACCTGACCTCTGTCCCCATGTCAGGGGGGTTGGATTTAGGTGATCTTTAAGGTCCCTTCCAACCCGAACCCTTACGTGATTCTATGATTTGGACTCCTGTTAACATATCTTGAGAGGTTTTCAGTTCATTTCATACGTCAGATTTCTTTGCAACTGTCTTGTAGATTTCACAGGATCACAGAGTGGATCAGATTGGAAAGAACCTCAGTGGGTCATCTGCTCAAGCAGAATTACCCAGAGCACAGGGCACAAGGTTGTGTCCAGACAGGTCTGGAATATCTCCAGTAAGGGAGACCCCACACACTCTCTGGGCAACCTGTTCCAGGCCTCGGTCACTGCACAGGACAGAAGTTCTTCATATCCATGTGGAACTTCCTGGGCGTCAGTTTCTGCCCATTGCTTCTTGTTCTGTTGCTTAGATTTCAGGCTTGTTCTGAAGTGTCTCTGTTAGATCAGGAAGATGGTCTGGGAAAGCATTCAAAGCCAAAATGGGAAAGGGAGAACAACTCACCCTGAGCTATAAAGGATACCTCAGTGGGAAACATTGCATCAGAAGAATGGTTTCTATTTGGAGTTTCAGTGCATTAATGGTAACCTCAGTCACTGGCCTGCTGTTCTCAGGCTGTCATTTGTTGTACTGGAGCTCTCGGCATTGTCTGCCAGTTCTTGCCTTGAGAGGCCATTTCCAGTCTCCAGACTAGGGATGAAGCTGCTTTTCTTCTGGCTTTGTGTAATAAAGGTCCTGAAATGGACCTATGTACCAGCACCTGCTCTGTCACCCCAGCACCTTTAATGAGGCGTTCGAACTACCATGGGATGTACATCATGGAACAGGGTAGAAGTGCATTGGGATATTTTGTTTTTTTCCAGATGATACTTCTGAAAGTTTGCAGGCAGGTCTCTCTTAAGTTGTCACTTTGATCATTGCCTATTAAAAAACTTCCCAAAATGTCCTTAGCAGCCCATCAGGAACTGGTCCACCCTTAAGATTTACCAGCTCCATGATGTTGATTAAGGGTTGATTTTTTCACACTTCTGATTGATTGGCAATTATGAGGTCTGCTTGTTACAGGTTTCCAGCATAGAATCAGTGATTATTTTTCTCTGTTAACGATGTTATGAGCCAAGCTCTGAGCCTCTGGCAATTCTCTGAATTGCTCATCATCATCTTGAATTTAGATTTCATGATAATTAGGATGTCTGAGTTGGACAGTGAGAATGGGCATGCTGATCTAACCCTCTACCACATAAGTTGTTATTTCCCAAGCCATCTGCATGTTGTGAAAGCAGACTGGGAAGCTCCTCAAATTTTTAAAGGTGAAGAGGATAAAAATAAGTTTTCCTTAACAAGCCATTTCTGATTGCTTTGCAAACCACATCTTGAGTGTCAACAGGACTTAGAGGGGAGTCTGGCCACATAAAGCTGTAAACAGGAATTAAACAGACTGTGTTTTGTAGATGCATGTTGCTCAAAGTTGCTCCCCACTTGCTTTTGAGAAGACTCAAACCCTCCCCAGAGCTGTGTGGGGTGGTTTGCCCCTTCTCTTCTTGCTGGTTCTCAGTGCTCTCAGAAAATGAAACAAGCCAAAATGGGGCACTAGTCACAACCAGATGTTGGGCTGCCTCGTGTGCCAGGAAGTGGCGGGTGATAAATCCCAGGCAGGCCTGTGTTGGAGGAGGGGAGTGAGACACACCCCCCACACATGTGATTGCCATTAACCATTGGCTTTGCCAGAGGGAAGGGAAAAAACAGGGCAGGGAACAAAAAGGGGTTTGCGTCCGAGGGGCCATGGGGCAACTTTCAGAGGAGGCAGGGTAAGACACACTGACTTACATGTTGTCTCCGTGGGACAAATGCCAGTGCAGGAAGGTTTTAAGTAGCCTTCAAGAGTCAGGAATGTGAGAAATGAGCATCAACATGAAATAAACGCATGCAAAATGCATTTATTTAGGTTAGAGGGTTTTATTAGCTCATCTTAGAGAGAGGACTATGCGTAAGAGTCTGTTGCCTACTTTATATGCCTGGTCAGGTGGACCTTCCTGCCTTTTTGCTCATTTATTTTTCACCGCCCAAGCATGTGAACATGGTGTTGAGAACAGAAACATAGCCAGAGCCAAACCAGGTAAAATAAACCCTGATTCTTGCAAGTGGCTGCAGGCAGAATTCCATCACAAACAGGCAATGAAATAGAATCGTGGGATCACTTGCCATATGGTAATTCAGGTTGGGAGAGGGAGCCCTGAAGGGCTCTGGTCCTACCTCCTGCTCAAAGCTGGATCAGCTACAGGGCAGACTGGGTTACTCAGGGATTTGCAGCAGGTAGCATATAGGATGTTGGGAAACAGGACAAATGCTGAGATGGTTATGTAGCCTTTCTCTCTGCATACTGAAAATCTCAGCCTTTAGTTTTGGTTTTAAATTAGATGTTTCTGTTTGAACCACAGTTAAGAACTTTGAACTAAAACCTCTTATCCTACAGTCATCTTTAGCTACCACTGTACACATAGACATGGGTACAGGACAACTGGTGCAAAATACCCTAAATTGTCTGTCTGGGAAGTCTGGGATGGGAAAAGAGAGAGGATTAAAAGCTAAGGAGGAGTCATCCCTAAGTGTACTGGGAATAAGATGGTTCCTGGAGGACTGACTGGCCCAAAGCAAGGCAGAGAGTTTAAGAAGTGCTGTCTAATTTGGGGCAGCAGGGTGGAACAGCAAGAGGGACACTGGTTAGGGGGAACAGGAGAAGGAAGAGTGTTGGCTGCATGAGTGTGTGGGGAAGAGCTGGGAAGGGATCAGAAAATTCTGGCAGAAAAGAAAGGAGTCTAATGGTGCTGAGATCCCAGGAAACATTACCTCTGTGTGCATGTAAATAGTAATAGTAATGCAGGAGCTGGTTGTATGGGAGTATAGTTCATGTTCGGAAAAACATGAGGTTAAGTGATGTTAGAAGCAGAGTTGAAGATGCATGCTTTAGCATAATGGGAAACTCATTATGCATACGTTTAAATATCTTCTCCAGTACATCCAGTGCTTTATAAAGGTCATAGGCTCATTCGTGGAGTTTAAAAGCCAGGAGAGACCGTGGGATCATCCAACATGATGTAATACATATAAATCTAATTGCATCTTATCCAGGTACCTTTATACTAAGCTCAGTACAATAAACACATCCTGTCTTGGGGTTTAGACCTTGTCTGGAGAACCCATAAGAAGGACAAGACATGTGTAGCAGTGATAGTAAAGATTAGTGATCCTGACTGTTTAAGACCTGCAGTGTTTCTATAATTTAGGAAATGTGCTATGACTCCTGCTAGACTGAATTGTTCACTGGAAGCTGGCAGTTTCCTTCTCTTCATACATCAAGGCATCTTTCACAGACTCCATGTTGATACAGTAAACATCACTCTCTTCCATTCTCCAGCATAAAGCATTTTTTCAGGTCTCGAATCACTTGACAAACTCATCTCTGTGTCTTCATTCATCTTTTTTCAAGTTAAAGCAAATGGATTGCAAGAATCATAAAATTATTAAAATTGGAAAAGACCTCTGAGATCTGTTAACCCAGCACTACTGTTTTCACCATAAACCATATCCCTCAGTGCCACATCCACACCTTTTTTAACATTTCCAGGAACGGCGATTTCACCATCTCTGTGGGTAGCCTGTTCCAATGCCTGACCACCCTCTCAGTGAGCCAAAACTCCATCCTTTAGATAGGATTTGACTGTACTCCTGCCCCGCTGCTCTCCTGAGTGAAGGTTTGCTGCCATAGTTGTGTGGGCACGAGCAGACTGAGGTCATCAACCCAAGCACGCCCTGTGGCTAATGACCAGCAACAGATTTTCTATTTGGATGTTTCATATCTGAACAATTCAAGATTTATTGCTTCCCCTGAGGTTCTTTTAGGACCAGATTTTTTCATCAAATTGTTTGTCTAACTCCATCCTCACATGCAACTTCCTACCCGGCCACAAAATCAACTATGTAGTGTTTATATTTATTTAGAGGCATTCTGTTCTCCATTTTTGTTTTTGTTTTTGGTTTGCCTTTTTTTTTTTTTTCCTTAGTTTATTAGCATTAACTTTACATTTATTACAATACAGGGTCTGATAAATTATAATATTGCAGTCTTCCAGATTGGCATAAATTGTCTGGTGTTCTGTGGATATAGTGGAATTATGCTTGCCTCTCCTGTGTGAGTTATTTGAATTTGAAACCGTGGCAGTGCAGGGCATGTAAAATGTTGCTAAAGCATAAAATTGCAACAAGCAGGGAATTTATGTGTGTGCTAATGTCAAAAAGAATGAATTAAAATGCTGAGTGATTGCTCAGTGAAGCAGATGGACGATAAGGAATGCACATGCAAACTCAGACGGCCTTTTTAGAAAATCCTAAATTTTACCATTCAATTATTAATAATTCTATCTGAAGGAAATTTGCATGTACAGTAAATTTGATATGCAGAATCCTTTCAACTTGTATTCATTGTTAGGGTTTGCCTTGCATGTACGTGTGTCAGGCAAGTAATGATCATTTTGTCTCAAGCTCCTGCAGAAAAAAGATGAACTTTGGAGAGCTTTGAAAAATGCCATTAATCATCTCTGCTTCCCCCACAAGGAAGAATGGTTTTGAGATTAGGGCTTTGGAGGGGCACTTGGAGGATCTGATTTGTATTTCTCAGATCTGTCACGAACATTCATACATCTTCAGGTTGTAATTCAAAATAGTTTATCTAGAAGCTCAGTAGAGGCAGAAATAACCCCATTTTCAAATGCAATAATTTGGTTAGGTATTAAGCCCTCTGTAAACTCCTTTGCAGCTATGGGAGTTTTTGAAAGGACTAAACACGTGTCTCTCTGTACCAAGTTCCTACCTTTAAAATAGGAATAATATATTTCTTTGACCTTTTAACTTTCATCTTCCTTTGATTTTCTGTGCTGATTATAAACGTTTTGGAGCAGGGACTCTCTTAAACTATGTTTATGTGGTTCCAGAGAGGACCTCAGCCTTGTTTTTGCCTTTGGGTACAATTGTTAAATTAATCCTAATTTCCAGTCATATAGCCTAAAATTAGAAGTCTGGGAAGAGAGTAGGTTAGCAGTTTTTAGACACATAAAAGGCTGTGGTAGAGACGTGGGGGATTGCCTATTGATCACCTTACATGAGCAGCTAAAAGCATGAACTGTAGCAAAGGAATTTCAAGCTCTATATTCAGAAAAATGTTACAGAGGTAAAAAGAGAGGTATTCTGGAAAAGTCTGAATGTTTATTGTGGGGTCTGCATCATTGAGGGTCTTTAAAAGCAATCTAAATTGAATGGGTCTAGATCTATGGGTCTAGAAGGGTAGACCAGATGGCCCAGCAAAGTAATTTCCAGCCCTATTTCTCTGTGACATGCAGCTCTAATTTGCAGTTGCCTCAGGCTGAGCTAGTGACTTGCCTAAACCCACATAGTGTGTTGTTCAGAGGGTCAGGGTTTGCTGTGCTTCTCCTCTGACTATTTGCCAGTTGAACTCTCTGTGGACTTGTCCTCAGGAGTGCCAAAGCTAATGCTGCTCTTTCACTTTGGGATGTTTTTTCCTGAAGCACAAAACTCTACCTTGAAATATGAGTTTTCCAACCATGAAGGCGGACATTTGTTTTCACACAGAACTTGAGGCAGGGCAGGAGAAGGTGTTTGGTTTTTGGTGACACTACCCACATGTGATTTTTGGCTGGGCATGCAGAGTGTGGAGTGGAAAGCCTTATGTTCCAGCTGGCTTCACTCTACAGCACAGGAGTCCCTGCCAGATTTCTCAGGACAATTTAAATCAGCTCAGACTCTGGCTTGCTCTCTCTTGTGCAAATGGGAAGGTATGAGCATCTGTGCTGGGGGTCTTATTCCGTACCTAAACTCGTTGAGTTAGGTGTTAATGCATGGTGATGAATGGGCACTGCTCAGAGCACAGGGGCTGTCCTGTGAAATAATTTGTAGCAAAGCCTCTCTTGTCCTAGGGATGAGTGGCACAGTAGGACTTGCATCTAGCCAGATGTTTTTCCTTCAAAAGGGAAAAGGGCAGTCACACGTATCCCAACTACCCGAGGGCAGCGATCCAGTCTACGGCCAGCTGTGAGTGGGGAGAGCGCTAGCTGGCATGGGCCAAGTTGCTGTCGAGCACTGTTTGAACATTTAAAGAGTACAAATGATCATTTGCTAGTGCTTGGACCAATGCCCTGGGCCTCCTCAGTTTGCAAGGAGGACCTACAGCAGCAGTGCCAGCACACCAGGGAGCTCAGTGCTGGGAGGACCATGCAGCTGAGCTCTGTAGGATGTGCTGGAGTTCCATCCTGGCAGAACAGCATGTCACTCAGCTGAAGCCTGTACTCTTGCAGCAATTAGTGACTCACATCAGAAATCCAGTGTTTAAACCTTCTTCTAAACTCATGACAGAAGCTCCGTGCTGTGCTCCTGGTGCTTTGGCCAGGTATCAAGACACTCAGCTGGGAGCACCCAGACAGGCGGAGGGCCAGCTCTAACCCTGTCTTTTGTGGTTGCTCTGAGAGCTGACAGGCCTTGTGGTGTGAGCCAGTGCACCTCAGACCTGGTGGCTGGGGGGACATGCCCGTAGACTCAGTGTACCATGCATTTGGGAAATATTTTGGTTGGGTTCATTTTTGAGGAGAAAGAGTTGGTAATTATCAGCTGTGGACCAAGGCTGTCTAAAGATTTTAAAAGGAAATATTTTCTTCTTGACAAAGGATACATTCAGATTTTATGGTAGTGCATGTATGGCACTGGAATATTCTATTCTAATACGCAAATCAAATTTACTTTGGTTTTTTGGGTTACTGGCTTGTAGCCTTTGCTACACTCTTCAGGTCTGTTGCAGACAGACACACAGGACCAGTCTCTAAACAGTTCATGATGTTCAGCATTTGGCTTACAAGTGAGGACTAGAGAAGGCTGTGGAGCTGACAGCCCTATAGCCTGGGGTGGATATGCACTGGTTGTCAGCAGAAATCACAGTCTCAGCCGTGTCAGCTTCACACATCACCTCCCTGTCACAAGCCAGCTTTGGAAGGACCATGTCTGGGTACGAGGCCCATGCTGTCCCAGGGTAGAGGGGATATTCATTATGTTTTTGGCATTCAAACCATGACAGCCAACAAGTCTTCCTGTTAGAGTTACTGGTAGTTGTGACTTTTCCTGCTGACTGCTGGAACAAGGGTAGCACATTAATTTCACTTAATTTGTCGCTCAGACATAATCTTTTGCCTTTTTTGGCATATTTTTTGGCTGACGTCTGTGTAGCCCTTGAATCCTAATCTGTTAATGTCTGAATGGTTGTGTCCACCTGGGTAAAAGAGCAATTCCTTTATCCAAACATTCCTCCCAAGAGGCCAGGACGTGGTCTGGTTTGTGCTGGCCTGGCAGTCAGAAACCTCAGCAAACTCTTCAAATTCCACAGTGGTCACTTCCACCCTATGGGTGTAGAAGGGCTCAACTGTTTTGAATTTCCCCCCTATATTTGTAAAAATAAAATGATTCCTAATCAAATAATTAAAAGTGCTTTGTTTGATTAAGGCCCACATTTATCAGCAGGATTTTTACAGCTCTTTGCTGCCATTAGTGCTAAAGCTGGAGCACAGAACAAAGGAGATAGAAGGCTGGGTCAGGCCTAATGGCACAGCTAGCTTTTAATCCCTCTCCTGACAGTCCATCTTTCATGGTGGCTTGTGTCCATCTGTGTTCATGTGCCAACAGTAGCAGAAGCCAGTGTAAGGCATCCTATTGAGCTCTTTGTAAAGGTGTTTTGGGGCAAGACTTCCACTAATAATCATTTCTAGGAGGAATTTGAGCCAGGCCTGGGAGCACAGCCATGGTAAGATGTACCTGTACTTAGGTTGGGTGGAGAGCTGCAGTGTTTGTAATCTCTGGCTGCTGTGGAAATGGGAAGATGCAGTTTGTCATGTCTGTGGGTGGTCATCTTACCAGAGCTGTATCTCTGCTCTGCACACTCAGTGCTGACATGGACATTTCTCTAGGACTGTTTCCTCTGTTTTCTTTCTGAGAGTACAGTTAGAGTCTTCCGTGCTGAAAAACACCTCATAAATACCAGTAGAAGTACAAGAAAATAAATAAATGCAAAACATGCCTGTAAGAAATCAAAGCATCCTAGCATCATAGAGTGATTTGGATTGGAAGGGACCTTAAAGATCAACTCATTCCAACCCCCTGCCATGGGCAGGGACCCCTTCCACTAGACCAGCCTGCTCCAAGCCCCATCCAGCCTGGCCTTGAACACTTCCAGTGATAGGGTGGCAACAGCTTCTCAGGGCAACCTGTTCCAGGACTTCATCACCCTCACAGTCAAGAATTTCTTCCTAATATCCGATGTAAATCTACCCTCTTTAGGCAGGGCACACTTCTTAAAAGAGCTGGAGGTGTTGGCCTGAGGGAGCTCCATCAGAAAATGGACTTTTGTTTTCATTCAGTCAAATTGAGAGGGAAAAGGATTTTTAATATCTGACTATAACATCACATTTTTGCAAAAATGCCATCATGATTAATTATGTCCAAGTGTGGCTCTGAAGCCTTGTCTAGATGGGGATCATTGCAGGCTGAGAGTATGAGTGAGCATAAGAAGTTATCTTTTATCTCTACCGTTGTTTCTAGCACAGGAAAAAAGCACTGATGGGAAGCAATCTTTGCTCATTAAATCAAATGATTGATACAAGCATGGCTTAAGCGTAAGTTCTACAGTAGCTTTACAGAGTAGTTGTAGGGGTATTTAAAAGAGGAATCTTAGGAACCCAAGAACATGGGGGAGGTTTAGCTGTGCATCTGTCATCTATTTTAGTTCTCTGTTATTTGCATCATTTAACTGAAATATGGAAAGATTAAAAGTCAAAGACTTCCCTTTGACATAAAAAGGAACAACATTTATGGCTTGAATTTGACCCAGGAGACTATTTTATCCCACCATCTCTCCCTTAAACCCTGCTGGTGTCCTTGATGGATGAGGTGCCCAGTATGAAATCCTTTCGCAATCACATGAGCCTGCTGGACTCTCTAACACAACCTTGGTGTTCCTTGTGTTTAACAGGACAAGAAGACATTGGGGAAAGATGTGGTAATGCATTTCCTTCCTGTTTCTGGGCAGTAGCAGCTCTACACTGTGCTAATAAAGTAGTTTCATAAAAGTAGTTTGATAAGAGTTTTCAGCTCGGGCTGGCTGAGTTCAGTCCCTTCATCCTTGGAGGAGGCTGAGACCTGCTCTCCATGGAGCTCTGACAAGTTGAAGGGATGTGTCCTGCTCCACGAGGGCAGATGGTGCAGCACAGATGGGCTGTTGGAGCAGGTACCTCTGTATAAATCAGTATTTTTGCCACAGACACGGCTGGAATGTGTGCAGGAACAGTTCGGGGGAGTCCAGGCAAATTTTTTCAGCCATCTTCTTTGCCTGTGGAGCATTTTAGCATTCCGTGTTTCTAAAGGGCTGTCCATTCGGATAACGCACAGCTGATAACATCCCTGAGCTGAATATGTGTCATGGCCCTGTGTCTGGGTACAGTCCCACAGGGCTATTCCAGCTTTCTGTGCTGTGGACAGGCAGCAAATTCAACTCTTTGCTTGGCCTGACACATCTCCAGGTCATCACTGGGTCCCGTGTTTGTTGTGCTGCCACAGACCTGTGATGTGATGTCCCACATGCTCTGAGCCCTGAGGAGCAGCAGTGACCTCCCAAGCTTGGACAACTGCTTAGTCTTTGTGTTTGACCTCTGGACTTCACTGAGCACATCTGTACTGATGAACAAAATAGTGCCAAAGCCCAGACCTTGGCCAGGTTGGTGGTGCCCTGGGCAACCTGATCTAATGAACGGCATCTCTGCCATGGCAGGGAGCTTGGAACTAGGTGGCCTTTAGGGTTTTTTTCAGCCCAAGCCATTCTATGATTCCATAATTCTATGATCCTGTGACACTGGAACTCAGTGGACTGTCCTGCTAAGTTTGTGTTGCATGGTCTGGACCTGGCTTAGAAGTCAGCAGGGACCACATGCTATTCCCAGCGGGCATTTTGGATCGAGTCACCTTGTTTTGAGTGTGAAGAGAGTTTAACGACACAAAGGTCACAGTGTACCAGGTGAACAGTGTGTTTAATTTTCTTGCATCACAGCAACCACAGTTTACTTCTTCCAGAACACGTAAGAGTGGAGGTTAAAGCTCTTTGTGTCATTGTAAACAGTTTCAAGGATCAGATGATCTTTATTTTATCTATCACGAAATCTTCACAGGTCTAAACAGAACACCGGAAGGACCACACACATTTCCCTTCCCAGTTTCCTCATTGTTCAGGGCGATGAAGCTGGTGAAGGGCCTGGAGAATATCTTATGAGGAGTGGCTGAGGGAGCTGGGGTGCTTAGTCTGAAGGCTCAGGGTGGACCTCATTGCTCTCTACAACTCCCTGAAAGGAGGTTGAAGCCAGGTGAGGACCAGTCTTTTCTGCCAGGTCTCAAGTAAAAGGATGAGAAGAAATGGCCTTCAGTTGCACCAGGGGAGGTTCAGATTAGATATTAGAAAAAAAAAAATCATTGAAAGAGTGGTTGGATATTGGAATAAATTGCCCAGGGAGGTGGTGGGATCACTCTCTGGAAGCATTCAAGAGGTGTCTGAAATGTGGATTTGTTTTAAGGGTGATTATGGTGGGACTGGGTTGATAGTTGGATTAGTTGATCTTGAAAGTCTCTTCCAATCTTTGTACTTCTGTGAGTGTGTGATGATTTCAGGCACCCTTTGTGTGATGGGGCTAGACTCATCCCTCCTGTGCGTCAGTTCCTTTTCGGATCACAGCATCCCTCTTCTTCCTCAGCCAGGTGCTTGTTGGATAGCAGATAGCTGTAGGTATTGTTTACTTAGTCTCTGACCTTTCAGGAGAAGGTAAAAAACCACATCTTCAGATGACATCAAGACCCCCCTAAGGAAGAGCAACATTTTCTGCTTCTGAAGGGAATCTGGGGGAATACAAAATCTGAGGGTGGACATTGTCTTCATGAATAACAAGCAGCACCAACCACTTCACTGCCTGCTTGGCCTGCAGGGAAACAGGTAGGCTGGGTCTTCAAGGCCAGATACATATCCCTACTCATTGCAGGGGTTTGGATTAGATGACCTTTAAAGGTCCCTTCCAACCCAAACCATTCTATGATTATTTGAAGGGTCATCTGACTGTTCATCTCACCTCTGTCCTTTCAGTCCTGTGACAGCAGATTTACAGGGTGGTTCAAGCTGCATGAGGCTTGGTGCAAGACCCTGCTGTGCAAACTGCTGTGACTCCCCTTGGAAGAGCCGGGGAAACAAGTGAGATGTCAGAGTTACTGCTCATATGTCCCATTAGATGCCTAAGTTTGAATAATGGCCCGGCAATTTCACTCCTTTTATCAGCCTGCTGTAGGGAGAACTGCCTGAAGATGTGTTTTGGTTTCCAGCTCTGTGAAACTTGGCTGCAGACTCGTACTTGGGTGCCTCCAGAGCTGGTGCTGCTGTTGGGAAATTGGGCAGGCAGTTCCTTGCACCAGCTGCTGTACAATCACAAAGATGCCATTTCTTCTCCATACAGCATTTGTAATAAGTGTGCCTCTTTTACAACGGGCCTCACTTTGAACTCTATTTGTCTTAGACTTTCCATTACCTGGAGCATAAATGGAAGCGAATTATTTGCTCAAGGGTGAAAAAAAACCAGCTTTGATGCAAGATTTTTTTTTAAAATACAGATTTTTAAGATAGCTTCTTTATTTTTCACAGAGAAAAGTCTGAAAAACTCAAAGATGGAAAGCTCAGACTGGACAGAACAGTGATCCAGTTCTCACCCTCCACTGTAACATTGATTTTAATGGAATGGTAGAGGTCTAAACAAGGTAGTGAAGTAACAGATTTGTACAGTGGACTTGCTAAAGTTCATGCTGAACTGGAAGAAAGTTAGGAAGGAGGTTTACCTGAGTGCAAATGAGATTAATCTCCTGTCTTATTCCACTGAAACAGCCAATGTTTTGATCTTAGTTCAATTATTTGTTGTATTCCCCCTGTGCCCAGGAGTTATGGGCATGAATCACAGCCTTCTCCTGCCAAGCTGAGGTCAGTTTTAATACTTTAATATTTGATATATCTCCTATCAGCAGTCTGCATCTGGCAGTCAACAAGTTAACAACTATTTTTCTCCTCTAGCTGTTATGATCCCATGCAGTTATTAGAGTAAAGGCAATTAAGGTGGATTACTTCAGATTTTAAGTAATGTGGATGGTTATTGGAATGGCAATTTATAACATCTTGTCATTATAACCCAAGCAGGTTGTGAGGTAGATCTTATCCTGTGCAGCTGCATTGATAGGGATTAATTTTCCTTTGGTGACTCCTGTTTGTGAGCTGAGCAAATCCTGCAGCATGTCTTTACAGAGATGGGCAGTGGCTCCCTTGGTATGAGGTGGGGTCATCCCAGCATGGGACAGAAGTACTTTGAAGGACTGTATTTATGAGTTTCTCTGCTGTTTACAGGGTCTCATAAACCATCCCTGTCTATCCCCTCATCCAGGAAATTAGTTTGTTAAAGGTTTACTTGTTCAAAAGGTGTTCATAGCCTCTTTGTGTTGGATTAATCCTTTTATCTGATGATAAGATATCAGGCTTGGTAGGCTCAAGATATCCAGTGGAGGGAACAAATACTGCAGTACAGAGCATTATATTCCACTTGAAAGAAGTGGCACCTTAAACTGAGTGCATGCCAGATAAAGGCTCTGCCCTGGGTTCAAGTTGCTAGCAGCGAAGGTATGTGTTAAAGTCTTCATGTTTTTTCTAAGAATCCCAGAAAAGAAGCCTAAAAATAGAGGTCCTACAGTATGGAGTTCCTTGGCTGAGAGTTAGCAACCTGCATTTCCTTTGGAATATGTGATAAGAAACACTTTCAAACACATGGCAGGATAAGATGTGTCTCCATTTACTCATTTTAACGGATTGAATTCGGTAATTTTGAAAAGGGAGCGATGCCAGTGGATGGGCCCTGCTATGCAGACAGGCAGAATCTGGGCTGTCCGGAGCAAAGGCCACCAGAAAAAGGGCATTACTGAACTTCCCAGAATGATCCCCTGGGGCTTGGCTGCGGTGACAACCTGGTGAATCAAGTATTGTGAGCAGTCAGGGTCTTTAGAGACCTGCCAACCTGTTAGAGAGGTCTTAGGGGAGCCCCAAGTAGTCCTGGAACAATTTCTGTACTAATTGGTGGGTAGGATTAGATTCAGGATTGTTTAGCTCTGTTAACTTTGGAATAAATGAGAGAAGCTTTTTGCCCAGCAATGTCCTACTCCTCAATGTATATCCATACATAATTTGCAAGCTTGCAGCTCAGTCTTGCAAAACTTTACATGCACTAATGCAGGTATTTAACTGAAGGGGTTAAACTGAGGGATTAGTCAGCCTACCTGTATAACTGATGGAGGGACAAATTAACCACCTCCCATCCCAGTAAAGTGCCTTTGATTAGGTGGCGTGAATCCAGGTATCATTTGAGATATTCATATAAATGAATCTTAATAACACGTGTGGAGAGTGGAAAAGAACAGACTGGTGTGCATGAAATATCCCTGCTGAACATTTCATGAAGCCTAATAGAAACAAGCACTTAGCTTTAAAAAAACTTGTGTTCTCTTAAAAAAGAAAAAAAAATCACTATTAAGTACTGGAAAGCTGCCACAAGAATCCAGCACTGCTATTCCCACACTTTCTTCCCAGTGCTCCCAGACTGTAGCTGCAGGGCAAGTTGCATAAGAGCGTGGGGTAGGTGCTCAGGAACATCCTCACTGGGCTATAACAAAACCCTGGCATTGTTTTCCATGGTGTGTATTTGCTTTTATGTGGCGTCAGGAAAGTGACGGTAATTTGCTGTTTCACAAAACTGGCAGTTACTCACAGTAGCAATTGTAGTAAGATTTGGGCTTGCAGTCCTTACTGCTCCCTCGGGATATGCATGGAAGCAAGATGATGCACGCTACGTGTTTTTCTACCAGAAAAATAAATAAAATAAAATACATAAACCATGCAAAGAACTTTTCACAGTCTCCAAGCCAGATTATTTAAAGCTGATGCTGTGTTTCAAGAGAGGTTCTGCCTGTAAATGTACTTCTTTGAAAAAACAGGGGAGGCTTAATACTCTCATAATTAAAAAACATCTATAGGGTTTTTCCTCAAACTTTCCACTGTGCTCAGGAAATCTCAGGCCCAAAGGAGGATGTCTCACAGGTTATGACCATGTGAATGGAAGGATTTATATTGAAAACAGTTTTGCCACTTTGTTCACAGATCCTTGGATTTCAAGTTTGTTAGTGTAGCCTGGCTTCTATAAGCCAAGTGTTGAACCACTGAGGAGCCAGTGATCCCCACACTGAGTTTTGGGTGTCAAACTAAACTGGGTTTTTGTTCAGTAAATACTGATCTGCATTCATCTGTGTATAACTGAAGGGCATTCAGCACTGTAGCTGCCTTACACAGTTTTGTTCTCTCCTAATCTTTATTCCAATGCAATTGATAACCTTTCCCTGTGCAGGGTTTCCAGTTTGGGCATCTCATGGCATCCTGGGAATTGCCACATTAAGTCAAACATGTGACCAGACAAAGTCACTGCCTTTAATGGCAGAGGTTACCAGCTGCTTTCTGATGACATTCCTCAGCTCCTGCTATCAAGACACTTGATATCTTTTTGGGAAAAAGGTCTAGTCCCTTGCCTAGTTCTCTGCTGTTCGATTGCAGAGGGGAAAAGCTGATGAACTGATAAAGAACTAGCATGCACTCTTGGATAAGTAGCACTTGGATATAAAGAAAATATTTTTGTACAGAGTGTAGTTTTCCTGCCGTAATTACAAACACTTTAATTAGGCAAGGAGAGCAGATGGGAAGACTCTCCAAGCTGTGCCTGCCAGCAGACACTGAGACAAAACATGGGGGAATATCCAGAGATATGCTGGTTGTGGTTTCTCTTTGAGTTAGGTTTTTTTCTGGATTGCTTTTCTGGTGTCTCATGGGTCATCAGTGGTCAGTGGACTACAAGGGTGGGTGGCATAGCTTCAGAGACAGGCACAGGAATTCCCCATAATATCTATCTTGGTCAGTAGTCTCAGAGGAGAAATGATATTCCTAACTCTTGGAATAGAATGGTTGGATCATATCAGGCTAGTTCTTGGCTCAGATACTCAAGCATGAGGCTTCTTACTCTGATATATTCATATTTATATTCAAAAATATTTGGGCAGTTCAATGCAGCTGCAGATGTTATTTTCCCTGGTACCTTCATTTCCTGCCTGGGCTTCTGCTTCCCTGCCATTCCTCTCCTGTCCTTGGTGGAGGTTGGCATGGCTTCCCATCAGCTTTAGATTTCAGGACCTCTGGCCGTTTACTCCATCCCTTTCTCCCTACTTTATCTCGGATATCCTTGCCCTGGCTCTCATGTAAGTGTCTCACAGTGATAGATAATGCTCACCCAACATGGCTTTTGGGTACGCAGTAATGGAGACCTCCAAGGACTACTTTCCCTGACAGTGTTTGTGTACACCTTTCACTGAGATTTAAGGCAGTGTCTTCTGGCCCAGGTTTTACAGAATTGGTTGCTGTGACTCAGCTGATTCCTGATAACTTGCAGGGCTGGAACCACTTGGGTATGTGCTGGCATCCTGAGCAGAGAGACTCTCCCTTGCTGGTGAGCAATTCCTCGCATGAGCAATGCCCTGACTCTGGATCAGCCACACTTGAACACACAATACTCACTGCTCTGTCAGCTTCCTCCTGGGAGCCACATATTGTGCCACATATTTTCCTGGAAAATAGATAAGCTGCACAAAAGAATTTCTGCCGAGCCCTATATCCTAAATGCCAAAACAGTTCTGTACTATAAGGGTGATCACCATACTCAGAGTTGGAAGGGGCTCACAAAGATCATCAAGCCCAGCTCCTAAGTGAATGGCCCATACAGGGATTGAACCCACAGCCTTGGCATTTTTGGCACCAGGCTCTACCCAGCTGAGCTAAGGTCTTGCAGTGTTAAATGTCTGACTGAAATGAGTGAAGATGAGGAGAAGAAATAGGAATTGTGTCAAAGTCCGAAAATTAGTGCAACTCTACTTTGATCCAAAGTGGAGTGGATATATTTAGAGCATTGCATAAAATTCCAGTTTGTAATAAGTCTCTCTTAAGAGCAACAAACAAGTATTCCCTAAATGCCTAAGAAAGCCAGGGCTGGTTTGCAAAGTACCAGTGGAGGTATGTGGCAAGTGCAGCCCAAACAGGGGGAATAGGGATGATTGGCAGAATGAACCTGACTTCCTTATTAATCTGATTGTTCTGAGCCTGGTAGAGATGAGATACAGCCATACTCCAGCAAGGTCCTACAGCTACGGGTGGCAAAGGTCCTATTCTGGGATGTAGCTGAGCATGCTGGAGTTTGAACAAGAATCAGCCTGAGTCTCATCCTCCTCAAGATGCACTATCTTGTGAAAATGCAGAACTCTCCTGACTTTGGGAGCAGGCAGAAATTTACCAGATGAAAGTAACTCTTTGTATCTGCAGGTATCTCTTACAAGGCTTTCTTCCTTTTGATCCATTTTTCTTTCCAAATAGAACATGTAGGGAGCAGACTGGTGCATGTGATGCTTTCCCCTGTGCCCTTTGGAGACCAAAAGCCACATCAAGCAGGAGATTTATGAGTTGCTGGCAATAGATGCTTCATATTCTGTTATTACATTTCAGATGATGAAAGAAGAACAACTGACTTTCATGGCTATGAAAGCAGTAGGAAAACTGCCTGTGGATAGATCGAGCACATGCATCACTGGATAGAAATTAAGGTGTTTATAGCTTCAGATTCTGATTTGGAAAGTTCAAGATAGAAGGAAAATACCTGAGTAAAAGATGTGAGGCAGTTCATAAGATTTTAACTCAGATACACTCAGGAGAATAAATCCCAAGGTAACATTATGATTCATTAACTATCCCTAATTAGGCTCCTAAATTTAAGTAGACAGAATCTCCCCTGGAGGCTTTCAAAGGCACCCACCTTTCACTGTTGATTATACAGGGAGTTTAGGAACATAGCTTATTTAAGGAGGACTTCTTCCTTAGGTACCCACAGGGCATGCATGGGTTGAGTTCCCAGATTAGGTGAATTGTATCTTTTAAGAAGGTTATTGCATTTCTGGGCAGGCAGAAATCAGAGGACCCAGGGAAAAGTGTTCTGCTGCCCTGTGCAGGAGGAGAAGAGCCTGGGAGGAATAGTGCTCCTGTTTGTCTCTTTCCTGTGGAGTCTCAGCTGGAGGTGCAGCGTTTCCTAAATCTCCTTCATCTCCTAAAGCCTCTAACATCACTGGGCCTTTTACCCAAGAGAGATTCCACTGGGAGGAATGGTGAGACCGAGCTAATTTGTGTTCCACGGGCTTTGTTTCTGGACTGGAATTGCTTCCACTTCTGAAGTTGCTTCTCTGATTGCAGCTATAGGAGGAAAAGATAAGCATGTCCTTTTCTGTGGAGGGCAAACAAGAGAAAGGGTTGTCTGTATTATATTTATATCCTTACTGCACAACATTTCTGTAGTTGGCTGCTGCCAGGCGATACAGTAAAAGGCAAAGCATCTGGGCTGTCTCAGGAGGAGTCTTGGCAGAGTGATCCAAAAGTTTGTATGGGTTGTGTCAGACATCCCAGCTTGTACCACTTCCCACCACCCCCAAATCACCAGCAGAAGACAGATTCCTGCTTTGGGCAGAGTCTGGAGGGAGGGGCAGGGAAGGAGGGCCCTGGCTCAGGCTGTGGGCTCGGGGAGGTGTAGGTGGCTTTGGTTATGACGGGGCTCTTTTCCCAGACAGTCTCACTTGCTTTCTGCACGGTGCTTGGAAGTGGCCTTCCTGTAATTGGCATGAGTCACTTCCTTGTTATTGGTGGTTTGGAACCACCATGTGTGGAAAACATGCCTGCAGCAGGCTCAGGAACTCCCTCTTGCATTCGGTTTTGCATTCGGACTTTGCATTCGGTTTCAGGATTGCAGCCTATATACGCTCTGGGTGAAAAAATGTCCTTTTTAAAATAACTGAAGGAGATGGAAGCTGAGGTCTGGACCACTTGTGTTCGTTAAGTCTCTGGTCTGGTGTTTGGGGTTTTTTTGGTTGTTTTTCATGGCAGTTTGTTGATCAAATCCCAACTTTCAGACTTAACTGTTTGTTGCAGAAAGTCCCTTCAAGTTTCCTGTTGTCTCCTGGGGCACTTTACACTTCCTATTTAAATTATATTGTACCTTCACTATTTTTGGGATATAGGATGGTATAGGATGGTATGACATGGCTTTGCAGCCAAGGCACAGAGCTGATGTTGAGTGCACTCAGCCTTTTCCATAACTCATGGAAACATTTGAGAGCTGTGGGATCTGATGATCTCCTATCAGGTGGTTATACTCATATCTGACCAAAATTCACCCCTGTCAGAGTGTCTGGTGGCAGGGTAGGACTTGAAGGTAGGCTTTGGATTTTTGACACAACACATGTGATCATGAGAAGAGGCAAAACCTCTTTCCATGTGAGGCCCTGAGCTAGATGGAGCCTGGATAGCTGGAAAAGGTTTCAGCTTGTTCCTTGGCCATATCTGAGACCCTTGGAATAAAGCCAAGGGGGTAGGCTGTGCCTCAATTTACTGCTGTTAATCAAATTAGCATCTCCACCCCCATGTTTCCAGCTACACAGCAGTGTTTCTGTTGTCACCAGTGCAGAGTCTTCTTTTGTATGGGATTTTTCCTTCTTGCTCTCTGACTGTACTGTGATATTTTGTGGTCTGACACAGCTAAAATCCGTTATTTTAATAGGTATTGTTGACTGATTGCTTAGTGAATTTAGGTTTTACAGCACAAAAAGCACTTTTCATTCTGCAATCTGAGAGAGCCATGTACATGTATGCTAAGGAATTGCTTTCTTGTAACAACTTGGAATTATGAATGATCCTATTTCAGGCTGGATACCGTGCATTTTCAAGTCTCAAACAAAAATCCTTCAGCACTGCTACCTCTAAAAGCCTGCAGTAGTTTATAGTGCATGTTTACTCACAGGAAGATTATTTTTTATTGTTATTATTATTTTAAAAATATGTTGAGCACCAACAGTTCTTGGCCCCAACCTGCCCAGATAAAAAACTTGGTTGTAATTTTCCCTGGTGAGGGGTCATGTTTTTGTTCAAATTGTGCTCTGCTTCAAGCCTGCTTAGGAGGCTTTGCTGAAGGTCCTGCAGATCTGTTTTAATCATGCTGAGCTTTGGGAGCAAACCTTATGGGCTGGAAATGCACAGGAGAATATAGAGGACTGGAGAATGACAACCCCCTTGTCTGTATGTTTTCACCACTGAGCTTTCATTGATCCCCTCCAGTTGACTGATGTGTATATCTAGTGAAGATGGAGGTCAGGGGATAATTGTTTCCTGGGAGTGGAAGTCTTTAAGCATGTTTAGGACAGAGCCAGCATCAGAAAACACCAGATGATCACTTCAGCAAAGAGAGGGAAGAGGGAATGGTTTGAGTGCAAGGCTGAGCTTGTTTCCTTCTTTAGCGCAGACTCCCTCTGTGAGACTGGACAAACTATTTTGATATTTAAACACTTTCCAAACTCTGTCCCTGAGCCAGGTCCCCATCCATAACATTTGGAGTCTGTAGCATCAAATATTTTGATTAGGGGAATAATATATGTGCTGAAACTGAAACACTCAGCAACACTGGAAAATAATTACACAGAAAGAGCAGCATTTCTCTGAAAATAGTGTATTGTGGCAATTGGTCGAACCCCCAGGACTGGAGTGTTTAAAACTAGGTAGATTGACATAGGGAACAAAGCAAATTATCTCATTATGGTCTTTTAGTACCTTTAGAAGGGGGCCTACAAGAAACCTGGGGAGGAACATGGACATGTAATGATAGGCCAAGGAGGAATGGCTTTAAACTGAAAGAGAGTAGGTTTAGATTGGATATGAGGAAGAAATTCTTTACTGTGAGGGTGGTGAAGCTCTGGCAGAGATTTCCCAGCAAAGCTGTGGCTGCCCCATCCCTGGAAGTGTTCAAGACCAGGTTGGATGGGGCTTGGAGCAACCTGATCTAGTAGAAGGTGTCCCTGCCCATGGCAGGGGGTTGGAATGAAATGATCTTTAAGGTCCCTTCCAAGCCAAACCAGTCTGTGATTCTCTGCCCTTAATGAATAGAGGCGAGGTATTGACTGGGCTTTTCCATCTCTTAGCACTGTAGTTTGGAAAGTTGCTGCTTGTAGACACAGTAACTTTTTCTTTTCATCAACCCCGGGTCTTCTGGCCGCACAAGAAACTACTTGTGTGAAAATTCCAGCAGAAGGTGTCTCCACCAAGTACAAATAAGGATACTGTCAGCAGCACCCCAGCATGCGCCTTTTCACACTGTCCTGCTGGCTCGTACCGACTCTGATGGATCTGCTCTGCCCATGAAATCACACTCTGGCTTTGATTTTCCTTCACCCCTGTTTCTGCAGAGGGGGGAGGCTGCTGGGCAGTGGAGGGGAGGTTTTGTTGTGAGACTGGTGCCATAAATCCATTGAAAATGGGTACTGCAGGTCTTGGGTTGGCAACTGGTGTAAATTATTGCTAGCATGATGTTGATTTGGACAGATGAGCAGTGGGAGCTGGGATTGCTTTTAAAGCAGACACAGAGGGATTATATAAAGACTTGAAAGCCTGTAATGGCAGAGGAATCAACCTGCTGATCCAAAAGCTTCCTTGCAGATTTATAACCTGGAACCAACTTCTGTGGGTGCCTCCATGGAGTGTCACAGAAATGGTGACACTTTGTCTCCAGATCCAGTCCTGGATGACATGGAATCCATGTGGTGATGCCTGAGTTGAACCCCAGGGTGGGTGGCGATGCAGGGCTTGCCATCTGAAAAGTTACCTCTCTTCCTGTGCTTCTCAGATGCACAGCCCAAGTTACTGTAGAATTTTATCATTTGGATAAATACTCATATCTCAATGCTGACTGCTGCCCCCTGAGAGACTGAAAGTCTCTAAAGGTCCCTAGAGCAGATCTCCTCTCTTCCAGATGATCCCAGCTCATTTCTCATGTGCATTTTTGGGTGCAAGGCTCCTGACTATGGGGTGTGTTAGCACTTTGATTGAAGCTGATCCTCCCCCTCTTGTCCACATCCATCACTTGTTCTGCTGACTGAGTTGCTTTAACTTCTCTGCTCGATTGAATGGAGCAGGACAAGTGCCAACCCTTCCCTGCCAGGATTTCTGTGCTTAATACTGAGATAAGACTAAAATCCTTGGTACTTTTTTTTCTGGTGCTTTTAATAATAAATAACTTTCCTTGACACTTTGCTTCAACTCATGCCATGCTTTGTGTCAGATGCACTCCTCTCTGGAGAATTTAAGGAGGGCATTTCAAAGGAACCAGATGTTTAATCTTTCTTGTGGAGTTGGCTGCCACACAGGAGCTAACTGGAAATTGTGAGGTATTTTACACTTGAGAAAGGCTTTCCATTTCACAGTCTTTCTAAATCAAAAGAAAGCTGTGTACTGGCTGAGGATTGTATAAACTAGAAAAAGAGCAGGCTTGCTGCATGCCATCTCTCTGTGTACTCTTTGCAAAGATAGGCCTTTCTTGGCAAAACATCCTCAAGATGTTTATGGAGTCCACAGAGAAAAATGATCCCTTGAAATGGAAAAGTCCAAGGTTATGTGCTGTAGACATCCTGTGCTGTACTGAGTCGCTTCCAGAGTTTTAAAGGGATCTAGATGCTGAAGTGAAGAAAAACACCTCTTGGGATTTTTGAAAGTACCAAAGTGTGTGCTAAACACAGATGTCAAGCACATGCCTGCCTTTGGGAATCTGTCCTCACAGCCACCTGTATATTAAGGCACCAAATGACTACTTGATAGTGTTCTTACTTCCTCGGCCATCCCAAAGAGATAACAGCACGGCCCTACTCCATGAGGTGCTGTGACAATAAATACTGTCTATCAGTGCTTCTCCTTGAATACATCTCCATCTCTGCTCTTCCTTGGGATGGTGTTGACCAGTTGCTGTCTGATTTAGCAATGTTTTACTTTACCTGACTCCTCTCCTGGTCCTGTAGGTAGCATTCAAGTGGTGGTGGCACATATGCCAAGATGGAAAAGCCATATCTCAGTTCTCTGGGTGTGCTTAGGAAAAGATGGTATTTCTTTCTCCTACTTGACTCAAATGTTTAAGTATCTGGTAGTGTCACTTTTCCTAAGAAAGATGCAGGTCCACCCAGCCTGTCTTGTGCCCTGGAGATGGTCCCGAATGCTGAGAGGTAAAGGAGATGTTTGTGAAGAAGTGTAAGTCTGAAACATGAAAGCCTTTTGCTTCATCTTCACTGGATGCCTATCGACAGGTTACTGGGATGCAGTTTGGGGGAAAAGTGTTTAAGGGAAAACTGTCTT
This sequence comes from Dryoscopus gambensis, assembly GCA_013389985.1. Lineage (NCBI taxonomy): Eukaryota > Metazoa > Chordata > Aves > Passeriformes > Malaconotidae > Dryoscopus > Dryoscopus gambensis. The sequence continues at coordinate 33,572 of WEIT01001024.1, read as the reverse complement.
GTGTCTTTTAAATGCCTATCAGGTCCTCAGTCTGAGGTACAGCAATAAGACTCTTTACTTTTGGAGGGTGCTGAGCCCTATGCTCTCTGAGTCCCTTTGGGTGCCTCAAATAAGGCACCCAGAACTGCGATTCTCCCTGTCTGTGGTTTGCAGGATAATTTCTGTTCTACCCACCTCCTCTCCAGACTTTCTGATATTTCCCTGGCACAGGTATCCCCCTCATTCCTGTCTGGTTCCTACCAGGGGATGTGTTTTTTTGCAGCCTTCCAACTGTTGCCAATTCAGATTTCACTAGAAACCGCTGTGCCAGCTCTTTGATATTCAGAAGCTGTGGGGTTTTCTGTCTGTTTCCCGACCTAGCATGACTCTACTAATAATGCAAGAACTTCAGTGCTGGTGTCCTGGCAGCCTAATACAGGAGGTCAGTCTGTAAATCTAGTTACAATTTTCTTTGCCTCAGCAAAGACAGTAAGTCGAACATGATGTAAACAAGGTGGTTGGATCACTTCACCCACCAGTAATGTGGTGGGTGATGCAGGCAAATTTAATGGATGTGATTAAATCTCCTGTTCCAGTCTGGCAGCTGATTAGCTGCAGGGGGCAGGCAGGAATTTCCTTTCTGATCCAGAGTTTCCCTCTTTCTAAGTCCTCCTTCAAGCTTCTGCCAAGCATCTCAAAGTGCTTTGCATTTTTAATTGCGCTTCTTCACGCCCTGTGAAGGGTGGAGATGAGAGATAGCACAATCCCAAATGGGGCCCTGGGGAAACTGAGGCACTGGGAGGTGGCAGCCTGCTTAGAATGAGAGAGGAAAATGGTGTTAGACTTGGAGAAAGGGGAAATGGGCATCCCAGAAATCTTCTCTCGAAGCTCATGTGGGTCTACTGAACTTGTGGCTAGTGCTCAACAGTCTGTGTCTTCAGCACACTAAAGTCTTGGTTATCTAATGTGCATTAGTATAAAGTCACTGACAGGGAAAATAAATCTTTCTCCTTTGGAAGTTTTAATTTATTTTTGTCTTTCATCACTCGATTCCTCTAGTTTCTAAAGAAAATGACCTTTATATATGTTTCTTCTCTTTGTATGGAGAAGCACTTTGCTCTGAAATAGCCTCAGGTGTTGGCTGGCTGAGGCAGAGAACTGGTTCAGCTCCATTGATGACTCCATTCTTTGTCCCTACAGGGGAAATTAGTGAATTTACTGTGTGGATTCACCGTCAGCGTGTGGACACTGAGGTGGCTACACCGGCTTTGATTTCTTTGCCTGGCTGTACAGCTGAAGAACATCAAGCCATGTACAGCCTTGGAACATCAAGCAGGAGAAAACACTCCTGTTATTAGGGCATGCTTTGGCCCAAAGAAGAGACCAAAGATGTCAAAAAAACCTGTCACGTATTAACCCATCATTTCACCTACATAATGCTCATGCTGTGGCTGGCAGAACACAGAGAGCAGTAGGGGTTAGCTGAGTCTTCATGCTTCTCAGGATGGAGGGAATGGAGAATGGGCCTTTCCCATCTTACTAGCCTAAAACCCAATGGGGAACTGTATTTTGGATCTCACATGGTGGGGAGGGTTTCTTACAGCAGGGATTTTTTATTTTTGTGGTGGATGATTTAAACTCTATGATTTCATGTGAACACCATCCTCTCGAGTCTGGTTTTGTGAATCTGGAGTGGACAGAAACTTCTGATATTCAGTCTTGAGCCAGCAACTTGATGCCTGGAGAGAGGCAGGATTTCAGGCATAGCTATAGCCTCCATTGCTGTAGGGCATCCTGTCCAGCCTGCTGTCGTGGCAGGAACAGAGAGGTCTAACTGGAGCGCTCTGACGCCTAGAGCTGAGGCCAAAGCCTGGCTTACTAGGCTCTATTTCAGTTTCTAAGATGAGTGTCTAAACAGAAGGTTTGAATCCGATCCTTAGACTAGTGTCAATGCTTAATTGTAAATAAACAGTATCTTAATCACTTTATAGTTTCCAGCATTCTCTCATTGAAAGTCTCTGTGCTGGCATTTAGAGAGCATTCGTCATAGTGGAAATGAGTGTCTTTGGGCTGCACATGGGATAGCTAAGTATCAACTGAGCCCTTAGCACTATGTGACAATCCTCACTCTGACCAGCTGAAATAACTCGCTCTAACGACTGTGCTCATCTTGCCCCTCTCTTTCAGTTCCCAAGAAGCTTCTGCATGAAACTCAGCCAAGACCAACCAATTTCCAAGGATATCAGAAGCCACATTCTCCGCTGCAGCCAAGAGTGTTTGACCCCAATGTTGTAGGGGACGGCGTGTTCCTTTCGGATGTCTCTCCTTCCAACATAGGGCGAGCTCTCACAGGTACTGTTGTGATGTTGACCCAAACTTAATGGTGTTGTGGTAACTGTTCCTTTCCATCTCCCCTTTTCTGGATTTCTGTATTGCTCCTAAATCCCATCCATGTCACAGCCAGAAAGGGCTGTGACAGCTTTAAGACATGACCAGCAATGTGCTAAATTGAACTGTGAAACTGTTCAAGAAACACTGGGTTTCTTGGAATAGCAGTCATGGCCAAGCATGCCCAAAGTCATCACAGAAATACTTTTCAGACCTGTCTAATACAGTGGCAAACAAAAAAAACCTAGGGCAGAGACAATAGATCTGCCTCACAGGGGACAGAAAAGTTTTCAACTGAGCTTTGAAACACGATGTTATTTTCATAAAATGCAAAGTGAAGAGATATGAATGAAGCCAGATCTTAGCCATCTCTAGGGATAGGTGAGTAGGAGGCAGGGGTGGCATTTGAATAAAGGAAAAGCACAGGTGAGCACGTGTTGGATTCCTTGGTGGTTTTGTGTTGTTTCCCAATATGCAGGGATGGTTTATGACACTACTGAAATTCCCAGTCTGTGCTCCCAGAGATTCAGCTCGAGGGTGGGTATGGGCAGAGCTTGTCTCTGTCTACACTCCTGGCAAAGTTAATTTACAGCTTGGATAGTCAATTCACAAATAAATAAGAACTGGCAATAATAGATTTGTCAGTTTGGAGGCCTTACTGAAAAACTGTCAAGGAAAAGCGTTTTGAGTCAGCTCCAAATAAATATTGTGATCCTAGAGATTCTTTTAAGCAAGGAAAAATATCCTGAACTCATTTCCAATCATCTAAACAGTTCACTTCTGCAAATGACACCTTTTGTTTAGTTTTCATGCAGTTTATTCATTCACTTTCAAAATATGCACCACTTTTCAAACAAAGATGTCATTTTGAAATTAGAAGCTAGAAGAATGTTTCAAAAATAACAAAAGAAAATACTTGGACATTTCTGTAATCTCCCTTCCTGTTTTAATTTTTTTATTAAAACTATTTGCTAACATCAGCCTGGTATCATGAATAACCTCTCCTGTGCTTATACCATGGTGTTGGGCACATTTACTGCTGGCTGAAAGAATTTTGTTCAGCTTTGCTGTAAACTTACAGAGAAACCATTCAAGTGTCTGAGAACAGCTAGGAAAGGGTAGTGAGGAGAAAACCAGTAGTAGTGAGCTGATTAGGCATTGACAAGTCTTCAAAGCTAGCAAGGAGGAAAGGGAATATCTTTTTATATGATCCTAGAATGAATGGCAGACCAGGGAACCACACCGTGTAGCAACACATGGCCCTTGTGGAATTGTGTGTGTTTGTTTTTTCCCTCCTGCATAAGTCCAGTCATTTTCTGTCTTCCGTGTCTGTGCTTGTACAATCCTGCCAACGATAAAACCAGTTCTGTGGTTTTGTGGTGCTCTTTGCTGGAGTTTAGTGTATGTAGATGAGTGTTCATTTAAAAATGTGTCTGATTGCATCTGTTCTTTGGAGAAGTGAAAAAAAAAAAAAGGATTCTTTTTACATCTCACATCTCAAGAGGAGTTATCCCCTACTCTGTCTCCTAAAGACACCGTTGTTGCACAGTGGTTTACAAGGGCTGCTCCATACCCAGCAGAGGTGGTGTCCATCTGACATATGAAATATGTATGAGATTCTATCCTGGTGGTGCCCTTCATTTTCCTCGACTGCGAAGGGATTTTACATTAACTAGTTCAGAGCCAGACCTCAGTCAGGAGACATGTCAGGCAGGATTCAGTTACCCCCATATAAATGTGTCATTTGTGATGACCTGGGGTGTTCACCTGGCTTCTAGAAGGGTGAGCATTTCCCCTACATCTCTTCATGTCCTCCTGACCCTGGGGTGTTTTAGATGTTTGTGTATGAGCTAGTACATCAAGCTTTAAGCGTCTGCTGTGGGGAGAGCTGAATGACTCTCTGCTATCCATCCACTCATAGCAGGACTCTCTTGCCTTAGTTTAGATGCATGGTGGTACTTGAGATGCTCTGAAATATCCAAGTTTTAGGTTGAGTTTTTAGAAATGAAATATTTACTCCTATTCCATGGATTTCTTTGGAACAGTGGTAGGGAAAAATTCAAACACTTGTACAAGCAGATTTAACAGAGAGGGAGAATAAAGGAGAGATTAGAGGGCACACTATCTGAATTTTTAAAAATTCTGAATTGAAAAAATCTTTCAAATGTTGCTATTGATTTCCTGCTGAAAGTGCCCTTGGACCTTCTGTGTCCCATTTGCACAAGGGAACTGCAGTGATCTCTATTCTTCTGAAAATAGAGGCTCTTGAGATATTTTACCTTTTGAGATATGACATCCAAGCACTCATGTTTAAACACTTTGCTCGAAGACCAGTCATTAACACCGTGGTAGCCTTGAACATGTGGCTTTCCCAAGGCCATGCAGCTCTTCAGTGGCAGAGGTACAGCTGTGCCCACATTCCTTGGGGCTGATCCCTCACAGTGACACTTGGACATCCATCCCTGCTGGTTCTCCTTGAGGCAGATTAGGAGTTTGCATCACTGCATGCACATTCCTGCCCTCAGTCCCTCTCCATCCAGTATTACCTGTTCTCTTTGGCACCCCTCACCTTCTGTTCCTGCTTCCCTGGGCTGAGCTGCTTCCTGGAAGCTGAACGTGATGCCTCGTGCTGCTGGGTTTGCAGGAAAAGGAGATGGATCAGACAGCCAAGGAACAAAGTTCATCTCACATCACAGCTCCTGACAGAATGCCTTTGCTTGCACGGCACTGATGACATCATTGGAGATGGAGCTGGCAGTGTCCTGAATTTAGTACCTGCAGATAAGTGGAAGCCAGGTGCAAATCTGTGGTTTTACAGAGTGATGCTTGCTTTCGGCCAGAACCAAACAACCAGGGAAGGCCTGAAAATCTATAATAACTACAGTTAAAAATTCACATGGATGATGGAGCTGGATCCTGTGCACTGACTTTTTCCTGTGTTGAAAACAATTACTGTTTTGTGAGTAGTGAGGGTGTCTGCCTGCAGATCAAGGTATGGGGAGCCCTCAAGAGCGAGCTGATAAGGTCTGAAAGGGTCTCTTTGAGCCTCCTGGAATGAACTGCCTCCTTAGCTCCAGTCTTCAACAAATAAAATCAAATCATTAACCCATGTTCACTCACCTCTCCAGAGGGGAAATGGTGTCTGGGTGAAACACAATACGAGCAGGCTTCTGAAGGAAGTCATAAACTCAGGTCTGCCCTTCCCCATGAAGGCTGGAGAGAAAGCGTCTGTTTGCCAGGTGTGGATGGACCACTACAGCACAACACCAGCAGAGGGTTGCAGGCTCTGCCTTTGTTTTCCAGTCTTCCTTACAAGCCTAGCTGAACCCACTGTTGATAAAGGCTCCTTTGATTTACATAAGAGAAAAGAAACCTGATTATATATTTGCTGTAGCATAGATGGGTGTGTCTAAGTGGTGACATGAAAGAGCAGGAGATAGGGGAGAGATGATGATGCTTGGATGCAGGCGGGGTATGTGCTCAGCTGAAGCTGCTTGAGAAGGTTTGGTTACCCCCCAAAAAGGGGCAAATTTGAGTGGTTCCCTGTTGAGCAGCTCCACATTTCTGAATCCACAGATGCTGACCTGGTGGGGATAGGGCAGGGTACGGCTGGGTCACGCTCTACATTCCTCATCCCTCATTCCCTTTCTGTGTCAAAGCAGAGAAGAAGAAAGGGAGGTCAGCCACTTTCTACCCTGTAGACAACAACCCCCTCCTGCTTCCTGTGGATGAGACACAACCGCCAGCACTCAGCAGCAGCATGGAGCCTGTCGCCTGTGGGTGTCAGCACGGAGATGGCCCTGCTCAGCAACATCCTGGCAGCCTATGCCTTCATCACAGGTACGTCTGGTAGCTCACATCTCCCTGGGCTCCTGCAAGCTTTTTGTAGACCCTCCTTTCACAGTCATCTGGGGCTAAATCTGCCTCTCTGAACTGCTTGTGTATTTTGTTGGTCTCTCAGCGAATTATCCCTTGAAAGGCCTGACCGGGGCAGGTCTAGCAGACAGTCTATAACAGAGTTTATTGTGCACTGCTTTCCACTGGGTTTGCTCTCATCTGGAGTTAAATACAATGTAATCTTACATGTGGTATTATTTCTAATGCTTCATTTTCCTGGAGATCAAAGCCTGGCTCATTAGGGAGGCAAGTTTGTTGTCCTGTAATTTGGAAAATAAGCAGCACTCAAATCTTTGCACTGCTTAAGAGAATTTGGCTTATCTTCAGTAGAAGTGTGAAGATGAAGTAATTTGAGAGACTACTTAATTGTATATTTAAATCTAGTTTAGAGTAAGATTTCCTTGGATCACAGTTTATCTTTCACCCACGTGTATCTTTCAAGTAAGAGGGGAGAAGCCTTCTAAAAAATTCACTTTAAAAGGTGAAAGAAAAGTGACAAAACCAGGGGGAATGCCTTTAAACTGAAAGAGAGTGTGTTTAGATTAGACATTAGGAAGAAATGCTTTACTGTGAGGATGGTGAGACACTGGCACAGGTGGCCCAGAGAGGTTGTGGCTGCCCCATCTCTGGAAGTGTTCAATGCTATAATAACTAAAACTCCAGTATTCGTGAGCTACTTTTTCATATGTGTGTGATAATTCAGTCTTGGTAATTCATTAAACAGTAGTGCATTCTTGGTGCCATGCTCTTGCTCTTGTTGAGATGCCACCATGGTGCTAATCCAAGTGTTTGGATATGAAGCAGCTAACTTGGGCTTTGCACTTTGGAACCACTGAGTAGATTAGTGAGAGTGTTTCTGCATATTATTTAGTGAAGGATCCTTCTAAAAGGACCATGAATGGTTATACAAATTTCTGCTCTTCTACACATCCAGTGGTAGCGTCAGGATCCATCTTTTCATGACACCCCTAAGAGTCAGGCAGATTAAATGGAATTAGTAGAGTTCTTCACAGAAGATAGCTGAGTGATAGATTTGTTTTCTTGCATGGGTTTCTCCAAGGAAAAGTTAGAAAAACAAGCTTTAAAGGAGTCTTCTATCTATACATCCTGCTTCTACACCCTTTCCCATAGCTACCTTTTTTTTTACAACAAAATACCTAATTTGCCATCCCTACTATAAAACAAAATGCTGGTAATATTGTGTTCCCCATCTGAACACTAATAGGCAGATAAATTTGTAGGATTAATGATCCAGGATAATTGGGACTGTGATTCTGGGCTGCTGACAACGCCCCAGGGACTTTGCTTACACTGACCACAGCAGAGCTCTTTGACTCTACCTTGGTTTTAGGGCACAAGGTCTCGATTCATCCCTGTCACAAGGTATTAGCCTTGTCAGGAGCATCCAGATGTTACTGTAGCACAAACTACTTTAACTGCCCTGTTGTTGTGGGATTTGTCTGCCCTCCCTTGATGTGGTCTCCTCGTGTTGCGTTCACATCCACTGGATGTCAAATAGGTAAACGGAGACCTCATGACCTTGGTTTCCACTGCTGAGTTCAGGACTTGGTCGCTTATGTTTTCCAATGTATCATGGAATCATCGAATGTTTTGGGTTGGAAGAGACCTTAAAGATCTTCTGGTTCCCATGTTCCTCACCGTGGCTATTAGATGGGTTTTAGTCTCCGTGACATGTATGTCCAGTTTGTTATTTCTTATAAAAATAATTGATGACTGAACCCATGGATTGAAACAGCGAATGTCTTAATCCATCTTTCTCTGCTGCATATATATATAATTTAGCCTCTGCTTTTAGTGGAAATGATGGATTTGTCATGATTTATTTTGTTATATGTGAATACAGAGTTTTTAGCTTATGGCTTCAAAGACAAACTGTGTCACAGGGCACAAATATAATTTGCATGAAACTAGAGCACTGCAAAGCCATCCCTTTTCATACTGCAGATTTTGAACAGCAGAGCAGTTGGATTTTTTTGTGCCTGCCTCAGTTTGGGGCCCTGAAGGCAGCTCAAGCCACAGCTGATGTCCACAGAGGATCCATTATAGTGGCTTGGGAGAGGCAGCGTATTGAGCAGCCAGGAAGGGCTGGTTCTGTGTCACACAACTTCCTACTACTCCTGACCACAGCCTTGGTGCCAAAGAGAAACAGTAGTGCAAGAACTGCTCTGTTCCATGACATTGAAAACGTCCCTCAGGTACTCTCTGCAGAATGAAAGTGCTGCAATCATGGCTTCCCTGTGCTGATGAGCTGTCTCAGAATAGGAGTTTGTAAAAGAAAATTGTCAATAGGCAGGGGCAATATAAAAAAAAGTTTTTTCTCTTGGGACGGAGGGTGGTGGATACCCTCAGACCCACTGCAGGAAAATGAAGCTGTGAGTTTTTGCTATTTCATGGGTAAAGTGCAGGCTTGAAAAGATGATTCTCTCTGCCGCCTTCCCTCTCTCCTGGCAGTGGGGTGTTTTTTAGCCAGGGGAGAGCATCCACAAATAGTGGAATGCCTTCTGTGCTCAACGGTGTTCACATTTTCTTCACAAAATGGCAGTTTTGGGTGGGCAGCTGCAGGTGAAGAGTCTGCAGACTCAGTCACTCACACATGCAGTCTTGCGGTGCACAAAGAGCTAGTAGTATTAGCAAAAGCCTCTGTGCTCATTTCCACCATCTTTTTGACTGATATTCCCATATAAGAGCTGGGAATCTTCCTATGGATAACAGAATAGTAAAAATCACAGCACAGCAGGGAGCAAAAGAGTCTTGGTTTGCAGCTATCATGGTTAGGTATCAAAGCCAGTTAGGTGTCAGTCTCATCCCAGCTTCCAGAACCTATTTCTTCAGAAACAGGGAAAAAGTGTGAATAATGTCAATGAGGAATGAAATTAGTATCTGATCAAACAGATTAATATTAGTTAGACTTCAGTCTTGCAAAAGACTCAGAGACACCCTTTATTTGAAAGCTGATTTTCTTTATAGAATTAGGTTTTTAATTAAATGCAATCTCTGCCTGCAAACCTCAGACCTGTTATTTGTCGTGGACCCGTTCCAAAACCTGCCTGAGTGTTTGGAAAACCTTCACCAGTCTCAGTGACAGCTGGAACTGTCTTTGCAGTTACAGTCTATCAGCAAGACCAGAAATGTCCCTATATGAATATTAAACATTCGAAATGTATCAGAGCTTTTCCAGTGCCTCCTTTTGGACAGGAGACTTATCTCAGTTTTGTCACTGCATTCAGGATGAAGCAGTTGGAGGGAAACCTCCACAAATCCCTGTTTTATTCTTCTTCCATAAGCAAAGCTTTGCTGCCAAGTTATTAACAAGGGGCTTCCAAACTACAACCCAGGGGAGATCATTCCAAATTTTAGACTGCTTGGCCTGAGCCTTATTAATAAGGGGCTCCTGGAGAGCTTCCTCTGTTCTGTCAGGGGATTTCAGTGGCCTGTGGGGCTGACTGTAAATTCCCTAGAAGATATTGCTCCCACTGTTTGTCTGGCCATGGTTAATGCTGAACCTTTTACTGGGGGCCCTCTGAAATTTTCCTCCCCACCGAGGTTTCAGAATGCATGAAGCCATTACAGGAAGCCAGCAGTGTTAATGCCTAGATTGTTTTTTATTTATTGAAACAATTTATTATAATAGCAATAACAACCTTGGCCTGGGACATTTCCTAGGGAATTAATGTCAGTCTGGGCTGATGCTCCCAGCAGATTGTTAGCCCTCAGGAAAGAAGCTCCATAATTGCTGCTGGTTTGGTTGAAAAAATAAAATAAAATGTGTTTCTAATTTTTTTTGTCCAGTTTGAGTGCCTAGAAAATGGTGGCTTTTGTGTAGAAGGTTGTATAGACCATGTATCTTTTGTCTGCATGGATTAAATTCAGGCTTGAATCAATGACATTTTCATCAATGCTTTCAATCCAGAGAGAGAAATACAAGGAAGGGGAAAGGTAACCCCAGCCAAAGAGACTGACAGAAACTGGGTCCTGCTGGAAGCTCTGAGCTATCATCCACAGCATTGGGAGAAGCTTCAGTGGTCAAAATTGATGTTTTTGTGAGTGTGTACACACATACACACACAAGAATGCACACCAAAATTGTCCTAACTCCTGCTACTGATGTCCATATACTTCTAAAGAACTTTTTTTTCAAGTATAATGAGTATTTTGAGGAGCTTCACTGTTGGTGTGATGAATCTGGGCCACCTTTGAGCTTTTGGAAGGTGCTGAGCATCCATTTGCTGATGAGGATGCCTCTTTTTGGTCTTTACAAGTAGAACATGCAGTGGAGTAGGCTTCAAAATCACTAATCAACCACCAAACCCCCAAATCTAGGCTATTGATGACTTGGTTACTTCAAGTGAGAAAAAGCAGAGCCTGCCTATGGTTTTTAGCTTAAGTTGCTCTTTCTGCTGTAAAAAAAAGAGATGCTGCTCTGCAAGTGGATTGTATGTATGATAAATGCCAAGACTGCAGTTGAACACAGGGTTACAGCTCCATGAGGAAGTCCAGACCGTGTCTCAGATGTTGACAGAGTAGCTGTAGGAGCTCATAAATGCCACGGGAGCCCAAAGATTCAATTACACTGGATGAAGGGCTGTACGGATGAGCACAAGAGGGGAAGAAAAATGGTTGCTTAAGTAGCAATCGAGGTAAAATTGCTCATGAACTGGATACAGTAGCATGGAAAAAGGAGTGTGGAGGAGAAAGGAAAAGCAGGACACAGGCAAAATAGGGGCCAGAGAAAATGCATGTGTCTGTGTCTCAGGCTCCCATCTATGGTTTTTTTATGAGTTGCTCTAAAGGAGTGCGCAGTGGAACTAATGGAACCAAATCAAGCCCATGTGTGTGCAGAATGTGGTGCTCAGGGAACTGTGCCTGGCATCCTGTCAGCCAGACAGAGCCAAGGCAGGCTGCACCCAGTGCCTTCCAGTGCAAACACCCCACTCCTGCTCACTTGCTCTTCTCACACTCCCATGATCCAGGTGTCCCCAGAGCCCTTCTCAGGGCTACCTGCAAAGGGAGCTGGGTGATTACTGTCCTCAGTTAAATTGCACATGGAAGTAAAAGTGTTGTCAGGTAGTGATTCCACTTTTCCTGGGTTTTTTCAAGCCACGTCTTTATTGTTCACATAGGACTGAATGGGCAGCAGCAGCTTTGCTACTGCACAAAGCAGGCTGCAGTTTTAACTTGAGTCTTGACCCTTGAATTCAGAGTAGTCATTGCCATCATTGGAACAGGATTTCACTCAGCCAGGCTGCTGCAGGGGCCATTGGCACATTCTCCTTGCCTGCTCTGGTATCTTCTCTTTCACTTTTGGGATTGTGCTGTCTCACTTTTATCAAAATATCTTAGTTTAAAGCCTGTGGCTTTGGTCTCACTTGACCTTCCAACTACCTCTGCATTTCATAGAATTGTTTGGTTGGAAGGAACCTTAAAGACCATCAGTTCCAACCCCCCTGTCATGGGCCCACTGGCATATTCAGTTTAGTGTCCTGCTTGTTCTTTGTGCTATAGCAGAGTTTGCAGGAGGCTGGTCCACCTCTTTCTTTTTTTGGACTTATCTGCTGCACTTTCCTCATCTTTCTTTGTCCTATCTGCAGCCTGATTTTTCCCCATGTCATCCACACCAACCACTCTTGCATCAATCTAATGATTTATTAGCCAATTTTCAGACTATCTTGATATCTTCTTCCACCTTGGCTCATCAGTCACCCTTGGGATTCATTTGGGAGAGAAGTGAAGGGCACGGTGGCATTTCATCTGTGCAACTGTTCCATGAGCACCCCCAGGCACTGAACTACACACTGCCTAGAACAGCACAAACCAGTGTTTGGGCTCTGACCACAGACTCAGAATAATTTAGGCTGGAAGAGGCCTCTGGGGGTCACCAGGTCCAACCCCCAGGTCAGAACATGGCTAACTTCAAATTTAGAGCCAGCTTTGAAATTAGAGCAGGGTCTTGCCCTGTTGAGTTTTGAACATCTCCAAATAGTTTCCAGTTCATCTTTTACAAAGTTTGCTTTAGGAGATCAGCTGGAAAAGGCACTTCTAAAAGCACTGTGCAGGGAAGTGAAGCCTTTTAACTACAGAGATCTTCTAGGGCCAAATGTCAGGGTCTCAGCTGGTGGAAGCTGTTAGGGATCCATCACTGAGTTCAAGGGAATAAAACTCATCTGAGGAACTGATTCTATCCTTGAGCTCAAGACACCCAGCAGACACTGCAGAGTAGAGCTGGCCTTGACACTTCTGCTCAGTTCACCTTTACCCATTTAGTGTACCTATAAACCAAGATGATTCAGCCCAGGGGAATGGCAGTAACAACATTTATCATAATTACACTTCTAAGTAGTCCCATGAACAAAAAAAAAAAAAAAAAAGTGGTAAATAAGTAAGATGACCTAGTTTGAAAAGCATTGTGGATCCTTTGGAGTCTTGTTATATCACCTCAGAAATGTGGCTATGCAGGACTCATCCTGTTGGTGCACTGACTCCAGCTCTGCCTGTGGAGCACAGGTATATATTTTGGTGGTCTGGGCGGGAAGCCAGCGCTCTTGCCTTAGATAAGCAAATGAAGCCTGTGAATAAATAATATGCATTTTTGCCATGCTGCCAAGCCTCCCATTTCAGCTGGGCCACAGCACAGGGCATATAAAGTTTTGTAATCATCTTTATGCCTGTTACAAAGGCAGTGGATGCGACAGCAAGATGCACTGACCTGCAGCTGGGTGTGCAGCACCTCAGTGTCAACCCCGTGGGAATTAGACTTAATTCTGTGGGCTGCTCCCTTCCCTTCCCTTCCAGACAACTCCAGAACACAACTGCAGCAAACCCGCATTCTGCATGTGGGCAAATACCTTGGCAGCACATCCACTGTTTAAATTCCTGATTGCCCTGGGGGGAGGAGACAGAGAGGGGCATGGAAGTAAAAGCAGCCACTGGAAACTCGACCCCTCCAGAAACCGCGCACGGTGTGTGCACGGAGGGGCCGTGTGTGTTCTGTTCTTTGAAGGGTGGTTCTCCTCCATCGTTTCCTTTCTCCTTGCAGAAAACCCCGAGCGGGCTGCCCTGTACTTTGTGTCCGGAGTGTGCATTGGACTCGTGCTGACCCTGCTGGCCCTGGTGCTGAGGGTGTCCTGCCGGACGGACTGCAAGCGCTCCTCCTCCAGAAAACCTCCTCGGGAGCGGGAGAGCGACAGCGACAGCAGCGACAGCGACGACGACTCGGACACCACGTCGGACCTGTCTGCCCGCAGGCACCGCAGGTTCGAGAGGACTTTGAACATGAACGTGTTCACCTCGGCGGAGGAGCTGGAGCGAGCGCAGCGGCTGGAGGAGCGGGAGCGCATCATCCGCGAGATCTGGATGAACGGCCAGCCCGACATTCCCGGGACCAGGAGCCTCAACCGCTACTACTGAGCCGTGGGGACTGCAGCACTCCTGCCCTGCTCCCTGGGGCTGCCCCACACCTCGGAGAGGAGAGGGAGGGAAGGAGTACAAAGTGGGTGTCGCCCCTTTTCCTATCAGGTGTGCCACCTGGAGTGGTGTGGATGGACAGCAATGAAGTTTTCCCCATCTCTCTCTCCCTGACATTGATATCACCCCTCTTCACGGACACTTTCTGCTTTCAAATAAGTGATTGCCAACTTCATTTCTGAGTAGCAGGCAGGGAGGAGACAATGGCAGCCCTCCATGTGGGATATGCTGTTGGGCACGCACGGTGTGAGTGCTCCTCTCTCGGCTGGGGAGACGCTCTCCAGGATTTGGTCTCCATTTAGGATTTTTTGGTTTCCTTTCCTGAAGACTGTGGGAGAATTGTGAACGAAATGACAAATCTGGAAAGATGATTTGGGGAGGGAGGGGGAGGTGCATCCTGACCGATTGTCTTGTGACTTCAGAAGCCATGAGATTAACCTAATTAAAACACAACAGCAAATAGAACTTGTTAAGAACCGGGGGATGGGGGGGAGGGGGATTCTTCCATCGTGAAATCATCTCGGTGCTTGGATGTTTGCCATAGTGTATTCAGTTATTTATGGCTGTCTTTTCATCTTCCTTTTCAATGGGAACATTTAGGGTTTTTTTACTGACACCTCAGGGATAAAATCCTATTATTTTTTTTTGAGTATATTCTCCCTGCTGGCCCTTGTCAAACACAACCCAACCCATCTCCAACAGTGAAATTATGGTAATATAAGAGATGTGTCAGTGACTGGTGAGAAGTTAACAACCTCAAAGAGGTTGAAAAAGGTTTTCTTTTTGTTTTGTTTTAAACATATATATATATATATATATATATTTGAAGATGCTGCACAGGAATGTGCCTTATTCTTTTTTGTTGTTGTTGTTGTTGTTAAACTACAGTTTTCCTATGGATAGCAATGCACAATGTTTTATATATTTTATTAAAAAAATAAAATAAAAAAAAGTCTGTGTTTACCAGAGGAAAACCAACACAGAAGCAGCTACGTCTGACAACAAAATGGGTAATAAATGCTAAATAAACTCTGGTTTGCTTCAATACATTTGGATTTGCATCCTCACTTTTGGCATAGGTGTTGCTTGAGGGAGATCTTTGGAAGAGATCTCTGCAGGCAATCAAGGCTGATGTTTTCTGCATGCAGGGAACTGGCAGCACCTTTTTGGTTTTTTTGGCTGCAGCCCATCCATCAGCTTCTGTGGTACACATGGGCAGAAGAGCTGAGCAATGGGTTGGTACTCAAGGGGCCACCCCAAAGTGATTTACTGATTTTTGGGTCTGTCCCCGAGACTCAAATCATACCTGGGCCAGAAGAAAGTGTTGAATGAACTTAAAAAAAAAAAAAAGTATGGAAGAAAGGGTGCACTATTTTAGTAGCTTCTTCACTTGTTGTCCTCTGGAGTTTTCAATAGGATGTCGCCACCTTGCTCAGTCCCAAGCACCAGTTCACATCACCTCAGTCACAGAACTCAGTGTTTCTTACATCACGACACTGCTGAAGCCTGCATGGCTTTGGGGTCTGCTCCTCTGTCATTTAGGCATGGAAATATTATTTCCAGAATCTTAAGGGTTTGCAAAATGCTGGCAAGGAAAATAAACATCAAAAGCTCTGACTACCCAGAGCTTTTCCTGAGCCTTAAGGGAGACATGGAGATGGGTGGACCTGCCCACAAGATGACTGAGGATGTTATAAGGGATTGTGTGCTGTGCCAAATAGGTAGGACAGACCTGTGGCATTTGGGATCTTCCTGGCACTCTTTGGGATCACTGGGGCTTCTCCCTGGATGAGAAAAGCTGCTCTGGAAGTGCCCACAAATACTTCTCGTGGCTCTTGCAGGGTGAGAGCAAAGCTGAGTGACTGCAGCTGGTGGCACTGGCAGTGTCAGAGGTCAGGCTGGCTGGAGAGAGGTGGCTTCACCTGGGAAGGCAGTTTGAGCACAGCAGAGTGATTCCAGGTCTGGTCCTGTGAAGATTCAAATGGAAAGGCTCGGTATTGAACTGGGATGTAATTTTTGCATCTAATATGTAGAAATAAAGCAGGAGGCAGGTCCCAAGCCCTGATGCCTCGCCAGGTGCTTTAGCTGGAATGTTGAACACGCTCTGCTGAGGGTGTAGAGGAGAAAAATGACAGGGTGAGGTCAGCGGGGTCAGTTCTGTTGGCCATGTGTTTTCCCCTACAATGATACAGTCCCTCAGCTTTGGTGATTAAAGGACAGCATATTTTCAGATTTAGAATGCTGTGTCCTGGGAGATAGCTTGCAAAACTCATCTAAAAAATGTTATAAATGAATGGATTTATGTGTACGATTTTCCCAAATGACTTTTTTTTTGACCAGAGGAAAGAACAACTGTGGTAAATCTGAGTATACCTGATATGCAACTGTGGGATTAAAATATCTGCATCAAATGTAAATCACAACCGAACTCCTGTTGCAAATGGATGAACAGCCCTCTGTTAGCATTGCTAGTGCTGCTGTAAATCTTCCAGATGACGTTTGAAATAAAAGGGAGCAGGGTTGAGCAGACAAGCCCATCCCAGCCTTGCCCTAATTAAAAAGATGTAACACAAGTAGTCGCACTGTCTTCAGAACATGAGCAATACCTTCACGTACCTTCTAGCTCCTATTTTGTCTCACAGACTTGCATTTCTAAGAAGAATTTGACTAAAGAAAAAGAAAAACTGCAGTCCTTCGAGCTAAGGAAAAGACTTGTTGTTTGGTAACTATTTCTTGATTTGTCACAAAACTGCTGAATAGTTTGTCTGAGGGACAAAACACAGTCAAAATTCGTGGGGCAGGACTTGGTGGTTTGCCTGTAGCTCTGGCAATGGAGCAAAATCAGTCACCTGCAGTATGGAAGAACTGGATTCTCTAGAGGTGGGGTCAAATCTGTATTTCTTATCTCACAAAAGAATATCTTAAGCATATAGAGGTTTGGACTTGTCTGGTTTCCCCCTTCTGTGTTGTGCTCAGTGTGTCATGTGAAATATTAAAACACTCTCATAGCCAGGGAGCAGAGAACAACTGCTTTTCTGCCAGCCTGCTGCGAATCCGTTTTGTAGGAGATTATGCATAGCTCCTCTCTCTCACTTCCATGTTTACTTGATATTTTTACATTAAAGTGAAATATTATTTCCAAAATAACACTCTTCAAATTCCCCAGGACAGATAAAGGAGTTGAAATCAATTTTTCCTGTTTGCTGAATGAAATTCCTAATCACTGACCTTTTGGGTGAAGAGATGCTGAGTTCATTTTCCATATGAATATGTTCTTTATGTCTCAGTTTAACCCTAGAGTTTTATAACAAGGGATTTGTCATGATTTATTTTGTTATATGTGAGTATGGGGAGGTTTGAGCTTATGACTTCAAAGACAAACTGTGTCACAGGGCACAAATATCATTTGCATAAAACTAGAGCACTGCAACCCATCCCTCTTCATACTGCAGTTTTTGAACAGCAGAGCAGTTGGATTTTTTTGTACCTGCCTGAGTTATTCTGGACCTGGAGTTGATAATAGGGGGAAAAACATGACATAGTATTTAAAGAAGCAACATTGCAGTTGTCACATGCCATCTGCTGGGCTCAAGGCTTGGGGCAGGTGAGCCTTGAGCAGTGAAGTGCCTGTGCTGGACACATTCACGCCTCTTGCAAGCTGCAGGATACTTGGATTGGTAACCACAGCGTCGTGCAGTTGTACCACGTTAGCTTAGTAAATGGGTGTGATGGGTTGGAAATCTGAGGGTTGCACTCCTGGGAGCAGATGAACACATGGAAGCGATGGGTCAGGTTTTCAAAGCATTGACTGCACGTTCATCATCCTCCTGTCTGGTGGGGCAGATGGGGCTGGTTACAGAAGTCATGGCTGTGCATGCAGAGGTGGCAGAGGGGATATCTGCTCCAGTCAGACACCCACCCTACTCTCTCCCCATTGCCCCTGACTTGTCAGGGCCCTTTTCCCCTCCCGCCACCATCCGGCCATCGGCACTGACCTCCTTGGTGGACCTGTGTTCAGTGTACCCTGAAAATCTCAGTAATATGGTGTTTGCTGCCTTTCCCATGTCCACCCTGGTGTTCATATCCTCGATGAATTCCAGCTGGTTAATGAGGCATGCCTTTCCCTCCCAGAAACCATGGTGCCACTACTTAACCCCTTGCCTGCCATCCTTCCCAGCACCCCAGGGGCTACACAAATCAAGTGAGCTCCCTGAGCCATGGTACTGCCAGGATGTACAGCATATGCCTGTGGTGCTGCAGGGAATCTGAATTTCCTTTTGTGCTGCATGGAGTGTCTCAAGTTTCTGGAGGTGTCACAAGCAATTAATCATCTTAGCCTGGCCCAGAAATCTTTCTGCTCAGAATCACTGTGGAGGTTTCATGGTAGTGAAGTTTTAATAATCTGATCTGGGTTTCTAGTGTCCTTAGATACCCCCAAAAAATAATTCCCAGTGTTGCTTGCCTTTGCTTGCCTGCTCATTAGAAGTGGTGCAGCTTGTCCCTCCAAATAATTTCCTCTATTTTTGTGGTTGTCTCAAGGACTCTCAGTTAAATACAACCAACCAAAAAGGCAGAAATAGTTTTGGTTCCTCACAGGGCAGCTCACCATTGTGTGTGCTTTCCTACAACCCTGGGCTGAAGGTCCTCTCTGAGTGATGCGGTGGTTTAGTAGTATTTAAGCAAATATTTAAGCAAATCAGTTGCTTTGGGGGTTTTCAGTTGTTGGGCACTGAATGGATCTATTCCAGTGGCAGTGATGTAATGTCACCATTGGGATTATTGCACCAGGGAGCCCTGGGGAACTGGGGTGATGTCACTGGGAACTGTGTGAGTGCTGAACCACGACCATGGAAGCTGCTTGGAGGGGTGTGTGCCATGAATGCTCTGGGAAGTGTGCTCTGGGGGCACACTTGCTCATACCATGAGAGCCTGTCAGTTCCCCAGGTGGATGTCTCCAGAAGGATGGATGGCTTTGTCCACAAGGCCAACTCGAGTGCAACTGGCCCATGATTTCCCTTGGGAGGTCTCTGCTTGCTGAGGAGAGGGCTAAGATACATCCCTTGTTTGAGTTTCTGGAAATAAGGACAGAACAGCTCCAGAGTCAGGTTTAATGGATGTCAACACTGATTCTCTTTTCCCTCTGTCTGTTCACTGGTGGGGAGCTCAGGAAGGTCCTCAGAAGGAGAGGAGGTGCTGCATCAACATGCTCCACACTGAACTTCTGATCAGACCCCTTGACAGGTTGGGAATGAGGGGCAGGGGACTCCTGCTGCCACACCTGTAATCACCAAACAAGGCTCCCTGGTGCTGAGGCTTCAACGGGAGCCAAGGGAATGGGGCCACTCTGATGACCAAAGGCTGCTGACACAGTACTGGGGCACGGAGGTCAGGACCATGAGCATGGCCAGGCATATGTGATATCCACCACTCCTACTACAGCCTGTCAAAAATAGCAAGGTTCCCTGGCCTGCTCCTCTGGAACCAGTTCCTGAGGGACATGAGGGACAGTCTGAGTTTTTGGCGCTGGAGAAGACACTAACTGGGGGGGTGGGAGTAGACTGGTGGTAAGGTACCCACCTACATTTATGTGTCAGTGATGGCTTCACGCTGCACTTGTGTGCTTGCAAGCACATGGC
The DNA here is from genome assembly GCA_013389985.1 of Dryoscopus gambensis. Taxonomy (NCBI): domain Eukaryota; kingdom Metazoa; phylum Chordata; class Aves; order Passeriformes; family Malaconotidae; genus Dryoscopus; species Dryoscopus gambensis. The sequence goes on along the minus strand of WEIT01001024.1, from coordinate 14,190 downwards.
GGCTTCCCAAACCACTCAGGACTGTCAGAATCATCCAGAAAACATTTCTAAATCATAGAATCATAGAATATCCTGACTTTTAAGGGACTCAAGGAGCATCAAAGTCCCACTCCTGGCTCTGCACAGGACAACCCCAGAGTAACACCATGTGCTTGAGAACAATGTCCAAATACTTCTTGAACCACTGCCCTGGGGAGCCTGCTCCAGTGCCCAGCTACCCTCTGGGTGAAGAACCTTTTCAGTAATATCAATCTAAACCTCTCCTGACACAACATCAGGCCCTACCCTCGGGTCCTGTCACTGGTCACCACAGAGCAGAGATCAGTGCCTGCCCCTCCTCTTCCCCTCACCAGGAAGTTGTAACTGCAGTGAGGTCTCCCCTCAGTCTCCTCTTCTCCAGGCTGAACAAGCCAAGTGACCTCTACTGCTCTTTGTAGGTTGGGAGTCTTCACCAATATGGATGCATTTTTAATTCCAGAAAATCACCACCTGATTTTATATTTTGTTACACCTGCTTTGTCTTTTCATCTTCCACCCTAATGAAAAAAATGAATTAGTAAAACTAAAGCCTCAGGATCTCTCCTGAGATCTAAGCAAATCCTAGTGTGTTTTATTTTATTTCATTCTACAATATTAGAGTGTAAATAAAGTGCTTGGAAAGATATTCCTGTGGGAACTTTTTTCTTTTTGATTTAAAGACATTAAGTTTAAAAGAGAGTTCTCCAAGTTTATGTGATATTTTCTTATCAGCTGTACTACTAGAAGAACTTCTAATCAGTGGAGATGGGTATGCTATTGTGTGAATGCCCAATCCATCATTCTTTGGAAACATTTTTAATTTTACATGTCCCAGTCCCTCCTATGTTACTCCTTTGCTGAGCAACCTCTTAGAGTCCTCCTCCCATTTCACCTCTACGTTTCCGATCTATGGCCAGGGCTGTAATTTCTGGCAGACCACACTCCTATGCCTGATTTTTCCTTTTCTACATTTCTTGGGTGGCTGGGGACCTGTGCTACCTATTTTCCACCCACTGAGGAAACGTGGGTTACAGCACTGCAATGGACCTTGGCTTTCAGTGGTTCATCTGCCATTCTTCTGTTGAGCAACATATGGATTGGGGGCAGGGGTGATGGTCGGTGGAAGGGAAAAAATCAAAACCTGGGTTTGGATAGTTCTTCCTGTAGAAGGACACTGTTCTGGGTAGTTGAGAGGGAGAGGAAATCCTCATGTTGAGTCTGAGCTTGAACAGGGGAAATGCAGTCTTGGGAGGAACCTGTTTCTGCCAAGGCTCTGTGTCCTTCACCCAATGCAAACATTGCCCCTTTGGCACCTCCTGAGAGCTTCAATCATTTCTCTTGCATAATAAGTTTATGTTTCTGGAGCAAAAACTTTCTGAGGACAAATAGTGACAGCAGATGGGGAAAAAAAGTCAAGTTTCTTTCCCTGAGCTATTAGAAAACACTTTTTCCCTTTTTCTTATGATTCATGAAGAAATATAAGCTATAATGATGTGATGGAAATTGGCATTTAAAAGCCCTGAAATGGGACAAGTGAAAAGGTATCTTTCTTTGTAGTTTCGGTTAGAGCACTGACTTTGTTTGTTTATTTTCTGGTGGTGTTTGGAGTATGATGTTACTCTGTATCGTGAGTGAAACCAAAACTCCCCACAGCACTTTCCTGGGGATGCGGTGCCATGCTGGAAAAACATCCTCTGGCTTTTGAAAAGGCAGTAATTTGTACATTCCATTTCTCGCAAAAGTCTTTGAAATTCCCTTTCATGAGGAATAGTCCTCTCCTCATTGCCAGTGTGAGGGGACTTTTTAAATGAATGGATTGTTTCGAAGGGACAGAAGCAGTTTTCCTTCCTCCTGCATTTTTGAAGCCTCTAGACCACCCATGAACAGCAGAGTTCAGAGGCATCAGATGGTTTTCCAGAACTGTTCTTTGTATTAATTTCTTTATTTTCCTGAAATAACGCTGTGCTGCTCTGAAGTAACAGACCCAACTGGACTTCTGTGTGTTGCTGTTTCAGCCCACAGCTGTCCTGGGTGTCCAAGTTCCCAATGCGATTACAGTACGAGTAATGTATCTGTGCACTCCTGGCATCTTTTAAAAGGACAGTTTAAGAGAAAAAGTTCAAGAGGGATCAAGGAAACCAATGTGAGTCAGAACAGGTCACTTTGCATCCAAAACCATTGCAGAATTTTTCTCCTGGAACTGAAAGTGGTCTGGCAACAGGAAGTTTACTTCTGAGAACTAACTGAAAAACCAGAAAAAAGTGATTGCTACTGATAGTGCCTTGAAGCTTACACATCTCCCCAGACAGCACTTCCAGAGGACGCTTTTCATGGGAGGGAAGGCTGAAAGCTGTCTGACAAGACCCTGAAAACTGCCACTCACAATTTTGGAGTGTTTTTGAGACTCCCCAGATGCTTCCTTTAAAGTATCAGCATCTCAGCAGGTTTTTCTGCCTGGATCTATGGTCAGGGCTGCAGTACCAGAGGTGCTGGTCCCTTGTGCAGCAGGGGAGGACAAACACCACCAGCACACGAGGGTATGAGGCTGGTGAGGAGGAGCCTCTCCCCAGCTCACTTGCTGAGGGCTGGGGTCCACCAGGGAATGGACTCTGGCTCATTGGTGAGGAGAGGAAAGGAGAGAAGAGGAGAGGGTCAGGAACAAGAGGTCTGAAAAAACAGAGAACCTCTGGAATCTAAGCACCACTCCCCAGGTCCATCTCCCCAGCATCCAGTTCCAAAATCCCTCCCAGCTCTAGTCCTCCTTCTGGAGGCTTCTTTGCCTGGTGACACAGGCCATGGCACAGTCTCCAGTAGGTTACTTGCTCCTTTTGGAAAAAATCTCAAGCCTTAAAAGCTTTATTTCCAGAACATGAGCCACTTTGAGCAATGAAAACTTTCTCTGGTGAGGAATAAGTGTTCTCTACCTTCCACAAAAGAAAAATCTCATTTCTTCTTGGCGTGGCTGGAGCTGTATGGCCAACCAGTGGGATGTGATTTACCACAGGCTTATTTATACACTGGCAATGAAATATGCTCAGTTTTCCAGGATGGAAAAATGCCATTTGAATGTGAACTAATTATATTTACTTCCTTACTGTAAATTGCCATTGAGAAGCAAAAGCAGCAGTGAGAGCAGTTGGTGTTTATGTCTAATACACCCACACAGACCTCCTTCAGTGAAAGGATGAAGGACTAAATAGTTTCTGAATGTGTCATTTTGATTTGGGCCATTTTAAGTTCATATCAAGCTATTATAGTGACAGAAAACCCCCCATAGTTCTTGACTTGTAATCTGGAATATTTCAATTAAAAGTTGCCTAACAGGGATGAAGGGATGAATTGAGAAACCTCACTACAACTAGCTCTTGTCCACAAATCTTTTTTTTTTATTTTAAGAAAAGAAATGTTTTGCTGAAAATTACTTAGCTAATCCTGCTCCCCAGGAGCCAGTGAAGCTGAAGCTAAAGTCAGGCTGCACATAAAACCAGACTTTTTCAATAACAGCAAAAATTAGGGATTGGAAGAAATTAACATATGACCATTTCTATGTGATGGGAAATTTTTAATCAGTGTAAGGGGTTTCTGAATGACATTCTTCCTTCTGGATCAGGTGGAAATTCAGAGAAGATCTTGATATATGTGACACAAGAGGAGTGTTAGATGGTCTGGACAGGTCCTGCTAAATGTATAATGTGTGACACTGTCTGCCCATGGGCAATGCACTTTGGCTAAATGTAGGGTGTGCTCTGGCCCACACTCTGGGGATAGAGCAACCCAGAAATAGCACAGAGTTATCAGTACCCTGAGCTATCAGTACCCTGAGCTATCAGTGCCCTGAGGTATCAATACCCTGAGCTATCAGTACCTTGAGCTATCAGTACCCTGACCTATCAGTACCCTGAGCTATTAATACCCTGAACTATCAGTGCCCTGAGCTATCAGTGCTCTGAGCTATCAATACCCTGAGCTATCAGTACCCTGAGCTATCAGTGCCCTGAGCTATTGATATCCTGAGCTATCAATACCCTCTTCAACTGATGTCCCTGCCAGTGGGGTGAGACTTCAGTCCCTGGACAGTAGTTGTCCCAATAAATTGAAACTGACTTGTTATGAAAGTAGTCACTGGGGATTTTCCTTTTATTTAAGCAGCTGGGAAGCTGAAAGTCCTGAGTTCACTTCCTGGCATCATGCTGACAAGCTCACTGGAGGTCCTTGATGGGACCAGGGCCCATCATTGCTTGCTGGAGTTTGTAGGTGTCAGTCACAGAGCTCAGAGAGGAAAACTGGCATCTTGTGTCCAAAGCGTGTCTTGGGGCTGTGGGAGTTGGGCAGGACAGGGAAAGCTGCTGTGCGTGGAACACTTGCTCTGCCACCACTCGGAGGTGAAGCCTCTCCAGCCTCTCCTCTCCCATGGAGACTGATAGTGTGGCAGAGGAATATTGTTAGTGAGGAGGTGCCCCCCCTCCAAGCTCTGTGAAAGCCCTGCAGGCTGTTTGGATCAGGCATTCAAAACAAAACCAGGATGAGGGTTGGCAGCCACCTCTAAGTACCTCAGGGGAGGATGCCATTAGTGACAGGGTTACATGCTCTGCTTCCATGACTGCTGGGGTAACAACGGGGTGTTTCTTTGCAGTTACTTCGCCCTCAGGCTTCATTTTCTGGAGCTGAGTGCCAACTCCCTATCAAACTCTGTCATGGCTGTAACGACTCCTCCTTCCTCTTCACAGGTCATGGGAGTGTTGGGATGCTTTGCAAAGAGAACATTAGCATCATGCCTGAGAGGACAGCAGTGTGTTCTGCCCATCTCAGAGCTGGGGTGAAAAAGCAGGGAAAAAACCCCATCTCTGCAGCTTTGTTTGGGCATGGTATCATGTCTAGCCCTTGGCCACCATTGAAAGAGACTGACCACCTTGGGGTATCTGCCTAGTTCAGCAGACAAGACAAATATAAAAATATAGGGAAAAGGAATTCAGGTGTGCAGGGGGATAACAAATGTCAAGCAGGTTTAGCATGTAGGTGGGAAGTGGATCAGTGCATCTTTAATCTCCTATTTATGATTCTCACCTCCCTTCAGAAGTTCTTACATCTCTTTTGAGTGTATAGCTATGGCCAACACTGGATATTTAAGATTTGACACTGTGAATAACTGGAGAAATTCTCTGCATCTAAATGCTCTATGAGACCTGCTGCACTGAGTATGGTCGCTGTGTAGACATTGTGCTCATTCAAAATGACACAGGAGTTGTGGCACTTGCCTGGGAGAAGGTGGGTCTGGGTTGTTGTAGCTCTGCTCTTGGTCTGGTCAGCCACTGATGGAAGAAAAGGCCCAAATTCAGATCGCTCAGATCACAGGACTACTTTAGATGTCCAAGCAACAGGAATGTCTAAATACCAGAGAGTAATGAGACACTTAGTTAGTAATGAGACATTAAAGTCTGTGGAGTGGAGCAACCATAGGGCTTAAGACAGGTCCTGTTTAGGTCATGGCAACATGGCCGTAATGTGTTTCATCAAGGAGATGTTCTTCCTAATTATGCTTGGGTGGAAAAGAGTTATCTACTGCTCAGAGCAGAGGAAATCTGGAGCTATTTCAAAAAGACTCTAACCAAGTTCTCCTCATGATATTTGTGAGATATTGATGATGTGGAAGAGCAATATTTTTGATTTCTAAGCAGGGTTCTGAATTTATTGCTGATCCTTTGGAAATAACAGAAGCATGGGTGCATTCTTGTGTAAAATAAAACTACTTAGGGCAAAGCAGTTATAAAAGCTGGTAGAACTTCCATTTGAATGAATGAAATATTGATGGACTCAAGTCCAGGGAAGTGACTTGCACTGATTAGCTCAGTGCAGGACTCTGAATATTGCTTTAGAGTCATTTGTCTCAAAACCAGCTATCTCCTCTGGGAGACGGACCTTTGCAATGTGATTTATAATTGCAAACTTCTAAATACAAGATTGCCTTGGTTGTGAATTTTTTAATCTTTCAACCTCAATTCCATGTCATGTGGTTCTAGTGTCATATTTTATCTTTGGTTTTATTCATAACATGGTCATAATTTCCTTGCTGAACTTCTATCAGTGTATTAATTATGTTTCAAAGGGCACATTGTCCTTCACTGCCCCATAACAGCAGAGGCAAAATAACTTAATGGTGGTATGTATTTTGAACAGTCATTGGGCAAAGATGCTTTATAAACATGACACAGTTCCCAGTGCAACTGCTCACCATGCCCTGAAAATAATGAGTGTCCATGATTTTTCAGCCCACAAATTATTTTGTGATTTATGTTAGAAAGATCTGAGAATCAGCAGTTTTTGGTGTCTTTGACATCTAAAGTCCTCACCTTGATTGCTGCTGTAGAAGTTACTCCTGCCTTTGTGCATATGGATCTTTGTAGCTCTGAAAGGCTCAGCACCTGAGACAGAAACCAACCTTTGCTGCTGCTCTTCCTTTTCTGAGTGAGAGGTGAGGTGATTTATTAATATTGAAGTTGTAGGGGTCTGAAGAGCACAACTCAGCTCTTGCTATAACTGTTCATTCTCATATTTCACTCACAGAACTTCGAAACATTTTTGAGATCACTCCTGGTTTCTGTCGCGGGGAGCACTCTGTTATCCCATGCAGAAAGGAAAACTTCACCTGGAGAACTGGAAGCTCATTAAAAGGCATGTACACGCACACATATGTACAAAGAAACACACAAAACTGAGCAACACTCAGTCTTCTATCCTGATATTCAGGCACTCTAGAAATTGGGCACTGTATACTCAGCCACAATAATACCTTAATTTTACTTTTTGTGGGTCCACCTCAAAGAATTTGTAAGCTTTTTTGCTTTTCTGCATAATCGTGCTTAAGGATTTTGTATTGAGCACTGTAAAGCTGCAAAGTTTAACAAGTCAAGAGTTTGTTACCAAAACTCAAGTTACTTTGGGATGGGGAGTTCTGGTGAAACAGGACCCTGTACCTCAGCATCCCTTGGGGCAGCAGCAAACAACTCTCCTCTCAAAGGCTGCGGAGGTTCATAAGGAGCTGGTTTTGGCCACAAAAAGCGGAAGCTTTTGAGAATGTAACTTTGCATTTATTGGGGAAAAAAAAAAGGTACAGCAAAATCAGGGCTTCACTGCTGGTCTCTGCATGCTGTTCCATCATGTTTAACATTGCAGTCTTCCCAATGATTCCTTTGTCAGTTTTCATTCAGTTGTCATTGTCACGTTGTTCTTGAATTTCAGACTTAACCTGCCCAACATCCTTGTTGATTCATGCAAGCACTTCTTTATTCAGGTAAAGCCGATGACCGTGCTGTAGATTTTTCTTTTTGAATAGAGAACAGTTGGAGAACAGATGGCAAAAGGCCTAAATTTCACTTCATGCTGCTTTTTTCCATCACAGTATTTTTTGTGATTGGTGTTCTTCTGTTTTGTGAATCTATACATAAGAGGTTAAGAAGGTCCCGCACTATTAATTCATTAATTGATAGCAAATGAACTACAGAGTAGCTTCTACACTGATCTGTTACAGGATGCAAGAGAATCATAAGATCATTAATGTTGGAAAAGATGTCTAAGATCATTGAGTCTGGCCATTAGCCCAGGAGTGTCAATTCCACCACTAAACCATGTCCATGAGTGCCACATCTAAGCACTGGATTCACTAGAGTTATACTGATTTAGGTTGTACAAGAGAAAATGGTCAATAAATGCATCAATGAAATCAGCAAAACCTCCACTGCAATTACTGAATTCACACGAGTGAAAAGTGCAATGTTCTGGTTTTGCTGAAAAGGAACTCACTTTTATATCTGAATCAGACCTAGTTTTCTCATTTACCTCATATACAGAATAAAGTATAGACTCACCTGTGGCTTTGCAAACAGGGCAGGAAGCAGGGACACTTCTAACATGCTGTGGATCTGTATGGACTGGGGGACAGTGTCTCTACTACAGCAACCTTTGTCTAGCTGGAAATAAAGAGTATTGGACAGACAAACACAGCTTCCCATACCTTTTATCTGGGGTCTGTGCTATACTGAGATTGTTTCTTCTGTGCTATCCTAGAGAGAAAAAGTCACGCAGAGACAGCAATTTGATCCTTTTGTGCTGCAGTTCTGCATTGTGGGACAGAGATGGTTAATTCAGAGCATGGGGTGAGACAGTATGTGTCTACCTGAAAAAGTCTTAGACCTGCTTATCACACCCATTGGTTTTGATACCTCTGTCCTTCACTATCCCAATGATGAAAAGTTTGGATTTGACCAAGCTTCTCCTTGGTTGTCTGTAGTTCCTGGGACGTGATCCTCATTAGACGTTCTTACTGGTGTTAAGTGAGAGTCAGTGCTAAACAGGAGCCTGTTCACTGGAATATTTCAGGGTTGGTATCCAGTGCTTGCTTAACATTTGTGCTGTATATTGTCTTTCTGGGTGTCCCATTCGAGCTGCAAGTCAAGGGCAGATAATTTCCGAGAAGCAGCAGTAGTGATTCCGGCACTGTTTGGGAAGTGGTTGCTTGGTGGTGGAAGTAGGTAAGCTGTGTCTGAGATACATCCTTTGAATCTTACTCATGAGCAGCAAGCTGATCTCCAGATGCCCTTGAAGGGTTCCTGCAGCTCTGTGCCACATCTGGGCTCTGTCTGTCTGCCCACCACTGCTGTCAGCTCAGTATCACTGGCTTCTCACAATGAAGCCTGAAGCTGGGCAGGCTGCATTCAAGTAATGGGCTGCTGAAAAATTAATCCACTCTGACAAATTAACAAAAAGAAACTTTGGACCCTTCCCAGATCTGTGCTGAAAACACCATTTGAGCTAAGCAGTGTCAGCTCTCCGGTGTTAATTACAAGCAGAAGAACACGGCATGGCCATCATTAAATAGGCTGTTTTCCTGAGTTTTCTCAAAAACTCACTTCCAATTTTTACAAAGGCCAAGCCATGTACACAACTTAGTGGCATTTCCCTGTGTGTAGCAAGCAATTTATAATGCTCATCTTGAGCTTTAAGGGGGAAAAAAACTTTTAAAAACAGAAGCGTAGAAACAGAATTAAGGAGTTGTGGGCACTACTTAAAATGATCAGTGCTTTTGTTTAGGCTGAAAGAAGTGAAGTGCTCTGAATAATAACCTTGAAATGGAGCCAGTGTGGGGAAAATACTTTACCAGAGAGTTACCCTCACTCTATAACTACTCAGTCAGATGAAGCTTTGGCTTGGAGCAATGTGTTGGAAAGTTTTTCATTGTTTTTCCCACTCCCCTCTTGTGAAGGGTCTAGAAGATGTGGCCATATGTGTTTTAGGCACTGCAATGCCCAGCTCTTAGCTAACATATAATCTAGGTAAATTCACAGCCCTGAGTAGGTGTCTAGGTCTCTAACAAAGTATCCACCTGCAGCATTGCCTCCTCATCGCCTACCTGCTCTAGGACTCCATCGTAAAAAAATATTTGTATACTCTGAGGACTGTCTGATTTTATGACTCATGTTTGGTGCCATATGATGCTTGGCACTATCTTGCAAAGACTCAGAGTCAGGAGAAGTTGATTGCTGTGGTTCTTGCCCTGTGGCATCCTCTGATCCTGCACCATGGTCTGGACAGAGGTGGTCACATTTGGGAGAACAATAGGCACTACAGGGTATTTTGTGCTAGTGTAACAGAACCTCTGAAAGGTGATTCAGCTCATCCTGAGGCAGGTATCCAGGGCAGAACAGATCAATTCTTCTCTGAGAACTTTTCTGGGCACCATCAAGCCCTTGCGACTTCAAGGTCTGGTTTGTCCCTGATCCAAGTGCAGGAAGGCAGTGCAATGTCTCAGAACTTTTGTTTAGGGTCAGTGAAAGAAACCTGAGGCTCTGGAGAACTTTGGATGGAGGTTGTTCAGAGAGAGCCCCTGCGCATCCTGAGGACGAGCAGAGTTAAGTGTTCAGGGTAGGAACCTACTTCTCCTGGCAGCTCTTGCCCCCTTTACGTCACATTTTGTAGCGTGTTACCCTAGAGGATACTGAATCCAACGCCTTTGGCAAATGTTGCACTTGCATTAATATTTTAGCAAATAAAAGAGAGAAAAACTTTGTAGATGTTGCATTGCATCACCAGCCTGGTGTAGCAATATGGAGTCTCTACATAAGTGACATAATTAATTCTGACTAAATGAAGCTACATTTCTAATTAGATTTGAATTTCTCTATCTTGTATTGCCTGGGCTTTAGGAGCAAGACCTTGCCATTTAGTGCTAAGGGCAGCTTAATCCTGCCAGAGGCGCCCAGGCTATGTTCTCTTCACATCACTTTGTTTTGGTTCATCTTTTATGATTTCTTTTTTTAAAAGAGGATTTTTCCCCCCTTTTTATTTAAAAACAATGAATAAAAGCTGCAAAAATGCAGTAAAGCAAAAAAAAAAAAAAGAAATATTTAAGGCAAAACTGTCTGGATGAGAAAGCACAGCTTGCATGTCTGCTGAGAAGCAGTTTAAGGTTAGACATCTGCCTTGTAATAGGTTGCATCTGGACACAAAATGCCAGTGTTCACCAGTAAGCCTCAAGAAATGCAAAGAGCCTAAGCATAAATTTTTTAAGGTCTTATATAAATCATGCATTTTATTTCCAGGTGCTTTTAGTCCTGAAAACAGATCTTCCCCCTCCTTTGGGAAAGAAACAAAACAAGACAAAACAAAACCCTAGAACATTCCTGTGGAGATTTTAAAAAAATCATAGTACTTTATTAAAAAAAAAGTTATGGGAAAAACTGATTATTTCTGATGAGCTCTGGCACTGGAATTTCATAGTTCATTTTATCTAACGGGAAGAAAATATTTCACCTTTGGAGGACTTCTCAGCTCTCAGTGTTTACTTTTCCTGAGGTACCTGTGAGAAAGTAGCCTTGTTCCTCACCCCTAGACAACAGACATGGACTGCAACCAATGGAGTAAATGAGTTTTACAGGGAGATCCTCTCCTTGTGTCCAACAGGAAGGGGAATCTCCCTGCCCTGACTTCCCAAAGATATTTTTGTATCCTTAGTTTGACCTTAGGAGCTCTATCCATACCAGCAAATAAAATGGGGGAGGAGCTGCTTTTGGCTCTGAGGCCAATTTGTGCCATTTAAGCCTGTATCAATCCCTCTAATCCCAAATCCAGGATGGCTGCATCCAAATCACCTACTGGTCCCTGTGCTAACCTGTGCCTCGAGACCAGCCAAGGCCTGACCCATGCCAAGGCCAGATGCAAAGAATCCAACAGTGGGGATGGCTGAGTGGCACTTTTGAGGCCCATGTCCCCATTTCATTTAGTTCATTAGGACAGAGAATGAGTCCTGACAGGTCCTGAGGCAAGGGGAAGACAGCAGAACTGCTCTGGATGCTCAGATATAATTCAAGCACCAATTCCTATTGCTGAATAATCTCTAAACAGAGAGGTGGACCCAGACCCCCTTCCCTAGGAAGGATTGCACATCAGTCTGAGGCTGCAGCTGCTTGGGTGACTCTCCATCTTCAGGATTCTTCAGTGACTTGACAAATTGACTGTGACTCAGATAATCTCTTTTCCAACCAGACAGCGAAGGGAGGAAACCGCAACCAGATGGGAATGAATGGGGAGAAATTCCCACATCTTGGTTTCTCCAGCCCCTTACAGTGAAAGGAAGGATAGAGGTGATACCATGAGGAGCTGTCTGCAGAATAAGCAGACATGGAGGAGAAGGGTAGGAGAACCCCCAGATAAGGTTTAGCTTAATCCCCAAAGGGTAAAGCTCCAACTGCTTGGAGCATTGGGAACATATTTAGCTGTGAAAGTGTTTAAATGAGTTAATCGTGGCTAAGCTCTTTGTTGAGGATTCAAAATCTTTTCACTAAAAAGCAGATCATGCTAATCCAAATCAATTTCTCAAATCTACTTTTATTCAGATTATCAAACTTTAGGGCACATTAGCTGTTCTCCAGCACATATGTGCAGGCTACATGGCAGCTCTCTCCTTGTTAAATCTTTTAAGCATCTGGATTGAGGGACAAAGCAGTGTTTGGATTAACTGGACATTTCTCTCTCTCTCCTTCCATGCTCTCTCTTTTTGGGGGTTGACTTTGTGTTCAGTTGTGAGGATGGCCTGGCATCTGATCTTTTGGAGATGTTTTTGGCAGAAGGGGATAAATCACCTCAATTTAAAGGAGCTGTGAATCATGTGAATCCATAACTTGCTTCCAGCTTCCTTTTTAAAATCAGGACAAATCATGGAAGTCACATAATCCTGTTGATCTGTGAATGGGCGCTCAAACCCAGACTATTTGAGATCTGATTCTGGATGGTCATCTTCTGGAACAGACAACATTTGCAAGAGCTTAACATCATGGCCAAATATCTTTCATAGCTGGAGAAACTATCAGATTATCAGATTTATCAGATTTATAGTTTTTTGAGGCAAATTTCATATTAGTTGGAAGTTCTGATCTGGCTTCTTTTGACACTCAAGTCCTGTAGATGAGGGGAGAAGGACTAAAAAAAAATTTCCTTACTACCTAATGTGCTGTAAACAATTTATTTAAAAGCAAATGTCCAGACATGCTAAATAATGCAATGGGCTTGTCTAAAACTCCTGTTTCTGGGGCCTGCATGAATAATACATACTAAAATAAAATGGACAAGAATTTCTAAGTTTGTTTAGAACTGAATTAAGTGCTGATAAATTAACAAACATGGTTGTCAGTGCTTGGTTTGGGAACTGAAATATTCTAGGACACCAAACAAAATGAATTGCAAACATTCCATGTCCTGACATAAGCATCTGCAAAATGTCTGCATTAGCATTACTATTATGAATTTAGTCTGAAGAGACTTTTAAGCCACAAGGGGCCACTGGATCATCTGCTTGACTATCTCCACAACACAGGGTGTAGACTTACACCGAATGATTCCTGTCTTGAGTCTTCAGACCCTGGCTGAGCCAAAGCAAAGGAAGGCGAAAAAGATGAATATTTGCAATGGCTTGGATGAGAATAGAGGGAGGAAAACTTGAGCAGTGGAGGGAGATGAAAGGTGAAGCTCCAGATCAGCATCCGAAGGTCACTCATCATATATTGGTTTAAGGTCTAAGGTGCAGCAACTGACCTGCAAAGCAGTGAGGAAAGTATTTCTGTCTGTGGCCATCAGTCACACTGCTCAAGCTACTGTCTCTTCCCATCTTTGGCTTACTGCTGGGGAGCCAATTCCTTTCCCATGAGCCATCAAATGGGAACAATAAATCTGAATTGTTTCTGGGATCAATTGACAACTGCATGCCGGGAGAAGGAAATCCTCTTAATTTCCCTTTCACTGAAGTCGCATAGTCCAGGTAGCTGGAAGCTGAACTTAAGGATGGGACTACACCAGAGAGTTCAGAGTAGGATGTGAGTTTCTCCAAAAAATGGGAGTGTTTGGAGGCAGGCTGAGCCAGAGATGCAAGAAATAAACATACCAGGAAAAATATTCTGGGTATCTATTTTGGAAAAATGTTCACCATCACTGCAAATTGCTAGACTGACAAATCCTGCTGTTCCACAGGATGTCCCTGCAGACATATCTCAGAAATGGCCCATTAGCTTTTTCTTTTACTTGAGAGTTCTCCTCCTGCTCTGTTCCTCCCTGGAAGTTCCCACAGACAACTGGGAATTGATGGGAACTTCTGTGTTGTAGATACCAGGCTGAGGCCCCATGGTCAAACCATTAAACTAAATCATCAAGCACCAAACCTCTTCATCACTCATCTTGCCTCATTAAGCCTGAGGTTTAGTTGAAAACCACATATGGAAAACGGAGATTAACAAAAAAAGGGAAAAAAAAAAGAGGAAGAAAATGGACATTTTTGCAGAGGCAGAAATTAGGGAGATCTGCTGAGAGGTTTCTTCTGACTCTTTTACAGAATATAATTGGAGACAGTTTCCTTATCCTCACAATGCATAGGTGGTCCAAATGACATTCAGCTGCTCCTGGTGCCAGACTGGTATCCTGATCAGCTTTTTCCCTGCCTGGGCAGAGGGAGGGCCTGGCAGCTATGGAGGTGTCTGTCCCAACACTCCTGGGCTCTCAGTTTATTGTGCTGCTACCCAGCTACAGCAACAGTCTCAATATCCAAGGCAGGCAGGAGAACTGGGACTTTTACTCCTACCCTATAGGAAGGGAAGGGAGACCCACAAGATGAAAGTGATATACATGCCAATCATA
>WEIT01001023.1:0-12822 GCA_013389985.1 Dryoscopus gambensis | reverse complement strand
AGGGACCCCCTCGGCCAGGAGCATCCCCCATTCCCTCCCCTGCCGAACAGGTGCAGGCGGCCCCCGCCTCTGCTTGGCCGCCGGGCCCGGCACCTGCCCTCAGGGCGGAGGGGACCCCGCCAGGTGCAAGCCCCGAGCGGGCTGCCCCGAAGGGCGGTGGCTGGAACGGCGGAAGGGAAATTAACCCGTTTCAGTGGTGGTGTTGTCAATGACAAGGACAAGCGGCGCCCTTCTAAGTGGCACTTGGTGCTAGACGGAGGCCCCGTGGCCACTGGCTTCTGTGTACAAGTGGGGCGAGGGATGGCACGGCCAGTGGTAATGGCAACGCTCTCTTCTGGGTTTGTTGGCGTGTTTCCAAATGGGAAAACGTCCTTCCAAGGTGCTTTTAAAATTCGTTGTATGTTCAGAAGTCAGCTTAGAACATCACAATATGGAAACCTGGAAATTTAGAAGCTGAAGAGCCTTTAAAGAGCAGAGAGGTGGATAGCACCTGGAAAGAAGTTGCCTTTCCAATTATCTCCATCATGGGTGTCTGTCTCCTGCCCACCTGCCTCCCCAAGCAAAGGCAATAGCCTGTTTTTCAGAGGCAGTTGTGCTACAACAGATTCTTGGAAAGATTAGTTAGTAAAAATCAACTTCTAATTTTCCTTTTCAGGTTACATTTTAAAAGAATAGCTCTTGTAAGAAGTTTTGCTATATGAGACTAGTTCCTGTACCTTGGGTAATTTACACTGCAGTTGCTGTTCAAGGCTGTAATTTACAGGGCCAAGTCCAGGGTGCAACTGTGCAGCTGCATCAGCCTACAGCTGTTCTTGGTTGAGATCAAGCATTTGCATGGACATGATAATAGACATCAGGTGGAATAAGAAGGCAAGTTTAGGGAATATACTGGATCATTTGCTGCCTTAGGTAGGGATAATACAGTCTGGCTTTGAGAGTCTTTGGGGAGAGAAA
Organism: Dryoscopus gambensis; assembly: GCA_013389985.1. Classification (NCBI taxonomy): domain Eukaryota; kingdom Metazoa; phylum Chordata; class Aves; order Passeriformes; family Malaconotidae; genus Dryoscopus; species Dryoscopus gambensis. Next base: position 11,868 of record WEIT01001023.1, on the reverse strand, counting down.
AGTGTTGTCAAAATGTGTGTAAAACACCTGGACCTTGACTTGGACTTGTAAGCAGTATTATGTGCATAATAGTAAGGGCACGTATAAAGGTAGGAAGGTGTTGTTTATTTTCTTATTGCTACAAATATCATAAAGAGGAATGCTGAAGTATTTACAGAGATATAAATGTTCCTTACAGGAGGAATGTATAGAAACATGTAGGAAGAAGGCATCAACATCATGTCCCAGAAAACTTATTTTGTACTTATTCTTGGGACCATAAAATTCAGTGTTGCTACCACTCTTGAGGAGTGTTGGATGTTCAGTAGCCTGAGTAAACCACATGGGCATGACCTCCTGGAAGAGATCCCAGTACTCTGTCCCAGTTACAGCTGTCTGTGGCATGTAAGAGCAATATTAGATATCAGGAGTTTCTGGTTCCTATTCTTGGTCTGGACTAAGCTCATTGTTTATTGGGCAGAACATTGAGCAGCTAGGCTAGCCTAGCTTAGGTTTTTTATATTTATTGTCGAGTGTTACAAATGGAAATAGGGAAGCTGGTTTTATTTCTAAGAGTATGTGGTTTGTGCAATTTCTGCATTATTGCTTTGGAGTTGAAAAGATAGGCTAGTTGCCTGCCACTTATGATAAAGGTCATAGTGACTAATAATAGCTGTGAAGAAAATTTACCTGAAGAAAATATTCTAATTTTTTTCCAAACATGAAAAATAAAAACCTAATAGGATACATAAAAGCATAATTGGACAAGCTTTAGTGGTTTTAAACTAAAAGAGGGTACATTTAGATTGAACATAAGGAAGAAATCTTTTATGGTGGGGGTGGTAAAGCACTGGCACTCGTCATCCAGAGAGAGGGTGGATTCCTCATCCCTGAAAACATTTAAGGTCAGGTTGGAGCAACCTGATCTGGTTGAAGATGTCCCTAGTCATTGCAGGGAGGTTGGACTGGAAGAGCTTTAAAGGTCCCTTACAACCCAAAGCATTCTATAATGGCAGACCCCTTAACATCCCATAAATAGCTTAAAGATTCTGTAATCCCAAAACTGATTTGTGGAGACTATTGGACATCTTGGGGTATATGTTCTTTGTCTGCTCTTTCCGGAATCAAAGCATGATCCTAAAATACATATATAACCAACTGGTTTTAAATTTGAAAAAACCACTTCCTTATTCCCAGACAGAGCAAGAGTTGTCATTCCATCCTTCTCTATTCTCCTTAACAAGACTGGATATGCAGCTGCTCTATTCAAATGCTTGCTTTATTCTCCCCTACAATCTCCTCCTTCACTCTCCCTCATCCCCCTTTTCTCTTCATTTTCTTCCCACTTTTTGTTCTTTATGCTTCCTTCTTTGCATTGGCAGTTCCACTATAAATCTCAGATTGCCTCTTGCATTTTTTTTTCATTTTTAAACTATTGCTTCCTATGTTATCCCTTAATAGATCCTTCTTTGTTCCTTCCGTCTGTTTCTGTGATGTTCAGGGCGCTGTGCCTCGCTCTGTGTTCCCTTACCTGCCCCTGGCAGTGAGCAGCTACGTGTGGGGCGGGAGAGACCCGTCCTGGGCGCGGGCTGCGTTCGGCCGGTGCCAGGTGAGGGGACGTGGCTGCTCCTCCTGGGGGTTTGCCAGGGCGCAGCTCCCGGACCCTCAGTGGAGGTAGCAGCCATTTTGAGTTGAGTAAAACTGCGCATTTGAAGGCAAGTACAGAACTTAATGAAAGTCACCAAAAGCAATATAAGCTATGTAGGGCTTAAAATTGAGCCCTAAAATTGGCTATCAGATTTACTGCAAAATATCAACTTTTAAAGTACTACATGGTTTGATAAAAAATTTATACAGATTTAAGCTTAATGAAGAAGTTGACAAGCAATTACTGAAAGAATTACATGGAGGCAGATTAAATATACATATATGACTATTTCAGTGAGGCCTGAAAAAGAGGAAAAGAAGACAAATAACGAAGGAGCTGTACCTTAATACAGTTCTTCTGACCTGACAGTATGGAAACTTGAAATTATTCACTGTTTACAACAAAGCTAAGTAACCCAGCAATATAGGAATATTCTATTTTGGCAAATCTTAGTGTTAACTGCTATGATAGCAATATGTAAAATTAAATTACAAGTTCAGTTAGGCATTTTTCATCTACTTGGTTCCATTTTTTAAAAGATAAGTAGGCCTCAATTAGGCTAAAATGAAACTAATTAAGCTGAAAAACATGTTTCTACAATAAAACTTGGGGTTTTTTCAGTAGCAAAACTTGGGTTTTTTTCATTTTAACCTTTAAGCTAGTTGGAATAGTCGCTTTCTGTCAAGAAGACTAGCATGATTTGTTAGTCATATGAGGCTTAAATTGCTTCATAATGAATTTCTTAAAATAAAAATGCATTTTATACAATGTTAATTGAATTAACTTGGCTTATTTGGGCCTTTCTTACATTTGTTTCTTTGGAACTGGCCCAGGTCAAGTAATTCATCTACCAGATTGAATTAAGCTCTTGTGTTCTCATTCAGCTGTCCTTACTATCTTTTGACTTCCAGTTATGACAGAGTTGGTTGCTAGAAACAAACAAAAATAGTTTTCTGCTAGTGGCTAGTTGATCAAAAAATGACTTTACATCTTGATTTTCTTTGGTTCTGGAGTGCTTTTCCTTATCCTAATGACTGATCTACCAAACGAAACTGTCCCCCGGGAAGAACTGACAGAAGCAGTGCGATCCCTTGCATGTGAATCCTCAAATCATCTGAAAAGCAATAACCCACAAGTAAATAGGGACATAAAGGAGGAGCATAGAATGCCTAGAGCCACCCCTGTGATAGATGGGATAGTTCATAAAATTAAGTATTTTCAGTTGCTGTAAGAAAGCAGTTTTGCTGCCTTTAATGATTCAGAGTAGCACAAACAGGTTAGAGCAAGTGTTGAGAAACTCTTAATTACAGCGTTGATTTAGGGCAGGCAGACCATACACTCCAATATAAACAGACTGCAGAAAGCAGAGACATAAGTGTTAGAACAACTCAGTTTCAACTGCCCTAATTTATCTTTCTCAGCTTTAGTCATCTCTCTTTCACGCACAAAGCTATGCATATTTCATCCTTGGAAAATCAGCCTGCACTTTTATTAAACACTGTTATTTTCACACTTCTGATTTCAACTATATATTTCCATATGAGCATTACTGTTTGGTCTGAATAATTAGTATTATGAATTATCCAGAATAAATATGCAGAATAATTCATGGACTAGTGCAAAACAGAACACCAAGTGCCAGTGAATGAAATTCTGAAAACTTTTACCTGACCTACATTAATGATCACAATATTAATATCCTAGGAACTCCTGTCAGGCTGTATATTGATGTGGAGGCTGGAGAGATGTAGATGGTGGGTCGTGAAAGGGAGGGAGGTGAAGTGTGGCACTACAGTGTACAGAATAGATGGAATGTTAAATAGTAACATTCACACCTTGGTTTTTTTCTGAACAGCGTATTTTTTGTTAGAACTTTCAGTGTAGTAACAACTCAGTAATGAAAAAGTTGTAGCTTGAAAATTGGAAGCTATTCAGATAGTACAACTTTTCACCTGTGTGCTGATTTTGATTTGTTTTTGAATTTTCATACTTGACCTATTTGTGTTTGAGTTTCAGACTATATTTGGAAATTATATTAGGACACGTGATTATTTAATGTATTCTTCAGTGAAGCAAAGTGACACAATTTCCTTTGTAATAGCTGTAAATATTATAGCTGGTATGAGCTTATAATTAATTTCTTATGCTAGGAGTTTGTAAGGGAAGTTTGGAAATACTGTAACTATTTCTTTGTCTAGCAGTTTTTCTGAATAGGTGGCTATTTGATCTGGGCTTCTAGATCAAACTGTTTGAAAGCTCATATTTAGTTAGTCACTTTCAGCTCGGTCTAACAGATATTTTCTCAGAGCTGATGATTCAGATTGCAGCAGTTTTCCTTGGGAAGAGAGAGTGTGCACTTTTTTTTTTTTTCCTTTCGAGCTCGCCTCCTTTCAGGAAGCAGCAGGGCAATGCTCTCGATAGGTAAGACTTCAAACCCCATGATTCCTTGGGAGAGCATGCGCTGACAGCTTCCACTTGTCAAAGTGCTCTTGCCAGACTGGTCGACTATTTGTCATATACCAAACCTGAAAGAAGAAAATAAATATACTGTCCTTTTGTTGATCTTTAAATACAGAAAATCCAAAGGTAACTGTTCCTTAAACATTTCTGTGTTGGCTGCGTGGGTTTCTGCATGCAAATGGAGCTGGTATTGCTATGGGGATATAGATTTCCTGTACTGGCTTGTAAATTTGTACAAATACTTACACCAGCAAATAATCAGGCGTACTGCATACTAGTCCAACATTAGACATTGGCTGGCCTGTCTTTCAAAGCCATTTATTAACCAGTATTTTCATTTGGACTGGCTTCATTCATTAAAGGAAGGTCTTGACCTTGACAAGAGGGTTGAACTGTGCAGTGATTTTTGCCTTTAAGAAGCAATATGGAAGGGAATGTGAATCACAGTCCTTAGGATAAAGTTCAAAACCAGCCAGCCTAAGTCAAGGTACATATTTGAAGCAACTGCTGTGCTAGCCACTATAGATAACCTGATGACTAACTAATTTAAATATAACTTTATTGATGATAGAATTTTAACATTTCAGCTGCTATGTTTTTCTCTCTAAACGTATTTTTATACTGATAGCTCAGAACCAGGAGAGAGGGATACACATGATCCTTTTCTCCCTCTGATGTGGTTTTATGTAGCCTTAGGAGTAGTAGTGATGTGGGTAGAATTGAAGCTAATGGAAAGTTACACAGACAGGGCTTGATATATTGTGGTTTACTGCAGTATTGCTTTCAAATGCCTTGCAAGATTCTCTGCACTCCCAGCAGCAGCAGCAGCGCTGCCTGGAACAGAGGCAATGGTTTACCCCGTCCTTAGGAGCCTAATGTTTTCTCCCAGCATGGTCTGCTCAGGAAGCCTTGCTGCTCACTTTACATGTTGAACTGGTAAATAAGGGAGAGCATAAGCAGTAACTTGATAGCAGAAACCTCTCCTGACCTTCATTTTAACTAAAATGTGTGTGCATGCCTCAGAAGATATTTAAAAGAAAGAACAAAAAATGTAAGATACACCTGGACCATCTGATGTCAGAAAGGACAGTGTCGACAGTTTCACACTTTGCCACCTTTCTTAAACAGTTAATTGATTGGCTTAACATTGTTACGTTGCAAAAACAATCCTAAAAAAATGCAGTCTTAGGCATCTAAATATCATATGATTAACTCAATAGAAATGCAGCTAGGTATTCAGTGATGGCCATCTTTGACATAGTTAATTAATTTAAGTGATTTGGGGCTCATTTAAAATACTTTTGAGGTTTAGAATGATCTCTTCAATTAACTAAAAGCCTGCAAAATGTGGAGGTTCCTGTTGTGATTTCATACAATTGCTGTTAATTGATCTCTGTATTGTATTAGTACTATTTGATTTCAAAATAATAATAAAATTATATGATCTGCCCTGTTTCATATGGAGCACATTTTTAGTAGATATAAGCCTCAACCATTCCACATACATTTCCTTTCTAAAGTTTAAACTTATGTATTGATTTAGCAAATAATTTGCATCACTAGTCTTTGTCTCGTGCATGTAAAGATGGTTTTTAACATGCGGCATGTCTATACTGTAAGTATTTCGATTTTCCCTGGTTTTATGTTTCATTTGAAAGCATCAGAAAGATCATAGTCTAGTAATACCGCCCCGATCTGCTGGTTTTGACCTTAGGTTTTTCTAACGAATAAATTACCGATGATTTCATATGTATGTGTATAAATAGAGCGGGTATGTGTATAAATAGAGCGAGTAGATAGCTATACCTTCCAGTAAAGGACTGCTTTAATGTAAAATAGCATTTTACGCGGAGAGATCGTAAGGTCACCGAAGGCAAATCTAACACCCATCGGTGGCTTTGTACGCGAAGTGTCTCCGCCCCCGGCCCCCGTTCCCGGCTGTGCCATCGCCGCCGCTGCCCGGAGCCGGCGCGAGCGGAGCGCGGGCACGGGCAGGAAGCGATTGTGCAGCGAGGAGCCGCTCCCGAATCAGCGCGAGCGGCCGTGGGCGCTTTCTCGCCGATAAACCTCAGTCGCTGGGAGCTGGCTTGTAATTAAGGAAAATCGGTACCCGGCTCCTTTAAAGGTCCCCTAATAGAAAAGGGGGTGGAGAAGAGCGAAGACTGGTGTCTTTTTAACCTTGCTGAAGGACGCAGCAGTATTTATTGACGTATGCAAATAACCAGGGGGAGGAGGTGGAGGAGGAGGGTGCTTGGAAAAACAGGAACCAGAATCAGTTTCTCATTGCAGGGTGAGAGCTCTGAGTTCCGGTGTAAGAGCAAAAGAGACGTGGCGAAATTGCTGTATATCTCTGCCCTATAAGCACATCTCTCATTTAGACTGAAGGGAAACAAGGCATCAAAAAGGGTGAATCATCTTAAAAGATATTTTAAAGGCAATCTAGCACGATCAAAGATTACATATTCCTAAATGGGGGAGGGGGAAGATTACGGGTTTGCCTTGCAATATGCTGTAGCATAGTACTAGCAATAGAAGGAGATTTTTGGCTGGCGAATGATTAAAACAGACTGGTTTGTGGTATGAATGACAATGTTAATAATCTGTCTTTGTGGTTTTTTCCCCTACTGTTTCAGCTGCGCAAACCATGCAGGATGATTTACTGATGGACAAAAGCAAAGCCCAGCCCCAGCAGCAGCGGCAGCAGCAGCAGCAGCAGCAAGATCCAAACTCAGCAGAAGCCCCCTCTACACCCATCTCGTCGGAGACGCCCAAACCAGAAGACAACAGTTCAGTGACTAGTATCGGCACATCGGCTCCTTCCCAAAATAGCAAGGAGAAGATGCAGATGGAGTCTCCCATTTTGCCTGGCTTGAGCTTTCACCAGCCTCAACAAGAACCTGCAGCCGGCACCTCCTTGTCTCCCTCGTTTGGCAGCACCTGGTCTACAGGGACCACAAACACGGTGGATGATAGCTTTTTCCAAGGGATTACTCCAGTCAATGGGACAATGCTTTTCCAGAATTTTCCACACCATGTCAACCCTGTATTTGGTGGCACTTTCTCACCTCAGATTGGCCTAGCTCAGACTCAACACCACCAACATCAGCAGCAGCAGCAGCAAGCTCAGCAGCAGCAGCAGCAGCGGAGGTCACCTGTAAGTCCTAATCAGGCACCTTTCGCCCAGAGAAATGCTGCTTACAGCCATCAGCCCATCATGACCAGCAAACCGTCTTCCTCCTCTGCCTCCTCTTCTTCCTCCTCCAGCTGGAATAACCATCAAAACGCGGCTTGGAGTACACCTTCCAACCCTTGGGGTGGGCTGCAGGCTGGTAGGGACCCTCGAAGGGCAGTTGGAGTGGGGGTTGGCGTGGGAGTGGGAGTCGGCGTACCCTCCCCCCTCAATCCCATTTCACCCCTTAAAAAACCCTTCTCCAGCAATGTCATTGCCCCTCCGAAGTTCCCGCGGGCTGCACCCTTAACCCCCAAATCCTGGATGGAAGACAACGCGTTCAGGACGGACAATGGCAACAATCTGTTGCCTTTTCAGGTAAATGACTACACGCACCTTCTGCATGGTGACAGCTATCACAAATTTGTATTTTTTGTAGGGCTGTGTTTCATGTTACTGTTCTGAGTGGCATCTCCGTAACTCATATTTGCATCAAATAGTCACCTTATATGAAAAGAAGTGCGGTTGAACCTAGGAAGTGCATACACAGAGATTTCCAATTCAAGCTTAAGGTTTAAAATCCTATTTTTCTTGTAACTTATTGTTAAGTGTGACATATGGGATTTTTTGTTGTTGTTTTTTGCTCTTTTTTTTAGCATGTGGAAGGTAGTAGCCTTCATGAAAAACAGGCTTGGCAGACTATGTTCCCTTGGTGCTGTGTTAGAAATTTTTTTCGTATTCTCCCATATGTGAGAAATCAGATGTCGAAATTGCTGGCTTCAGTTTTCTAACTGGGCTGTTAATTTTAACCAAAGATGCTTCTTGACCTGAAATGCAGTTAATTATTTTATCACCATTGCAAGAACTAATTGTCCTTATGTCGTGGTTGGATTTAACAGGGAGTCTGTTCGGGTAAGGTATCCACATGAAAAGCTGTGTACATTTAATACGTACACCCCGCTGTTATATTCACAGTGGACGTTTTGAATACGTCTCGAAGCAGCGTGGGTGTGTATGGAAAGAGTGGCGTATCTGTCCTTTCCAGTAAGGAAATGCCTAATACAATTGACATAATTTAGAAATGACAGGGAGGTATTGTATAAAATAAACCATTTTATGCTGTTCAGAATATTTGCAGAGAAAAGAGACAATAGGACACGACCTTCAGAGCCATATTGCAATGGAGTCTATTTACTAGCTACATAGCTCTGAAATATTTAAAGCTGCAGTGCCCTTCACTGTTTTTTTTTTTAATCTATGACGACAAAGCAGATCAATTGCAGCTGAAACTGGGCCAAATGGAAGATTTGCAATTTTAATGCAGAATGAAACCTGTCATGGTGTGAAATCCATTTTAAGTTGGAAAAAAGCAGAGCTTGCACTTGCAGTTATATCTATACTAGGTGAAGTGAATCTTGGACTTTTTCTAGGTTAGCTGTTTTTGTGTCAGACAAGTCAAAATTTTCTGCTTTGAAATGCAGTTAAATCATTCGTATATGCTTTCTCTTTAGGTAGTTGTTTTCTCAAGAAAGTATGATCTCTCAAACATTTTTAACTTATAAGAATAGCATTTAGATTGACACTTAGTTTTAGAAGCACAGTAAAAAAAAAATCAAACAACTGCACCCCCACCCCAATTATTTTAGGAGACTGTTGAAGTAAAATATATGCACTTTCCAGTCCCATTCAAAGAGGACATCTTATAGTCAGCCCTGAAATTTCATTTTGCTGCTTCATTCTGTTTAAAGGGAGAGTTGCAATTTTTTTATTGGATGCCCTAAATGAAGGTGGAGTGGCTTCTGGTGAGCTGCTGGTCAATGTCTCTGAAGCACTGAAGGCTGGAGGAAGAATTCACTTTAGACACAGTATGCCTGCTGTAAATACTATGTTGCACAGAGCACAGCACCACAAAAACTAATAGCTCCCAGTCATTTTTTTAGGAGCGGGAAATGTGTTTCAATTTACAAGTATTCTTAATTGCCTTCATGTAAGACATTACAAATTTTGGTATATTTGAATTAGTAGTGAAAACAACAGTAAATGGTCTTATTTCTGTGGTTTGGTTAGTGAGATACATCTTCAATGAATACAGAACTTTATTATTGTGACTGTAAATTGTCACAAATTAAACTGCCAGATATTTACTCATCACTAGGAAAAAAAAGTAGCTAACTGCTTTAAATGAAAATTTATTTTGATTTTGAAGTTAAACTTTTGCAAAGCTGAAGTGTTAGCCAATATGTAAATTTGGAAACTTGGTTTCTTCTCTGTGAATTTAACCTGGTATTTTCACATTCAACTGAAAGCAAATGCTTAGGCTATTCTCAGCACCAGCTGGTATAGCAGTCTGATTTCAGACACACAGAAAACTTTTTTTTTTTTTTCCTATTAGGCTCCTTTTTTTTTTTTTTTTATACAAGCTGCTGTATTTTGCTTATTACGAACTGTAATCTGGGTTAATGTTGATTGCTCCTATACTTAACGAAATGCCAAAGACATCTTGAAACCATACTACTGGTAGGAGGCAACTGTTTAGTTACACTGATAAAAATGAAATTCAGATTAGTCTAAGAGTTTAATATTTCCTGCCAAGGTTCTGGTTGTCTTTTTTCTTCTTCCCCCCACCCCGAAATTGGGCAATATGTTGACACAGTAAGTTCTGCTTGTCAGCACTATGAAGTAGTTCTGGCAGGTTGATCTGTGTACATCTGCCACCCTCCATAACTGCATGGTTTTGAGCTACTGTAGAAATACCTTCCAGTAAACTTTCTAGCAACACACTTATGCACATTAGCAAGTTCTTTGTGTTAACCTGTTACTTTATGTTAAGATTATGAGGCTTTCTAAGAAAAAAGAAAACTGTTAACATGTTCCCTGTTTGAAATAACATCAGGGAGAGCTATTTTGTTATTCAGGTCTTTGCAATGATCACAAATTTTAAACAGAGAAGATCTATAACTGAGATTTGTGTTCTGAGTCTATAGTATTTGAACACAGCTGATACACAGCTATTGATATATCTTGTTCCAGGAAAAAATGTTCAATTTGAAAATGTTTCTCTTAAGAACATGTATATAAAGCAATATGCTAGGTATTTTCATCCCTTAATTTGAGTAATACTTTAATGCATCTTGTACGTCAAAACCAGTTGACATCTGTTCCAAGGAGTTGTGCTGCAGAACATACCAGAAGATTTGAAATACCACTTGGTAGGAATTCCTCTGGTGTTTGCCTTGTGATTCATGTTGAAAAGTGGCTAAAAATTCATTAATGCTTTGAAGGAGACTCATATATTTACTGGGAAAAATTGATTGCAATGTGAAAAAAAAAGTGAAGATACAAAGCTGGTAGTTGAAAGGAAAAAGAGAAGTGATCAGTCTGGAATGAAATGTAATGTAGCAAGTTACAGTTGGAGACGAGATCATGGGAACAGATGTGGAACTAGGCCAGATAGGAAATACAAAAACATGGCCAGTTTGTTCTTCTGAATATTCTTTGGCTTCTGAGTGGTTCAGGTGAAGGGTCTCTGACTGCCCTGTGGCAAGCAGTCATGTTGTGCTATTATGTTAGGGGATCCTCAGCTCCGGCATTTGAGGCTGACCTTAACAGTTGTCCCTGGGACACGGTTCTCCCGCCAGTGGCTCAGTTCCATTTTCCAGCAGAGTCGTGGGGCTTGTAGAGAGCTATTGTCATCTCCTGCTTCTGAGCTGCTCCCACTGTTCTCTTCCTCTTCACTTCTCTCAGGTAAATTGTGTATTTCTTTTGGCTTTTGGCCATGTGGAGATACTGGGACACAGCTTGTGGGGTTAGGAGGATTGATAGTGCCTGAAATAGACCCTTGGAGCCAAGGATAAGGAATTCTCTTTGCAGGGGAGATAGAGAAGGAATTAAATGTTTGGAGACCAGTATTCTAATTAAGTGTGTCTACCTTGTGGGTTTTTAATTATAGCAACACTGTAACAATTTTCCAGAAACTGTGCTGAATTTTGATGTTTTCCAAGTAATGTTCTGTAGAAACAAAAAATGCATTGCAGTTTGTGCTCTGAAGATTCTGGCATGCATCAAATCATTCTTGGCAGCTTTACTGATAAATATTTTTATAGCAGAAATAAATAAGATGGTGTTTATTGTGTATAAAGATAGTTTTAACGTGCTATCTTTTGCAAGGAGAATAAGAATTTTTTATGGAAGTGTTTTGGTGTGGTTTTTTTCCCCTCATTGTTTTCAATTGGAATTAGTGTGGACCAGATAAACTTATAAGCTAACTATAGAAATTTTATAAAACTTCAATATTTCATACTTAAACAAAATGCCAATTCTAACATGCAGTGAGTTTGTGTTTAAATATAAGTCTGTATATGTGTATAAATACAGAGTTCAAGTACTGGAACATTCACTAGTGTAACAAATAAAATTTTGTATTTATGAGTAAAGGAGTTTTACTGGGTAATACACTCTGGTGAGTAATTTTAAAAACTTTTTTAATCTAGACAGTTTTTGCAGTCAGAAATAGTAGTATGCAGTAAGTCTATTTAAAGATCAATTTTTAAAACACTGAATTTTTGTAGCCTAAATTTGGCATTCTGAGCTCTAGCTTCTTGACAGTTTAATA
>WEIT01001022.1:61427-77077 GCA_013389985.1 Dryoscopus gambensis | reverse complement strand
TTTACAGACCCTGAAGAAGTAAGAACTAATTACTAAGCTGAAACCATAAACTGAGAAGGCGATGCAATGTTTTTTTGTTCTACATATTTATCCATGCAAATAACTCTTCCAGACAAACAATAAGGAACCATGTGAAGTATAAAGAAACTGCAGGTGTGCAACCCTTAAGTGTAAGGACCTCAGGAAATTCTTAAGTTGAGGTCCCAACTCCCACTCTTCAGAGCTGGTTCAGTACTATAAAGATATCCAAGTTGGAACACAAGGATTTGAACCAAAAACAAACTAAAAAAACCCCAATGTACGAAAATTGAGGACTTAGAAACATTCTCTGGAATGAAAAGAGAACGGAATCATACAGAGGTTGTAATAAACATTACAATTCATCGAATCAATTGAAAAAAATACTGATGTTACCGTTTTGTACCAAGAATTGATCCTCCTTGACCAGTCCAGCCTCCAACATCTCCCCAGCTGATTTCCTTTATCTTTAAATAAAAGTAAAAAAGGAGATTTTGTTAAGTGATTATCCAAATTACTTCTCTTGAGGTGCAGCAAACACCAGGTACTACTTCATGAAAAGCTGGAGAAAATTGGAAAATGTTGTTGGGCACAGACATCACTAAAACTGAAGGCAGCAAAGAAAGAAAACAGAATCAAAAGTTTAACTTCATTTCTCTTGAATTACTTTTCATTTGTTCTTTTTTCTTCCACACCAAGATGAACTCTGCCTCCATGTTTCGTATCTCGATCTTATTTTCACATCCTCTCCTACTGAATGTGAAGCACAAAAATCTAAACCTAGGTCTTTGATGGAAGTTTTGGGACCTGTGGCTCCAGCCAGGCATAGAAATCATTAGTCTTGCATTCATTTTCTCTTCAGTACACCAACTGATGCTTAACATTTAAAAACAGGGGAATAGAAGAATGGGGATGGGGTACATACCACTTGGTAATGCACACATGTGATACTGACCTTCCCTCTAGCGAACCCTTCAAAGCCATCAATGACAGCAAATATTTTGTGACCTTCAGTAATGCCAACTCTCACTGCAGCCCTCACTGCGGCGTTCATTCCAGCTGCAGGGGCACCAACATTTAAAACTGCCACATTGAAATTAGTCTGCAAGATAAAAATAATATTCAGTAAGGACTTTAATTTCTACACCATGGTTAATTTGTACATCACAAGCAGTTGCTAAATACTGGAATGCAGGAAAGGAAATTTCAAAGCCCCTAAACATGTTGAAAATTTTAAGTTAACGAGAAGGTGCAGACACACTTTCCCACTTGCAGAATATCAGAGACAAACAATTAAAAAAAAAAAAAAAGAATGTTCGTTTTTAAATAAGACTTTATCATATTTCCATTTGGTTTGCAAGTTAAGTTATTCAGGTTTTTATATTCTAGACCAGGTTCAAGAAACAAAACAGAATCACAGAATGGTTTGGGTTGGAAGGACCATAAAGATCATCTCGTTCCAACCCCCTGACATGGCCAGGGACACCTTTCACTAGACCAGGCTGCTCCTAGCTCCACCCAACCTGGCCAGTGTTACTCAACCAGCTTCATGTTACTCAAGCAGTAATTTTTTTTTTTTTTGATTATTTTCAGTACCATGCCGAGGGGAACAGACAAATCTTANGACAAATCTTAAAATTAAGCTACTGGCCAGTTTTTCCAAGCAGCTGACAATTAGTAAAAAGCAGCACTCAGCATCTTTCCCACATTTTCAGATTATGGCATTTTTTTAAAAACATTTCTTAATGACTCAAAACAACTGTTTATATAGAGTGTCTCCCCAGGTTTAATGAGTATCCAGGTAAGCAGCTGATCTACTCAAACTGAAAAGTCTAAAAAATCAAAAATTTTGTATTTTAAACCAGAGGCAATGTAAGAGAGAAGATTCTATTTAAAACATTACATGAAATAACAAATATTTTAGTACATAAAGCAAGAGAACAACTGGGTGCAAATTACTAGTAATCACCTTTGATTAAATTTTAACCACAAAGCACAAAATGCCAATTTGTTTATGATGCACTCCTTGAAATGGAATTCTTATTTCCAGATAAATCACAGGCTACTCTCTGTGACTAAGAAACTGTTAGGTAGTATAAATCAATACAATGTCACCGACATCAACAGCAGTTGATTTACAACAGATATAAATATAATGAATAATCAAAAAAATAAAGAAGGCACTGCTATTCAATAATTTTGTTTATTTTTTACAGCTTCTTAATACTAAGAGCAAAACATAAGTAAAGACTTTAAACTTTACACGCCTGACCTTTCTGGCAAAGTTTAACCACTCTGTATTACTTCAGCAGAGACAATTTAAATGACAGCAAAGTGTCAAGAAAAATGGACAGCCTGAGTTTATACACTAAAATCCATCATGGTTTAAAGTCAGCAGGATGACACTAAATTTTTTACAACTATTGATATGAGACAATTGTAACAATTTGGTCCTGCAGAAGAGGTAGAAGTTGTTCAGCTTTTTTCTGGAAGATGAGAACACGAAACAAACAAAAAAGTAGAACAGTTGTTAGGTAATACTCATGGAATCTCATCTGATAAAAACAAAACAAGAAAACAAAACCAAAAAAAACCCCAAACCAACAACAACCCACAAAAAAAACCTCATAAAAGAAAACACACGAACCAGAGTATATGTAGTTTCTTTTTCTGGCTCTAGCACAATTGAAGGTTTGTAGAAAAATGCAATGGAATCACAAACAGCAAAACATAATGTGTGCAGAAAGCGCTGCTGAAGCAAAGCATTCAGCTGGCTCTCCTGATCCCATCTGTAGTAGTGTGCAAAAGTCAGTTTATTTGCTGTTTGGTATGTTCTGTATTTCCCTGTTGAATTGTTATAATGGTTCTTCCCAAGTTCTCCTCATTCCCCACCCTTTCTCCCAAATAAAGGCAAAGCCCATCCCCGGACTCTATCCGTCATCCCAACCCCGCCCTTTATTCCAGTATTTTCCCTGTCAATCCCCTAAGCCATACCTCTGCCTCAATGTCAATCTTCCCCAGCCCTACCCCTAGTTCTAGAAGATTCTGATGTACCCGATGTGTCATTGCTTGAAATGTATGTCAATTACCTGATGTTCTCCCCCATTAGTGCTATGCAAATGTTATCCCTCCCAAAACTCCTGCCTACTGTCACCCGATTGGTTTGTACCCTTGGTTTCCACCCCCCTATAAAAGGGCGTTACACAGCGTAAAATTGGCTCAGTCTGACCTGGAGGGTTCAGAGAAATAAACTGTTATCTCTTGGACCGTGGTCTGGCTGTCCCTCTCTCAACCCTTTGCCCTGCGACTATGTGGATAGTGCTGTGGAGAGGATCTCTTGGATCCCTTGCTGCTTCTCAGCTCTTCGGCTCGGGCTGAGGAGTGGCTACTCATCATACGGCGGCACCTGCGCGGAGCTAGCCGGGTGACCACTGTGTGCCGTGAGTGGCGCAGCACCGCCGCACCCATCAGCTTAGCTCTTTCCTCAGTTCCTGTGACATGCACACTTCATCTACTTTTTAATTCCCATTCAACCTCTTTTATTGAAGGCACACAGATATTGTTAGTACGGTCAAATCCGAGTAGTTAGTAATTATACGAGGCCTACATTTCCTTCTAATGCCATTTATCACAGAAGGTATGACAAAAGTATTTAAAAAAATAGAGCAGTCCAGTGGTAACTGTCCTGGATTTGCACTGCTGTATAAAAAAATCCCACCACCCAAACACCTGATCTGCCAAAGAAAATGTTAAATACCACCTAAAACCCCTGAATTCCTTGATCTCTTGAAGGCCAATCTCACTGTACTGTCAATGCAATTTTGCTCCTTAATAATAGTGAGAAGCTATCAGTAATCATCACTCAAATATTTTTTTGGGAAAAAGATTTCTAAAAACTGAAGAGCAACATCATTATGCAAATAAGGTACAAATGGTCACAAACCACAGTTAAAAGAGGAATTAACAGGTGAGATGACAATCACCAACTATGATCAAACACAAAACTGTTCAGTAAACTTTTAATAAAAACAAAAAAATCCATTCTCAAATCTGCTTGCACACAAAATTTAGTGTCTCTTTCTATATAAATCCTAATTTCCTCTTACACGAATCTTAGAAACTACAAAGAAACTATATGTCCATTACTGTATCATGCACAGTGACTTATTATTTCAGGTAAAGGTGATGCATCTGTCCTCAATACTGTTTCCCATGAATTCCCAGATTTGCCCTTGCTCTTGAGTGGCTTTACCCTTCAAAAGGAAGAGTTAGAATTCTTTTAATATACTCTTCCTTTAATCTTAAGATTTTCAGAGTCTTAATCATGGTCTTAAACATCATCCTTCCTTCTCTCCATGGTAAGGAACAGAGGGCAAAACAGTAACTATTAGGACCAGACACTGTAACAATTGGGACCAGATGTACATCCAAGACAGAAAGAAATTGTCTACACAGGAATTTTCTAGTTACAGTGGTATTTCACTTTAAAAAGTGTTACTCATTATTCAAATAAACTAGTGTGCTTCAAGCATTTTTATAATACTGTCCTATAATATAGATTTTAAGGGATTTATTAATGTATCCCAAAAGCAGACATGGACACTCAACAAACTCCCTTACCTTTGGAAGCTCTGCATCTGGCTTTTTGTGCGACAGTAATTTGTACGTGTTAAGGTTGTTTTCAAAGCTCCTAAACAAATGAGTAAGATAAGCAAATAAAATAATAAAACTTTAATCTCCTAGTTATTTTACAGGAACATTTGAATTTTTCAGAAACTTTAAAAAACTGGTTTGAAATAAACATCACTGTTATTACGAATGCAAAACATGGCAAAAATTGGAAATGAGAGAACAATGAAAAACATTCAATTCTTTAAGACGAAGAGTCATAAAATGTAAAACAACTATGTAGCTAACAAATTAGTTTTCTAGATGTGCACAAAGCATTTTATTATCAAATGACTTGAAATAGAAACCACTTTCCTGACAGGACTGAAGAATACCTCCTCCAACATTACTGCTGGAAAACTACCAACTACTTACAAACAAGCTCACAGGACTGGCCTCAAAATCATGAATAAACAAACTTATGGTTGCTACCAGTCAGGTCATACGGCACGGAAGCTCTCTGCTTTGTGACCAGTTAGCCTAGGAACAGTGACCAGTCTGACACAGCAGTGAACTACAGTTCGCTTTGTTTTGCATGTCTTTGTGCAGGTAAGAATTTCAATTATCCTATTCAGGCAACTCTTCTGCCTCCTCTCATTCTCAAACCCATAAAACCATTCAGTTAGTAAAGTATTTAAAATAAAATGTCACGTGCCAGCATAACAGCAAAGCAACTCAGCTTTTCCACAGCAAATAAACTGATACAAGTTATTGGCCATACCTTCCACGAAGCCTCACAGCCTCAAGAAATCTTCCCTCGTCCATGGCTTTCTGGACTTCTTGAGTCTTGAAAAAAACAAGTTGATTACTCAGTATGTTTAAAAAACACAGGAAGTTGATTATTTAATAAATTCCACAAATTAATATATTTCCACAGTGAAAAAAGGAATACTGACAATTCCTCAATTTATGAGCTACCTCCTCTCATAGCATAAATTACAGGGTACAGGAGAAGAAGAAATAGGAACAAATACCTAAAGCCTTCATGGGACAGAGAAATCAATGTATCTATTACTCATTTTCTTTTTACAGTTTAAACTGAGCAGTTTTAGTGCAGAAACCTGACTTGTGAATGACATGTAAATGGATGCGAGCTTCTGAAGAATTTGTTTTAACATTAAAAACAGAAGATCTGAGATGCAATTTTAGAACAAATTAAAAAGGTATGCATTTCTTATTCTTTGATAGTTTGCAAATAAAGAGTAGCACATAGAGAACATACATGAATTTCATTATTCATTCCCAAATATGGGTAAGGGCTGTACACATTCCATCAACGTCCTACTGAGAACAGGCAATTATTGTACATAGCAGTCTGCTGTAGTAAATAAATAACATAAATTGGCTTTTTGCCAGAACCTCACCATCTGCACACACTCCATCAGAGGCAGACGGACAGCCTGGTTTCCAGACAGGGACACAACACAGGCAGGGGTATCTGGAGTAGCTTCTAAAAGGGCAAGCACAGCTTCCACACCCATACGACTCGCCTGGAAGTAAAGAAGTCTGAGTGTTCAAGCAAGCACTTAAAAAGAACAATGCTTCCAGTTACAGAAATGGTCTTGATTTCTCTGTAAATCAAGCTGACACAAATCACTCCTTGGTAAGGTAAAAATGCTGTGGGCTGCTTATACCTGTAAGTATGGACGATGAAGCTGCACATTTTAACCCTAATATAGAATCCTTTACACAAAGTGCTTCACGACTCTGAACTTGAGCTATTCAGACAGTTAATGTGAGGTAACAGTTTTATTTGTCAAGTTAATCAGGTAGAGAACCATCCCAAATAAATAATCAAAATGCAGTTGCACTAAGTGGTGCCATGAGCAATTATTTTGGGAATACTCACAAGAATTCTGTCAAAAGCTGAAGGGGTTCCACCTCTTTGCACATGACCCAGGATGGTTACTCGGGTATCAAAACCAAGCCGCTGAACCACAAGCTGCATAGAATTTCAAAATACAGTGGGTTTATCATTATCATTATTTCATACACGTTAGTACCACATACACTTAACACTATCTGGTGCTAAATGTTACCTCATAAAACTCCAATTCTGAATAAAGTCAAAGGTTTCTCTAAAACCAACAGCTATGGAAAACAGAACTTCATAGTCACAGGCAGATAAACCCCAAGTAAAGCCAAAGTATCATAGATCCTTTGTACCAGTGACTACTTTTCAATTTGTTTTCTTAAGGACCCCTTTAAAAAAAAAGTAGAAAAATTCAGCTTAAAATTTTTCCTAATCTTAGACACCAATGAAATTTTTAGCAAAGCAACCATTTGAACAAGACTTTGTCCAAAGCACATAGTATTACTTCACTGTGAGAAAGATCAATATCACAAATTTTACAAGACATACAAAGTAAAATAGGATTATAAATACTGATTTGATCTGATTTCAAATTATCAGTTAAGGCACCCATGAACCAGACGCTTCTGAACTGCTGTGTTGTATTTCTACATGTATTACACGTAGAAACAGTTCTAATTAATTGCCACTGAAAACACTGCCCTTTGACTATGGAATTTTAGCTAATAAAGCATAAGCATAAAATACAACTGTGTGATAATCTACCTTACAGGAACAGATTTACTCTACAGAAATGTTATAGTTAACAATAAGCCCCATCTTATGAACAGAAATCTTGTATCATAGGGATGTTGACACTTACATCCTTAACCTTTTCAGATGTTATAGGTTTGTTGTGACAATCAATAGCTCCTTCAGCTACAATAATAATATTCAGCCTTTTCTTTCGTGCACGATTCTATAATAAAAAAAAAAGCACATTCATGTAGTTAAAAAAAACCCAAGGAATTTACAGCATGATTTTATAATCAATTGCTCTACATTAAAATGCTAGGATCTGAAGAAACATTTCTTGTATTTGATCACTCGTATGTGAAGTTCTCACACCTTTTGTTTTCATACGTGTCTTTTCATTGATGAAGTAACATGTCTTACATCAAATTACTGAGGAAATGTACACATATTGCTTATATAGGTATAATTTTACGCAGTTCCCAGCGTGGGTCATATGATTCCTCAAAACAATCACAGAGTGCAGGGAAAGAAATGTTCAAGATCACGTAGAACTTTATGTAACACCAAAACCAAAGACTTGCTGAAAGTCCTGACCACATTTTTTAATCACTGCCTTCAAATAAACATCTGCAAAGATATCGGGGAATCTCAAACATGTTAACAGATTACCTCTGAAAGCTTAACACACATTGAATCCTCCCAGCCTTCTTCTGGTGGGTATTCAGGAATAAACACCCAGTCTGCACCACAGGCTAAGGCACTAACCAGAGCTAGATACCTAATAAACAGAACAAATGATTATACTTTTATGGTTCAGCTTTCTTTCATAATTATACACGTGTAAGACACAAAATGCTGAAGACAATACATACCCACAGTGTCGCCCCATAACCTCCAGAACAAATGTCCTCTGATGGCTGTAAAAATAAGAAAACAAATTAACTGAACCTAGTATCAGGAAATAGCTTGTGTTTATCATGCTTACTGAACTGCGAATTCATTAGCAAAACAGAGAAACATCAGGAAAACAAAATTATTGTCACATTAAACAATTTATTTAAAATTAAATATCTTCCAACGCATAATTCATTTTCCCCGCTTTCTTCCAAAACATGTGTGGGCAGCTACGAGAGAAGATGTGAACCTTTACTGGCAACGTAAATGACGCAGACCCATAATTAAGAACTGCAATGATATAGCTGTATTAAAAATATATCATTTTACTGCTTAATTCTTACTGAAACGAAGCTTATGTAAAACAGCCGCTATTTTGTAGTCACGTAATTCATGGTGTGTCTGGATCTTCTCTAACAGACTATGTCTGTGAAAGACTAAAAACATTAAAAACCAAGTCTTCCCCTAAGGCTTATGCAGTCTCTACAATCACATACATGGAAATGCTGCCATGACAGGAATGATGAAAAAGCAGTTACTAAGAAAAAAAGAAACCAAGACACTTGAAAGATGCAGCCAAAAAGGACTTTTATTTGCACTCTAGAAATATTACAAATCCCACTAACCTAACCTTTATTTAAAATGAGCTTAAGCAAACACATAAACATCTGCGGATTTGTTATCAGTCTCTATAATATGCTCAATTTACCTCTGAGCAGTGGTCATGATGGCGTCCACAACTTCAATTATTCTGTGCAGAGCTGAGTCAGTACCGATGGTCATATCAGTGCCACAGAAGTCATTGTCTATGGATCCAACCATTCCCACGATGTTAAGGTAAGCATATTTCTTAACAGCCTCTGCATCAATCTTTCCTGTAAAGAAATATTCAGAGAAAGAACTGTAAGACTATTAAAAAAAATTAATTAGACATATTGCTTGGGTGCTATACTTTCATACATTAAACATATCCAAACATTAAATTATGTTTAGATATTTTGAGTAACAAGGTTAGTCAAAACTACAAACAAAAGCCAATCAAACATCCAAACGAAAAAATCCTGCACAAAACTCCTTACAGTAAGGAAGGAAATAAGAGCTTTTCAGTCCATCTCAAAGTGTCAAATAATTATTAGGTTTTGTAACCAACCTTATAATTTATCATTTCAACCTAAAACAGTAGTATTCAAATTGCAGTCTCAGTGTATAACGTGCAATGAAGAAGCAAAAGGATGCAAACTGGATGTGATTATGGGCCTATGTAAACCATTAAAAACCAGCATACAACTTTTGAAGACTTCTCTTTTGCAACACTGAAAGGCTCTGATTTCATGATTAATAAGCAAACAGAACAGAAAAGCTCCTATTCTAAGTTTTAGCTGTGTCTCACAAGACATCAATGAAAATGCTGCATCATCCAAGAGTTCTAAAGGATCTCAAGGATGAAATACCGTAGCTGCTTAAGCACTTAAAACTACCTTAGTATCTGTGCATTTGCGTATTGTCAAATTTTTAATATGAGATTCAAGAACTATGTATCAGTGTGTTTAATGTCTACATTACACAAAAACAGTAGAAACCATGATGAAAAATATAATTAATGTCCATGAAGATAAATATAACATTGTTAAGAAGAATCAAAATGTTTTCTGTGAATGTATACCATGCATTACAAACCTTTTCTAGAATTCCAAATGTGACTTAATGAATAAATAAAGGCTATCTGTTTGACATAATCTACTTAGATTTCTAAAAAGCCATTGACAAAGTCTTTTGCCAAAGGATTTTGAGGAAAACTAAGCAGTCACTGTAAAAGACAGAAAGCTTTTCACATAGTAAATAATGTGAAACAGAGGGTAAAAAATGTGAGGCAGAGGGCAGTGGTAAATGCAAATTCTTTTATCTTAGAAAGGTAACCAATGGAGTTCTACAGGGATCTGTGCTGTTCAACACACTCAGCAATAACCTGGAAAAGGGAATGAGTAGCAAAGTGCCAAAGTTTACTGATCAAACTGAATTATTTGGGATCTAAACGTATGGAGCATCTGAGAAGAAATGAAGAAGACCAGCAAGACACAGTGAGCAGTAAAGTATCAGATGGAATTCATTGCAGATAAATGTAAAGTAAGACACATGAAAAAAATGTACCCTAACATCACAAACAAAATAACAATTTTTCCAGCATAATATAATAATGCTGCTTTCATTAATAAATCAGCTTCAATGCTCAATAGCAATTAAAAAAAATCAAAATATTAGAAAAATATTAGGAAAAGAATAGAGAACAAAACAAAGATCATTATACTACTGTGTAGATCCATGGTTTGCCCTCATCTTGAATACTGGGTGCAGTTGTGGTCCTCCCCACCTCAAAACAGGGTAGAACTGGAAAAGGTTCAGAGAAGGGCAACAAAGACGATCAAAGATATAGAACTTACATATAAGGAACAACTAAGCAAACTAGGATTCTTCCATCTAGAAAAAGAGATGATGAAGGGAAAATAAGACAGCTGTAAAATCTCAAGTGGCATGCAGAGAGGAAGCAGGACTGATCATTCACTGCTTATTCTAACACAAACACTACGGGCATCAAATGATCTAGAAGCCAGCATGATCAAAATACACAGAAGAAGATTCTTCACAATCTTCATTATTCAGTGAAGCTGCAGAACCCCTTGCTACACAATGTTTTCAGCAAAACTCTGTATGCTTTCAAGTAGACTGTATACACTCATGGAAGAGAAATTCATTAAGGACTGCTAACAGCATCTGATTCAGGAAGTCCTGAAGACAGAAATGGATGGAGCCTATCAGTATTTATGTATTATGAGTAATACATACCATCAACAAAGCATTATTTTACTCTTTTACTCTTCCCTATACATACTCCTGGATTCTATCGAAGACAACTACTGGGCTGGCTGTAATACCATCAATAGCCACTTAATGTTCTGATCTTAAACAAATAGTGACATACAGGCAGGAAAGCATCATAATTTAGTAACATACAAATTAGCTTGTTGTAGGAAAGGAATTACCACCTCAGATTTGGTATGAGGGCATAGGGCTTTTCAAGAAAAAGGTAAGAAGTTCATAGCCTGAAAATGATTCATAATAGAGGAAAAAAGCCACACAGATTGTTGCACAGTAACTTATTCGGCCGTTTTTGGACCTTTATGATATGCATGACATGATGTACAGAAACCAAAAGCTATTATTTTACAAAGAACCACGCGATTTCCTAGAATGAATGCATTTGATTTTTAAACTTTACAGACACCCTCTGGATACAGTCTGCGTACCTATAGTGAGGGTTCAAAACTTCCCTGCAGACTGGAGCGGAGGAAGTCCAGAGGGCCTGAAGGCAAACTCACCTTTCTGGGCCAGCTCTTCCAGCAGCCCGCTCCACTCCTCCCGGAAGAGGTTGGCGCCGGTTAAGCTGCCGTCGCCGCCGATCACGCAGAGGTTGGTGATGCCTCTCTGCACCAGGTTGAAGGCGGCCTGCAGGCGGCCCTCGCGCGTGCGGAAGGGTTTGCAGCGCGCGCTGCCGATGACCGTGCCGCCCTGAGAAAGGGAAGAACAGCAGGTTTAGCTAATAATCCAGTATATTACTGTGTATTTCTAAGATGGATTAATGATGAATTTCGTAGCATAGCCTCCATCTTTTAATTTTACACTGAGTAATGATAAACAAAAAATTATCAAACCTGTGGGAACTTATGTTAAAGAGCGGCTACACATACAAAGGAAAAACAAAAAAAATACTCAAAAATTACTGATAAACAGCTACTCTGGAAGGAAAACGTTAAACTCATGGGATTAATTTTAGCAGCATTACAATTTATACATAATGGCAAGAGTAAAAGTGATATACTAAGCAGTTAAGCATTTAGATGAATTTGCCTCTGTGTGGTATTTTTCCCCCTAATACCACAAAATATATAAACAATAAGAGAAAAAATGTAACCCTGAAATTCAAAATTACCATTCATTGTCATTCCACAGAATTATGGACATTTTCTGTTTTACTAATTATCTGTTGCATTTATTAATATGAATCAAAAAGCTTCTTTCGGAAATGGTGGTGGTCTTTTTTAAAAATAACTGAACTTTCCGGTCACTGAAAATTGCTGGGTATCTTCCTGGACACACATTAATTACACATCATCTGTGTTTATGTTGTTCAGTCACTGAAGAAGTTTAATTTTTGCCTTATTTACTGTCACAGCAAAAAGTAGTATCAATTAAGACTGAAAAAACTATTTTTTTTCCCTGCAAACAAATCTGGACATGATTGCATCACTTTTGCATAAACATTCCCTTCACTTTAACTTGTAGCAAATCTGTCACATCCATCTAAATTTGAACTTCAAATCTGCAGAGGCTGCACTGACATGATTTACCCTATCAATAGATGTTTCAGCTCTCAAGCCAGTTTGCCATCTGTGTTGCATAGCTGCTAGTGGAGAGAAAAAAGAAAGTGGAATGGAAGTTCAGCTGTCTTCAGACAAAAAGGTAGATGTGTACACACAGAGATGTTCTAAAAAAAAAAAAATGGAACTAACCAACGTATCTAAAACTAGGTATTTTCATACTTAGAAAATGCATAGCTGTAAGTGGAAAAGAAACTGTACCTGAAACAAAGTGCTACTTGTTCTGAATAAACAGAAATATACAATGGGCTGAAAAACCTTTCTCATCAAAACAAGTAAACATATTCTGTAAGATACATGGTTCACTGCTGGTCTGCTGAATTACCAGCAATAAAGCTTGGAAAGATTTTTCTTTTATACTATGTATGCTACACACATATATAGGATGCCTACATCCTGTTCCTGCCTATGTTCTTGTGTAGCTTAGCCAACAGAACTCAATATTCTCGTAATCGTTAAGATGCATCTGGATGATGCTCTTACTCATTTAGTTTTAGGACTCAGTGATCCTTATGGGTCCCTGTCAACTTGATATATTCTATGATTCTATTTACAGATTCTGCAAGATTAATGTGGAGGGGAGAAAAAAGAAAAGAAAACAACCAAACACACAGGACAAAATACCTCACAGTACTCCAGGGCACTGGTTTAAAAAAAAAAAATTGTCTCTGCTAACTGCTTTATGTTCATTAACTTCAGAAAAAGCTCCAAAGAAACCAACGCTTCACCTGGAGGTAGTTTTCAGAAAGCTTGGCAAGCAGTAAGGCCTCTTCGCCAAACATAGCACCTGCTCTGGAAGAGGTAACAACATTACCACGCTGAGCAAAAGCTGAGAAGATCCAAATGGCCACAGTGCAGAATGTTGTAATAAAAATGTACAAAGTCACTGGCAGTATCTGAGCTCTGCAGATCTGCACTGTAATTACATCCCTTACTATAATTCTAAATCCACTTACACAGAAAGCCAACAGGGTTTTGTAAGAAATTATTCACCTTACAAAACACAGCTGTTTCATGTTTTGGCCCTATAATGTCTTTTTTATTAAATACAGACTTGTCAATATGGCTCTAGGAGGCTAATGATGTGATGTTGCAAATCTAGAACAAAGGTTTTCAAAATTATTTCTGGGCACCATATTCAAGACCACACCAAGATCTTTAGAAAGTGTCAGCCATCCACACTGTAGGAATCAGGCTCTGCTGGAAGTAGTACGTGCTGGTCACTCAGTCATCACACAGTTCAAATACATAATTACAGTGGTTGTCTGGATCTAGAAATTTGGTTCTTCTGTTTGAACGAAGAGGGTTTGGGTCCCACTCTCACCCCTTAGCACTTACCACTTGCAGGATACTTGAAACACTTTCCCATGAAACTTCTACAATATTATCACCTCCATCAACGATTCCCTGGTAACCCTGAAAAAGTGGAAGTATTTCCTAAGTCTGATTTTAAAAACTGCATCAAATTTCCACTACAGTAATACTCACCTTGTGCAATTTAATACAACTTTAATTAAAAACACTGCATAACAAAATATTCAATTTAAATCAAACAACATTCAAACAGGTATCACTGCTTCTTTTAAGGAGGGGAAAAAACAAAACAAATCCTCTTCCTAAAGGAGCAGTTCCAACAACTTCAAGGTAAGGTAATACTTTACACAGATTACACAGCTATTCTGCTAATACGTGCTTCTTCTTTCTTAAAAATAAATATTCAGTTTTGAAAAAAAAAAAAACCTACCAAAAATGCTGAAATGCATTATAAAATATATTCCTTAAAAATATAACCTCAGCCAGGCGCCATGAACTTTGGAAATCTATCTTTGTAACATACTGCACTTTTTTCTCTCCAATTCTGGTAATAAGCAAAACAAGACAAAGAGTAATAATCAAAATTTTTCATATAAGAAGTCAGGTGATGCAAGCTTTTTTTCCCTTTTTTTTTCTGAGGCAATCACACAATAAATAAAAAGAGATTTAATAGGAAAAAATACAATTTTTAGTGATGCATTTAAGAAATTCTTGATTTCTTAACTCAAATGGTCTTCTAAAACCACTGTATGCTGTAATATGAGAAGAACTACACTTATTTGAAAGAAGAACAACTATCCAGTAAGCAGTCACAGGGTTTTGTTATGTTTGGCTTTATTACGTCTCTACAGAAATACTAGCAGAATGGCAATTACAGATTCTTTTCCATTAGGGGATATTGTGAACATTGATGAAAACAAAACCAAAAAACAACCAAACAAAAAACCAAACAAAAGCAAAAAACAAAAATAAACCACAAACAAAACCAAAACACAACAACAACAAAAAGGGCATGAAAAGAAAATGCAGAGTCAAGTCCTAAGTCTGGAAAATCCTAACTGATAGAGAAACCAGAATAAAATGGGAATTACCATTCAACTTTTTGACATTTATTAAAATCCATGGTGAAAAACATACCACGGTAAAGAAAAGAAACAAAAAAAACTACTAAAGAAAAATAATCATGACAATGTTTATGTCTACATTTTTAGATTATGTGTATGTATGGCCAAGGAATAATTAGTTAAAATTTTTTCTCTGAGCAGTTTTTGCAAGACTGTATTAGTTTTAGGGTTTTCAATAATAAGTCAGGAACTAGAAAAAGAAGGAAGTTCAGAAAACAGCAAAACTGATATTACAAACTGGAGAAATTTAATTTGGCATGATTCAGAGTATACGCAGGATTTACTCAGTAAGCAGTAACTTGGAAACATAGTATTCATATAATATATATGGCTTTTTATGTCAAACTTTGAGTCCTCACCAGCACGAGAGAGTAAGAGTGTAAACAGCAAAAGTACGAGTTACTCAGTTAGGCTTTTCAGAATTCCAGTACAGATTCCAAGGGGAAAACATACAAGTTTCTGCTTAGTGAAACTTGACTGATTAACTTACATATAATGTGATCAAGCAATAGCAAGAAATATCCAGATACCTTTTCAGTATTTTATATGCTCTCCAGATAACTTTGACATGTATCTGATGTATACACATAGAATGGCATGGGTTCAAAGGGACCTTAAAGATCATCAACTTCCAATTCCCCAGCCATCAGT
>WEIT01001022.1:48064-61407 GCA_013389985.1 Dryoscopus gambensis | reverse complement strand
TCAGTAGGGACCTCTGCCACTACACCAAGTTGCTCAATGGCCCATCCAACCTGGCCTGGAACACTGCCAGGGTTGGGGCATCCACATCTTCTCTGGGAAACCTGTTCCAGTGACTCACCACTTTCACAGTAAAGAATTTCCTCCAGATATCTAACCTACATTTCCACTCTTTCAGTTTGACCCCGTTACTCCTTGTCCTACCACTACTGTTCTATCTCCCCAGTTCCCTTGTGGGCCCCTACATATAGGACATACTCTTTGTATGCTAATGTATACACACAAAGACATGAAGAGACAAGCCATTACTTACACATTTTCTTCAAAATTAGAGCAAGGTGTAAAAGGAATCATGCTTAATCTACCTGTCAACTTAAAAAAAAAAAAAATCTTCCTCAGATAAAGTGCAAAGATCTTCAGAAAGAAACATTACAGCTTGATGTTGGCTAATAAATTACTAAGTTCGCTCATCACAGCTTTGCTGGTTTGCTTTTTTTAAAGCACAGAATTCTATGTTCCTTATATCATTCAGTCATGGAGTGAAAGCTTTTCCTATCAGTATTTCTACTGACAACTACAGTAACTCAAGAGATCCACTGGCAGTAAATCCTGAAAGCATAGTGTAATGTTGCATCTTAATTCAGCTTGTAACACTGACTACAGTAAGTTGCACTGCAAGCTGACAAAACAGTTCATGCGTGCTCCAGTTATTCACCTTCCATTTTAACTAAAGAGGACAAACAAAAGTGCATCCAAAGTAGTATTATATATAGGAAATATATACATAAATAAGACTAATGGATTACAATTCCCAATTTGCAGATTAACCAATCTAAAACACTGAAAAAAGCAAAGGGATAAAATAGTAGTTTAAGTTGTCTGTAAGACCTGAAAAATCTCATAGCTAGGCTAAGGATGAGCTATGACCCATTTGTGCACCATGCTTCTTTGAAGCAGAAAGAATTTGTGCATTTTGGTCGGGAGTCCATATCTGTGCCAAGTGAGAACTAGGGATGTATTAACAATTCCTCCCACTACAAGGTAGGATGGGGAACTTTTGGAGTCATAATCTGTTTGAACTGTTAAATTAGCTTTTCCTAATTCAGTTGTTTGCCAGGTATCTGCAAGCTACCTCTGAACAAGATACACAGAACTGCCAAACTGTTTTCCATATCATTAAGAGATACAAGCTATAGAATTAAATAGCGTTCTAGAAAAGCTATGGGGGAAAAAAAATTAATTACTAATTACAATTGAAGTATTAATAATGATCATGATTTCCATTTATTGTTTTAGTTACGTAAACACTGATGAGGACTGGACAATGTATGTTTGAAGGTTCACCACTGTTCCACTTGTATGGTTACCGAGAATCACTGGCAGATGTGACTACAGACCTTAATATGAGGGTGGGAATCTGTCAATTTACATTAAAAATGTAGATTCTTACTTAGATCCTAAAAATATAGGAGCTTGGGCGCTGAGAACTAAAACTATGGGGCAAGAACGGAAAAAATGAACCGTCAAAAATACAGCAAGCACAGTTTGTGAAGATGAGCTCCCTTTTATGTTTAGTCCTTCATTTACCCAAAATCTAAATATGCAAAGAGCAAGAGGAAATCTCCGTGGGCCCAGGGTTCCCAGGGTACATTCATGGCCACTGCAACTCCAGGAGCGAGTGGCAGGAGCAAATGCGGCTTCCAGTCTGAACTCTGAAGACAAAAGCTTTCAGAAAAGAACAAGCCATCTTCTGATGTGTTACATACGAGACACTTGGGGTTTTTAACAGTTATGTGAATTTACTTACTGAGAATTCTTACCCATTGCCCAACAACATAAAATACTATTGTCACTGAGTGCACAAATCACCACAGAAAAGACATGAAGTTTTCCTCACAGAAATCCATGACTGCCGTACCATTTCTTTCCCAATGCTGGCCTTTTGAGAAAAAGACTCTTAATCAAGATGAAGAATCTAAAAGCTCCATAGCTTTTAGCTCTTTGTGCAAGAGCACAAATCCACTGAGAACTATGTGCTTCAATCCTGGAAAAAGAGCAGGTTATTTGCATAAGTATTTAAGATCTCAAGTTTCTAAAATCGCTTGGCATAAATGAGAGGCATCATATTTTCTTCCATTCTCAATTCAAAAGGAAAAACAAGACAAAAGAAAAATCAACCTAACTTTAATGGCTTCTGATTAGTGAAAAAAAATTCAACTAGCTCCCTAAAGCAGCCCGGTACTCTACACATACTTTCAGCTCCTAGATTTTCATACCATGAATGAAATTAATCCACAGGTATTCAAATTTTGATTCAGACTGGAGCAGATTTGAGGAATAATGTGATGATAGTCAAGAAGGGTAACTACAGACTATAAAATATGAAACTGTGAGACTAGGGCAACTGTATAGATTTGCAATGAATAGCAAAATTTTGAAATGTGCTAATTTCAATTAATTAAGATACACAAAGGGTTTTTTATTTTATAGCTATAAATTCACAGGTTTTACATAAACTATATAAAAAAAATATATAACATTTATAGCTTTTATATAAATTATCTTCCAGTTTTCATTTTCACATGAGTTTACTTTTTTTTCCCTCTTGGGACTTGAAGTTAAAATAGCCCTTGAATTTCAGTATGCAACTGTTTCTCTCTTTGGGCTTCCATAAAACCAACTTTGAAAAGGCTAGAAAATGACTTAGATCTAATTTATTATTGATTCTCATTTATTTATCTTGGTAGTCTCTCATAACAGAATGAAGAAAAATGGAGTTAGGAAAACAGAGTTACTTTTTTACTTAGAGTACAGAACTAGTGCTGCCACAGCTGTAGAAGACAGATGGTTTTGCGGTGCAAAAGAAGTTCACATGACAGACATAGCTACAGGAAAAACAGAGCTTAGGATGACTACAGCAAAGTCAGCCTGACAAGGCTGAGACCTTTAACTCAATTTCTGGATCCAAGTAAGAAAAATTTTTTCTTCTTCTGGATATTGTCACTTCAGGTTTTTCTTTCACTTTTTCAGAGCAGCTTCAATGCAGGTATCACTTTATCCTGACCTATGTGTCAAAAATGTCTGCTCAACAGGCAGGCTAAGATACACTATTCTCTTTGCTTAACACACTCAAGTCTGCATTCAATAAACTGTAATTCAGAAGAAACACCTTATTAAAAGCATTACCTGAAGTATACTGAAAAATATACCTCCTCTTTAGACATCATGCAAAGGCTATAACAGGGAACATTAGTGACAAGTCTCACAAGAAGATTTTTATCTTCACTTGTCACCTTCATGTGTTTTCCATTTCAAAGTGGCAAAATTAAATAAGCATTTCATTTCAATGCTTGCAATCCTGTTTCTCTGAAATACTTATAGGCATTGTGAAAGAAAACTGACTTCATATTTCAATTACCAGTCAGAAAAGAACAAAGCTTAGAATTCGGTACTTTACAGAGCATAGAAATAAATGAACTAATATAGAAGGAAATAATCTTTTTCAGAGCCCATACTTACAGTGAAATATGCATTTCCTCCCAGACCCTACTGTTACATGAAGACAGAAGGACAATATCGAAGGGAAACTCAAAATTCCCAACACTGACTTGTTTTGTACAATCACTCTCCATTCAGAAATATCTGTGACTTCACACTGGCCAACTCTACCAGTTAACACAGGAACACGGTAACTTAAATAGTGCTATTTTGCTAAGTTCAGAAAAAACAAATATTCAAATTTCTCTTGAAATTTATCACTCTGTGATAACAAGTATTTTTAAAAGGTGACAAAAGATGGCAATTCTTGACTTGAACCTAATCAAAAAATAAACTAAAATCCAAGTTCTGGCCTTAAAGATGGCCAAAATCCCCTCCTTACTTCCAGAGAAGTATCTGACCCATTTCAGCAAGCCTGCAAAACAGCTGAACACTGAAGGAATTCCAGAGATTGGCCATGTAATTAGCACACACTAAGTATTCAGAGCAACTTGCTGTAGCACTGTAGTAGGAAAGAATTTTGGAGCACAGTCCTCTGCTTATCTGCATTTCAATATACTTTGCATCTCATTAGTAAATGAGCTATAGGAACAAGCAGAGGCGGAAAAAACGGACAAACAGAGACTTTTTAAAGATAAATTGTGTATCTGCCATGTACAAAACTAAAACAAAAGTATTTTCCAAGCACTTCTATGAATTCTAGTGCTCCATATTTTTATATTAAAGTTATACTTTACCAGGCACCTACCAAGCTTTCCCCTGAATCAATTTTTTACTAGGATTTGTAACAACCTCAAACTACTAACAAGCTGTACAGGGATTCCAGTAGGAACAGAATCAAGATATTTACTGTATTATTTAATTTGAAAATTGTATAAAAACTGAAAGCATCCTTTGTAAGGAAGTCTAAGTGGAACAGTCTTCCAGCAAGACAAACACATGGAGCATCACCTTGGCACTGACATTAAACTTGTCCCATGTTTTTTTCTTATCACATAACTGTTTCAAAAATTCACAGTCTTTCTGCACATACAGTTACAAGCTTCAGCCACAAAATTCTGATGTCTGGACAGAATGACAGTCAGGTTTTTGATGTGGCTTTTTTTTGTCAGTTGTTTTTTCAGTTACAACTTTCTGCCTAAAAGCCAGGCAAGATGGCACCAGTGCCACAGTACTCTTGATCAAAACAAAGCTGTGCTATCTGTGAAATGCGGGTGAGGACACATCCTTACCATAATCTAGGAAAATGGAGTGGGGGGAGTCAAAGGATTAAGCATCAGTAGTTTAACCAGGTATAGGAAAACATTTCTGAAGTACAATAAATGGGGTCAAACATCCAACAAGTGCACAGATACGTAGCTCACTGCAGCGTGACAACCACCTCTGGTTTTCTCTACTTTCAAGTCTTTGGTGGCACATAAAGAATTCCATCTATTTAAGAAATTACATTTAAATTACGTGGTTTTAGAATATACCTTGTGAAAAGTAAATTTCCATAAAAATAAAAAGTACTAAATAAAACACACAATGAAAAGGAACAGCACCTAAACATTTTTTAATTTATACTATTTACTCTCCATGGTGCTTCCACAAGAACTCAAGTTTAGTCAAAGACAAAATATGGAATGAATGAAAGAAAAACTAACCTCATAAATAAAATAGACTTTGGCATTTACATAGATTCCCATGCGTACTACTGCGCGCACAGCAGCATTCATACCTGGGAAGAAAAAGCAAAATCACATTGTTACAGTCATCCAGTATTTTTTGTATACTAAAAAAAATTCAGTGTCTTGAAAATAAAAGGAACATTAATGCATTCCTGAAGAAAGACAATGACCAGCATCCATTAAACCAGAAATTTGCTTAATGACAGTGCAAGCAGCCCGTGAGCACGAAGGGTTCAGAACTATTCTTTGTTACAATAATTATGTGAATGCTAGTGTGTGTGTTAATCAGAGATTAAATTGCTGCTGACTGCAAAATAGCATTGTAAAAGTTAGAGCTACTGAGCAAGAAAGCAAATTAATTTCACAATAATGGTTAGTTTTCACTCTGAAATGCAAAACATTCAGCAAGTTAAAATGTAGCTTCCTCAAATGAGGTATTATATCTGAAATGTTTTTATGGGATTTCCAAAATAACATGGGGTATATATACAGTATTTTGTGGGCAGCAGAGCCAAAGTTGACCTGGACAGATGCTCATTTAAAAAGACAGAAGTAGCAGTAAATTAACATAAAAAATGCTACATGGACTCATTTGACCGAAAAGCATCTGAACACCACTTTGGTCCCAAAAATGCAAGCTCCCATTGGAATTCCCTGCTCACAGACATCTGATAAATTATATTCCTGTAAAATCTTCCATTTAAGTCCCATAGTCAAACACTTAACCTCCTGAGCAACAGTGGAAGTTCCACTGGTCCCTCTACACAGGTCAAATGAATTTCTGTTATAACTCATCCCTTCAGGTACTGCATTACCTTACCCATTATTCAGGAACTTTCTGAAATTAATCAACTAATTGCTTCCATACCACGAAAACAGACGTAAGAGATTATGCAAAGCATGAAGAAAGAAGTAGCTAGGCTGCACTGATAGTCTTGGCACATCAGCAGAAAAGGGATGCAAGAAGGATGCCAATCCAAAGTACTGGGCAACAATTCTCCAAATCTGATGCATTTAATATCAAAATAGCCAAGTAGTAGGTAAGCTCTGCTGCTTGACATAGGCATTAAGTGTTCACCCCTCTGCAGATACAAAAAGTTGGTAACTAGAATATATAAACAACACAGCAAGCCACAAAGATCTAATCCTGCAGTATCTGCCACTATTGGAAAAAATACTGAGCTGTAAAAGCCAACCTCTCTAAAGAATGAAGCTGAGGTTTTCTCAAAGATTCATCACTTATGAACACACCAGGAAGTCCCTGAAGTTGCTCAATGTTAAAAAAAGTAAGTTTTCTAAAATCAAGAAGTTGCTTTTGCTGTTTGTGTAGAAGTCACTTAAGATAAAAATCACAACAGTGTTTTCACGTAAGTTTTGTTTTAGGAAATTGCAGCAAGAATTCTTCCAGCCAGCGTTGGCCTTGTGGCATAGATGGAAAAAGTTCTCCAATGCCAAGGCAGCTAAAAGCACAGCTTTAGACAAAGAACTGGATGTCAAAGAAAAACAGAGAATCTCATCTCACAGCCTGTACTGAAAATAAAGTCAGCATGCTAAATCTCAGTATTGACAGAGTGAAGTTATCTCCTCAGTGAAACAGTTTTCATAATGAAATTAACAGCCCTGAGAGACAAAGACCTTTAATTTTACCAAACTGACAGCTCACCACAGCACTCCCATTTTCCACAAACAGGAAGACTCAGCACAAGGTACTCCTTTCACCAAAGCCCACAGCTTGCTTCTATTAAAGTACATGTTGTGTGGGAGGCTTTTTTGTTGTTGTTGTTGCTTGGTAGGGAGGTTTTTTGGCAGTTCTGTTTTGGCTTTTGGTTTTGGGTTGTTTTTTTTTTTTGGATGGGGGTTGCCGTTGTTTGGCTTGGTTTGTTTGTGGAAAGTTTATATATACAAGTATATAAATTCTTAATACAGCCAAATACTTTCTTAATGAATACCTTCCAGTTTCCATGTTTCTTGCATGAAAAATAGGTAAAATTCACAATATGCCTGCTCCATGAAAGTGCAAAAGCCAAGGAAAAAAGGTCCCACAGGTTACAGACATAAAGCCTCTTCCCAGTACCACGACTGCAGCTTTGTAAGTTTCTGTAACATACATTTTATTGTTATTTCGTGTTGTGTATTTTAGCCCCTTACACAGAAAAAAGACTTGGTTGTCTACTGGCAGACTCCTGGCTTACATTTCAGAAGGGCTGAGAAATAAAGCATGTTAGAATTTGATACCTACAAAATACAGGTAACACATTGCACCTTTAGACTTCTACAATTTGGCTGTCTAAACTGTAGTAATTCAAGAAAAAAATACATAAAATTTCATGAAACCTCGGTAGGACTGTCTCATAAAATTTCATTATTTGTGGAGTCTTACAACAGCATTTGTGAATTACCATAATAACTGTGAAATGTTATTACTCATGCTTATTACTTTAAAAGAGATTTATCAGGTTAACCGTGGATTTAGTCCTGAATAATAAATGCAGTTTGATAAACATATAGAATTAGTTTAGCAGCTTCAAAAGAAAGCCACAAGCAAAACCAGTATTTTTAATTTTTTTAAATAAAATAAGAATTATTTAAGATCTTCCTGAATTACTACTTGCTTTTGCACTAAAGCCTTGGAAAGAGGGAAAGATTTATTTTGCTCTTTTGGACTCAGCAAAGATTAAGTGAGATGCAACTACTTAAACGGCTTTATATAACATTCGAATTAATTTAAAAGTTGGTGATTTATTGTACTTGTTGATGTTGCCTATTCACTTGTCCTTAAAAGGAGCAGTTGGTTTTCATAACAGGGTTACAAACAGTACCGCAGAAATCTTTAAATTATTTTAGAGGCACTCCCTGCCTCCAAAAGAGTACCCCTCTCTTGTGCCTACGTCCTGGTCCATGTACATATGTAATGCTACAACAGAGGAGGTTCTACGTGATTTTGTGTTGAAGCCAAATTTGTCTTGCTTTAGTCAGCTAGACATGCCTTTAAATAAATAACTGTAATATAAACCATTCAAAAGCAAAATCTAAACTATGCATCTTGGACAAGCATCAAGAAACACTTAAGTACCACCAATTTTAAAGATAAACATTGGCTTTAACGCAGGCTTAATGACTTAGCACATATGTTTCAGTGCTACCCTGAATAAAGATTCAGACTTAGAAGACTATATAGCAAAAATCACTAAGGAAAATGTCTAAACATTACCAAACAGGAAGACTTTATTCTAATATGTAAATGGTTATGTCAGTAAAAGCATATAATCATCAAAAGAGAAGCAGTCAAATACCAGAACTGAGCAAATCATTAAAAAAAACAACTTGGATTTGTTCCATTTACTTTTAATTACATTACAGACTTTATTGCATATAATCACAATAATTATTCTAGATACCTGAAGAAAATATTACACAATTTTCCTGAACACTAACAGTGTATTAGATCGGAGCATTCTACTGCACAAATATATACAATAGCATAACATCTAGATGAAAAACGTACCTCCTTCTTAAAAATGAAAATAAAAATTTTAGAGACCAGTTTCAATCAGTGAATGGACTAGTTATAGAAGAAGCTTCTCAAAAATACGAAATGCATTGAAATAGTTACACTCACCCATTAATAACTACATTTCCTAATTTTACATACAAATAGTACTTATAATATTATATCTATAGATACATAGACGTGTATTTCATATACATGTCTATTTGCATGCACAACTCTCAGCTGGAAAAGGTGCCTTTGGGGGGGGCTAGAATTCAAAAATTCCTTGTGACTGTTCAAATGACCTAAGTGTTAACAAATAAACTCTAATTTGGATGATATAAGAAGAGTGTGGGTCGTTTTAGTTTGTTTGTGACTTTTTAAAAAAAAATAATTATTTACTTTACTGTATTAGTTCAGAAGCTTATGGTGGAAAAAGAAATTTTGCCACTAGGATAAGATCAACACATTTGCACTACTATATTTAATACATCTTATGATGTTCCTCAGCCTGCGATACTTCAAGAGTAGAAATACGTAAATCTTTGTTTCCACAGTCATGGTTTGTAGTATTCCAAAACTTTGGAATCCAAAAGGCTTCTTTAGGGCTCTTTTTAAGCTGTTTTTAAACCCAGTATTTGCTGAAGGAGTTGAGCTTTTTCATTTGTTCAGTGCCAAGATTTCTTCTTCCAATCTTTGTTATCAGGACAAGAGTCATATATCTACAGTATTAAATAAGCCTTGGAACTCTGGGAAGCCTGGAATCTTCAAACGTACAGACATGTAGCTCCTTACTTCAGTGGGATGGGCTATGATATTCCAGACCATTACATCCCTTACTTATGCTATCCGCCACAACACCAAATCTTTGAGTCTATCTCAAAAACAACAT
This sequence comes from Dryoscopus gambensis, assembly GCA_013389985.1. Classification (NCBI taxonomy): domain Eukaryota; kingdom Metazoa; phylum Chordata; class Aves; order Passeriformes; family Malaconotidae; genus Dryoscopus; species Dryoscopus gambensis. The sequence goes on along the minus strand of WEIT01001022.1, from coordinate 51,860 downwards.
GGTCCTATTCAAAGACAATAATCTTGAGTCAGTCGGCTGGGCAGCAGCTCCATAGCCACAAACGCATCCTTCCCCAAGAGCGCACAGTCACCTTCTGTCAGCGGCTTTCCGATGACTCTTCCTGCTGCACAGCCGTGCCTACCACGGCCCCGGAACAGGCTGTTTGGAGGCTGCGCGAACGTCAGTGACCCACGGTGGCCAAAATTGTCTCCGGCAGCCACTGGCAACCCACAGAAAATTCAACCAGTGTACTTCATGACCTGAAGCAGACCATATCCAGAGAATCCCACAAGGTGAAAAGTGTGACTTAATAAACCCCATTTATTAAACCACCTTCCTGAGCTGCAACCAGTACAACTTAGAAATAGTCCAGAAACTGAACCAACCCATAAATATTGAGAATTGATTGTCAGAACTTCTTTTGCCTCTCAAGGTTCTTTTGATTACGGTGGAAAGTACATTTTTAGTTCACAATTTAACAGCTGGCTAGCTAAAGTGATAGACTGTCAAGTTTAGCACTTATACATATTAAGTGTAATAAACACATATTTATTTCCTGTGAAACGGACCACTGATAAATTCTTTAACTCCACCAAACAAAAGAATGGTGAGTAAACCATAATAGTTCCAGTATGACACATATACATTCTATAGTCTTTAAAATTCTACAGGTAGAAAAAGAAACAGAAAACTTTCACAGAAGTAGCACCAATATGGGGAAGTAACTGAAAACTTAACATGCCCTATAAATAGAAAGCATTGTCTAATTTACGTAAAACTACTTTTAAATTATTAAAAAGTACAATAACAGCAATGGCACTTTCACTTTAAAATAATTTCATGTATAATTTATTCTACGCTCAGATTTACAGTCCAATCTAAACCCTGGCACCTATTACGATTTTGTGTTTAACAGGTGTTTTTTCTTCTCAGTTGTTTGTGAGTTCAGTTTGGATTACAGATACTCTGAAGACTTTTAGTGTCTAACAAATCTAAAACAAAATGAAACATAAGACTAGAACTCTTTTCCTAACACTACAACTTTTTTGCCTACTTCCAAGTTAGTAGCTTTGCCTCACCTACACCTTGCTTGAACAGATTATTTTCAAATAGCAGTAACAGTAGCACATTTCCTTCTGAGTGTACTTCACGACTTCACTTCTCAAACATTTGCACTCTCTCCTACAGAGGGCAAATGACCTTGACAGGGCATGACTCATTCTGTCCCTTGTTTAACTCCTAACCAAACTGACTTGAGGCTTCATATTTTACACCTCTGTGCTGTCACCCAGGTAGTCAGGGGTTATGGTCACACAGTGTTGTGTGATTCAGGTGAAATGATCAAGTTCTAAAACGTTGCGGGTGTTATTTCCCTGTTCTTCAAATTTAGGATAACAATGCTGCCAATGAAACAGCTTGGAAGGCATCCAGTTTACTTCTTTTTGGTCTTTGTGACAACCCCATTCCTTAGACAGCAACTTTCACAGGCTGTTACTTTGGAACCCTCCATGCTTCTGTGGCAATCTGCCACATGTAAAGTCTAGATGTTACCCGTGGATGCTGCAAGTCCTTTAAATGCCTTAATTCACATAGTGGCAAGCGCAGATTAATACTTTATAAAAGGAGATGCATCTGCTGCTGCTGCATTATATAATCTCCAGCCACGCAAAAGCAAGTTGCAGGGCTCAGCCTCTTGCCGAACACACTACGGCTGCTTCAGGCAGTACCCTGCCACACTTTTAAATTAAAATGGCGATTTGGCCACCAGACCACTAAAAAACAGAGATGCTATGATTCCCAGTTCCTCCTAGAATCATTCAGCAGTGGAATTGATGTCACTGACGGCAAATTGTGGCTAAAACTTGAACAAGTGTAGCCCCACCGAGGGGCAAAAAGAGAAGCCATTGAAACGCATCGATTTGTTTTCTCTCCAGAAACATTCTCTTCCTCGATGGTAACAAATCCCTTTCATCCCGATTAGAGTTTCGGATAATCCTAGGTAAACCCGGGGGCTCCCCGTTATTCCGGCGGGCAGGGGGAGGGAGGATGCTTCTCCCAGCCCAGATGACGCAAAGAGGCGGAATCTGCAGCGACTCGCAGCGGATCACGTACACACCGGCGGAGGCAGGGAGGGAGGGGGGCAGGGAGCGCGGAGATGCCGGTGCATGCAAGCTACCACCGCATGGACGCGCCGGGAAGCCGGGGCAAGAGGAGAGGGGAGGCTGCCCCGGCCGCGGGCTGGTCCCGGCACCTCCCCGGGTAAAATGTGGGCAGAGGCTGGTCCCTGAACCACCGAGAGCGCGCAGAAAGGAAGGAGAGGCTCCCACCCCCCATTCTCTTCACAAACGCCAATGAATGCCGCTTCTTCTCTAAGTGAAAGTACTCTCGAGACATTCCCGGGGAAAAAAAAAAGTCAAATAACCGTAAATTAAGGGAAGCTGCTAATAGCAAGTATCACTGAACAATTCTCCTGGTATAAGCAGAGCAAGAGTCCTCTCGAACTGCACGGTACATTCCGCGTTTGAAATCCTAATTAACTGAAACTTCGAACTATTGCCATAGAATCACAGACTATGCCGAGGTGGAAAGGACCCATCATGATTTTCTGGTAGGAAAGGAAACTGAAGTGTAGAAAAAATGGATTCTTGACTAGGTATATTGTGATCAAGCTTCTTTTCTTTCCCTTCCCTCTTAATGTCTGTAGGTCTTTTGTTCGCCCTGTCCTGTAGTAGCTACGACTTCCTCTACACTGAAGAGATTTAAGGTGAGACACGTTTCTAACATACGCCTATGGAGGGAGCGTAAACCACCACCTGAGCTTTCTAAACCACGGGTAAGAACATAAGTGTGTTCCTGCTGCCAAAATGAAGTGAAAAGCAGATGAGGCGAGGGCTGGCAGAGCCCCAGCAGCGCAGTCAAGCCTCCCACCCGCCGTGCAGGGCGGCACGACCTCCTCCTCCCCCGCTCGCAGCAGCCATCCCTCCTCACCGTCCTCTCCCCACCATCTCTTCAGGGAACGAGACATCTTGGTAGTAAAAGTTACTGCAGCGTTTCTACCCTCTCCCTTGCCCAGCCTGAGTCAGAAAAAACGTGGCGAGGAAGGGGTGAGGGGATGTTTGAACTTCAGGCGCCCAGGCCGTGCAAAAATTAATTATCTTTTAAATGAGCTTAGTAGGAAAGCCGGGTCGAAGGCCAGCACGGAAAGAGGAACCCGAGCACCACTGCAATCCCCGGCGTCCCGCTCCCAGAGCCCTCTCTCCACGCCCTCCATGTGCCGCACCGTGGCTTCCCGACACCAGCCCTGGGGCAGCCCACGCTGTTCCCCCGGCCTCCCGCATGGGCGCCCTGCCAGCCGAGGAGGCTCTTCCTTCCTGCCCCTCACACCGCCCTCGAGGGGCTCCTCGTCCTCTCCTGCTGCTGCCCCACTCCCCACCGTGTCCGCAGGTCCCCCAGGTTCTCCCTCCCCCTCGTCCTCCTCGTGCTCCCGGAGTGAACGGCGTGAGCCGCTACCTTGGGCATCGCCGCCGCTGGTCAGCACCGCGATGGCCTTCCCGGCGCCCGAGAGGTTCTCGAAGAACTTGGGCTGGTGATCCATGGCGCTGCAGGAGCCGCACTGGCGGGCGCGGCGGCGCGCGGTCGCTGAGGGAGCCCCTGGCCCCGGGGGTCTGCCCCCGCTCCGCTGGACCGAGCGTTCGGCCTCTGCGAGGAAAGAGCCCGAGCAGCCCGGTGTAGCTGTGTGGTTACCAACAAGTAAATCTCTGCAGAAAACCTGAGGGGAGGGGGCGACTGTGTGAAA
>WEIT01001022.1:20969-47880 GCA_013389985.1 Dryoscopus gambensis | reverse complement strand
GGCGGAGGCGCGGGGGAGGGAGTTGTGTCGGCTAGAGCTGGCTCATCCTCTCTGCAGTAGCGGCTGAGGAACGCCGCGTGTCTCTGTCGCGCCTGCGGCTTCCCGGGGTAGCCCCTTCAGCGGGGGCTCTCCGGCGGCTTCCTGGCGCCCGCACGGCTCTGCCGGCGGCTCGAGTGGGGAATCCGCCTCCAGCATGTCGGTTCCTCGTAGCCCGATGCCTCCGGGGCGGCTCGGCCTCGCTGGCCCGCCCCGCTGCTTCTCGGAAGGCTCCGCAGGGAGCGGAGAGTCCGGCTCCCGCTGGGAGTGCAGAACAGACGGACAGTCGCTCCTGCCGGCGTCTGGCAGGGTCCATGTCTCGGGGGTGGGCAGGGAAACCCAGAGGCCCCGAGCTCTGTTCTTTCTGTTCTTGCCTCTCATCCTTCCTCAGGTGTGTCTTCCCTCTGAGGCATCTCAGCACCGCAGTGGGTGTTCAGGCGCCGGTAGGAAAAGGAAGTTGCTTCTGTGAGTATCAATGGCTTAGAGACAGAGTTTGAGTCAAAGAGAGCAACAGAGGCAAAGCGGTGGGGGAGGAATTGCTCTAGGTAGGAATCGCAGTCTTTCTGCCTTCCTTTTTGTTCTCCTGTTAACGCGCTGATGCTTTTGCTTGGGGAGTGGTTGGTACTAAGTGCTGCTACTTAAGTGTGCTCTTAAACTCCCTGTATTGTAACACCACGCCAACAAATAATTCTGTTGATCATAGCAGTATCTGCTAATCACAGAAACAGTTAAAACGCCAAGTTTTGGTAATTTAAGCAAATAGAGCTGTATTACCCTGTTGTTTGTGGTACTTTGCATAAGTAAAAGTATTTGCAGAATCGGGCCAACTTGCACAAAGTAATAAAGCAAGTCAGGAACAGCATCAAAATGCTGACTCGAGTTTTATATTTTAATTGCTGTAGTAATTACTGGTTTTACTCAACATCTTCATCACATCACAGACAACTCACATTGTAAAAATACACGTGCTCGTCCTGTCAGCTTTCACACAGACACATGTGGAAGTATAGTCATTTGAGTAGTCAAAATTACTCATAGATAAATGTTTGAAGGCATACCTGAAAATGGGTATTTATGCCTAGCGTGGGGGCAGCTCAAATTTGCAATTCTACACTGAGACTGAGTGGGATTTGATAACAGAATAGATCCATTGACAAATAGATTGCATATCATGAACATTAATGACTCTTAAAGGAATTTACTATATTCTTTCCAGAATCTGAAGAGAGCTCTGAGTCACAGATTATAATGAAGATGAACTTCTGTTATGGAAGTATGTAAACATCCATAAAGTCAAACTGTGTTCAAAGGGTTCTGGTTTGAGTTGAAGTCACATTAGTTTCTTGGAGAATACCTCTGCAAGAGCAAAATTAAGGTCTGCAAGTGTTTTGGGGCTTGATCCAAAACCTGTAAAAGCAGGTAGATCTTTTGCTTATAGAAACTATTATGACTACTTTAAGATCATGGACCAGTGACCATTGTCATCTCAGGAGCGCTCTGAGGAACACAACAACTTGTTGGTTATGTTTGGTTTGGTGCAGCTATTTTTAAAAATTTGCTATTCCCTGTAGTAAAGTGTTCACACTTTGTCTGGGAGTAGATTTGTCCCTCTTGCTTCCAAAAACAACCTCAATGCTAAGGAGCTCCTATTTTCCGAAAGTATTTTTGTCTTCAATTGCTCTATTGTGATGTATTTTTTCACCCTTGTGTAACTAGCAATCTACCAATGATTTCACTGTTTTTGTCATTTATTATAGCTACTCCTTGTTCTTCAGCAGAGCTGTCAGGGAAGAATTGTGTTTTGGCTGTGTCAGGTTTTTAAAGTAGAGGTGGGAGGAGAGGAAAGGATGTGGAACTGTTTGTTCCTGAGGCTGTTTTGATATACTTAAATACCTTCCAGCAGTACAATTGCCTATAATCTTAAAACGACTGAGTGACTGCCTGGCTTAAGTGTTGAAGATTGTTGGGGAAAACACTGTTAGCCTTGTGGGATATAGTTAATGCAGCTAGGTACACAAGTATGAATCATACTGACACTAAGAGAATAGGCTCTTTTGAGATATGTAAATCAATAAACAGAAACTGCTAAACAGTACCTGAAAAAAGCCTCAGCAGGTCATTTGCACACTGCATTAGGCGCTCTAATTGTCCTGTTACTGTAATACCAAATGGAAACAGTTAACATGGAATACAGAGAGGACAGGTGGGTTTAACTGCTCTCTGATCCCGACCATTGCAGGTGCTCTGGTGCATCCTTTTCTCATTGCCTGTTTGTTCCCTGTGCCATACAGGTCAAGCCTATCTGCCCATCTTTGAATCTTATCACTACCTAAAGAATCCTGACTGACCCTTTAACATACTTGGGATTGCTACCCACCTCCCCTTACTGCACCAGCATCATTACAGGTGCTGCCTTTAAACTATGCAACAGTTCACATCATGTTTGTAATAGCAAGATGCGTCCAGTACTACATTTGGCACAGCGTTTTCCATTGAAATCAGGTTCAGCTGGGAAGAACAAGTTACACCCAAAGAGAACGAGATTATTGCATGAATACCAGAGCTGAATGAATGGGTTTCCAGCCAACTGAAACAGTTTCCTACAGGTAGACCTTTCTTGGGTGTGAATTCTCTGGCATCTATGATGCAAGAGCCCACACTTCCCAGTTTGTCTGAGGTCCTTGGAGCAACTGTCTCTTCTGCTAAGCTGTGGTTTTTTCATGAGGCCTAGGAATCATAAAAACAAATAAATTCTGCATATTCAACTTTTTTAGTATTATTAAAAAACCAGGCAGAGAACAGAAAAGGAGATGGAAGGATTTACAGAAATTCTGTCATTTTAAAATTATGCAGGCTAGTCATGGAATGCACAGATAAGTGTGAAAAGAGGAAACTAATAAGTCATTGAGCTATCATTTCTGAGCAGATGGTGACTGATTTCTTGAAGAGAACTGACTGCTTTCTTTGAAAATACTCCCTTACTTCCAGTTCTACAATATTTCCTGGTCCTACATGTCAACTCTAGAGGATTTTTTATTGTTTTCTGTGAAGAATGTTAAATCATCACCATATTCATCATGAAGGAATATCAAGTATTGAACATGAGCTACAATCTTTCCTTGAATGTCAAGTGGCTGTTGCTTTGAATTTGCTGTAACTGACTCTTCAGCTGAGAGATTAAGTACAAATTTAAGGCCTTGAGTAAATTCCCACTGAAAGAAAACTACAGGAACTTTTAATGGTACTGGAATCTGGCCGTCTACAAATGAAAAGCACAAATTTAATTGCTATGTTTTCTTAATTATAACTGTTCTTAATTAAAATAAAAAAGACAATGATTGGAAAGTATTTCTGTAGATGTTATTTCCTCCAATGTGTTTTTATCTTGGAATCTAAATGTAAAACATGATAAAACAGTAGCAAATTAATTCCTAGCCAAAACATTTTGAATGGAAATGTTGTTACATAGCTTTAAAACCAAAAACTATTGTTCAGCTTATAGTAGTTTTGAAGCCTCCAGGGTTTTATGGAAAATGTTCTATAAGTAGTTATATGGAAAATATGTCAGTGTGGTCTTTAGGCTTGAGAGTTATTTCTTCTCTGGTAAATTCATGTATGATTTCTTAAATGACACATACTAAAACTTTTAATTTGTGCTCAACAGGTTCATTATGTGTCACTGTTTTTCCTTCTTCCTGCTGCCAGCTCCTAAATTTACTGCTTAGTGCTACCATCAAACATGCTATGTATTTCTAGTCAACTTTCAAACTTTGATTCTTGAAAAAAGGCCCAATCAAGTTCTAAACCCCTAAAAAGCACATCTTTCTGTGGTTTGATGTGACCTGGAGTCCACCTCTTAATTGAAAAGTGCGTTCTTCATGTTTTATTGAGTAGGAAAATTCACAACTGAGCTAAATACCACAAAAAATTATTGCAGACCAAAGAAGATTTGTGTTACTGTGCAAGATATGTTTTGTTAGATATACTCTTTTTGGAAAAACTGAGCCATGCTAGTCATACATGTATCATAATTACTTGGAAGTTTAAAAAATCCTCAGAAACAGGAAAAACCCCTGCCTAACGCTTCAATAAAAGGAAACATTGTGCTAATTAGACAAGTAATGACTCATACAATTGACTAAGCTATTTCTCCAGGTTTGAGGGAGAAGAATACATAAGCCTTTGTCACCTAGAAAACTTCCACAGTGAGCCATCATTTGGAGCCTCCAGATACTTTGCAAACTTGCCATACTCTGAGCCCCGAAAGGTGTATGTCTTGTTGGAAAATGGGTAGGGCCATGTATGTATGTTCACAGTCTGCATTAAAAGTATATAGACTACTCATGTATTCTCAGAATGTGGTGGCTCTGCAGCTTTCTCCTTAGCAGCACAAAAGAATTTGAGATACCAAGGAGAATTCTTAACTATTTATGGGATAATTCTCAAATTATGTTTGTTTACTTTAATGCTCAGTGTAAAAATATGAACAATAACCTTAGAACGTTGTCTAAAATGCAGAACTTTCTTTTAGATGAATGCCCTAACTAATTGATTATAGGTGGTACTACCCTTTGTACAGTACTTCTGAATTAGGGAATCCTTGCAACAGCGTCAGCAAGAGTGTTAAGAGTGTCCTCATCCAGAAAAATCTCCTCCTGATTGATGGCAGATTGTGGAGAAAGGCTTCAGTGTACTTGGGCAAGACTTACTTCTTAGAGCATCATTTTCTAGTCATGTGCTCTAATTGTTAGGTGATATATATATGTGTATGTGTGTGTGTGTATATATATAAAAGTTGTGCACTGTGGAATTTTACATGGAGGTCACTTCTGTTGAAGAGTGAGTTACATTAAGGAGTTCTCTGAAGATTTGTTATACCATATTCCTTGACAGAGTTTGGTTAGAATAGTGTTTAGCCGCTTGTTTCCGAAAAGGCATGAATACAGAACACATCAGCTAAGTGCTTATGTGGATTGGCGCCAAATGGAAAATTTGGCCTGAAGTTTTCTCTGTTTCTTCCCTTAGCAAAATTGATGGAAATAACTGCAAGGGGGAAATTCTGAAAGAACTAGGAGATATGAAGAATATATATGATTTGTGCGACTTAGGGCTGATTAGGGAGACAGTAGTCTCTTCTCCTTTTTTATGACCTTGGGGATCATTTCTATGTGTGAAAGAAAATGTTTTTCTACTTAAAATTCTACAGGAATGTTTTTCTACTTAAAACTATGTACTCTTAACTATATTTCAAAAAAATGGTACCATTATTAATGATTTGATCTAATTAATTCAATTGGTTATTGTAACTTCATTCCTAAATGTAAGCTCTGATGTTTTACAAACATGACAATGTTTTTTCATTTCCACAAAGAATAGAATTTTACAGAGTTAACATGGCAGTATAGTTAAAGTAATATAAATGTAGTTACATGGTTACTGATATGATGAATTAAGAATGCAGTCCTGCCAAATATTTGTTTGTGCAGCAGTTCCCTCGAATATCCAACAGTTCTCATGATACTGGAGAATTTTACTTTATTTAAAATAAAACTGATTGTGGTTTATAATTTGCAATCTTTATGTTTTATAATACATGAGAGTTAAATAGGTGAACTTGTTCTCTGTTGCAGTGTAAATACTCAACTTCCTACTTACTGAATGGTTTTGCTGAAGTTTAAGAATTTGTAATGCTTTTATTTGTACTGTTAAGTGATGGATTTGATGCATATTTCTTGTTGGATTATTCTACCTTTGAGGATAGATTTCACTCTTTGCAATAGATATTGTGCATTTTTTCTTTGCAGTTTTGTGCCTTGCCTGAAAATGGAAGCTCCAGCAGTGCTTAAAATAATTTAAGTGATTGCAGAGACCTCAAGCAGCCATTAGCGACAGACTGCTCAGATGGACAGAATGATACATGACTGCAGATTTTATTGTATGTGCTGTCTCCCTAGTCCTTCAAAGGCTCTTGTTGTTCACTGTGGTGTCTTTGGACTGAAAGAAGACTCAAAATTTCCTGAGCGTAATGGAGACATTGATTTGGGGGCAGTGAGGTGGAGGGAGAGCTTAACTGCTCTAAATGGAATGTGTTCCAGAGTGTACCGGACATCTTTGTCTCTTCCACAAACTGTCTGAGGAGTACAGTGCCACAGAGTTGTGTTTGTAGGACTGAGGAGACTGGAAAAGCAATTTTGGTATCAGAGCAGATAGTGGGATCATCATTACTTGTGTGTTAGCAGCCAGTAGGTTCTGAGAGCAATAACAAGTACTTAGAGAACGAAATCAAGTAAGGTATTCCACCCAAATAATTAACATTCCAAGAGGAGTCTTTACCTTTGATGTTTTTTGTGTGTGTTTTGTTCTGTTACAGTGTTACGAATAATGTGGAACAGCAAAGATTGTTTCTTCAAGAGGACATATTTATTTTTACTTACACTGTTCACTGGTTAGTCAGTACCTCATTTCCAAGCCTTTGCTGCTCTTTTACTCTTGTCCCCACTCCAGCCTTCCTTTCCATCCTTTTGTGTATTTCCTTATAATCTATTTTCCTTTTCTCCTTGCTTTCACTACCTTTAACTTCCTTCCCACCTCTTTCCTCCTTTCTTCTTAAATTGAAGATAAGAATGTCAAGAGTTTTTTTCACTTCCATTGTTAGTTTTAGTATAGTAGTTAACTGGTACACTTTTCATACTCTTTTATGACATTGATTCAGTATCATAACAGATGATGAAAACTGTGTAATGTTTCACTTACAGAATTTAAAATTTTCATTTGCAAGAAGCCAGTCTGGATGCCTTATGCGATGTGATCTGTTTTCTTCCTGTGAGGGGAATTAATAACATCTCATTTCTCCTTGTCTGTGACATTTAATTAGTTAGCAAAGATGTATTTAATATTGAATTCTTTGGAAAATGCATTTATATGCATCCTCGGCTCAAAGCAACACCAGAAAAAGTCTAATCCCGCGTTCTATAGCGCAACCCCCACCTTCCCCCCTGAAAAAAAAAAGTCAAGTGAAAAAAACCCAACCTAAACATATTGCTTATGCCAGAACCTACAGTTTAGACATACTTAGACAGGGATAGCTGAGAATTTAAGTTATATATTTAAACTATGGAACAGAGGTGAGAAAAAAGGCCAAAATAGATTGGTTTTGCTTTTATTTACAGAATTAATAGTGTTGTAAACTTCTGTAGGGTGTAGAACTTAGGAAAGAGTTTGAGCCAGTGCTATGAACGTATTAAATATCCTTCTTCTTTTCTTATTTTTCTTTTTTCTTTATTTGCATTATAGCTCCTCAAATCCCCTTAGAATTCTGATGAAGAAAATTTGATTTATTTGATTGTTTTTGCAAGTGACCAAAGTCCTTTTAAAATACGTCTGAGTAATACCATTAGGATCATTATGTGAAAATAAACGGCATATTGTGAGTAAATTGAATGGTGATTGTTTGGATCAGACATAGATTGAGCATGTTTAATGTTTAATGTTTACAGTCAGTTATCGTAGGCTGATCATTTCCCTTCCAGGAAGGCAGTGTTTCTTTGACATTGAATATCTCCATTTGCTGCTGAGGCCAAATGCCTCACACAGCATCTTGCCTGTAGAATCTCGGCATTGTAGGGAGGTTGGCACAGGTCTCTCATAGCTTTCGCAAGTGCTATGGTGAAGTTCTCTTCAACTTTTTTCATCCAGGGAATCATAAAGTCCATGTGACTTACTTCCTCCCCTGCGTCCCAGTGTAGGATGTACTTTGGAGTATGATACAGCATCTTCCATGGAAGGGACAAATGTCAGTTGCAGGCTGAAAACATCGGATGGGGCTTACGCACGTGGTTACACTGCCAAGAGAGTTGCAGCTGGTCTGAAAATAATTTTGTTTTAAGAAAGAACCAGTATAGTTTTAGAAACTTGGGCTCCTGTGAGGAAATTCTTACTGTGCAGCTGTCAGGGTGAACAGCATGAGTCACTGTGAGATTGTGATTAATGAGCAAAGAGGAAGCACTTCATAGCTGGCAGACTCAGACCCAGGGGGTACCTTGTTGTCCAGGGAAAAGAATCATTAGAAGCATGAAGAGACCAAAATTACTGAAATTGCAGGCATTTGATTTGCAGGTGTTAGGGCCACAATGTCCCTGAAAGCCATGCACCCTGACAGGAGGCCACAGTGCGTGCTGCTGTAGATCATGTCATTAAAGGATGGGATTTGGCTACAGAGTTAGGCTGGTACTGAAAAGGAAAGTGGATGTAACTTGTGGAGTAGGTCTGGCAGTTTGCAGCCAGGTGTGGAGCAGCAATCCCTTCCACGGCACCCTCGAGCAATGTCAGTCAGCAAACACTTGGCCAAAACGCAACAACCATCCTTAAGAGGAAAGGCGTAGTGTGGGTGTTGGAGGGAGAGGCTGCTGAGCACGGATATAGCACCAGGATCACACTAGGAGGGCGAATGGCAGGAGATTTGTACTCTGTTCCTTTATCATGGAGCTAATTCAGTTTTACAACCTTTCCAGCCTTGTAATGTGTTCACATTGTCTGGTTTGCAGCACAGTTTCTGCTCTGCTATGGGTTAGGCCTCCAAGTTAAAGCTCATTTTTATGCGATAACAATCTTGTTATAAGTTTCCAAATTAACTTTAAATAATTCTGCCACCTAGATATTGTACTTAAAAATAAAGATTCCATCTATTTTTCTCTTTCAGGACATAGGAGTTTAATAAGAAAATTTCTTTGACCAGAAATGAAGAATTTAGATGTAAGAGAGTACCATATGACAATTAGTATTTTCATTATTTTATCTGTAATGTTTAATATTCACTAGCAATTTTAGCTGTATTATCTATATTTCTCAAGAGGCAGAAGTGATCCACAAAACAAAAGGATGGACAGTGGTTAAATAGCAGGAGCAGAATGTTCATTCTGGTCAACAGGAGCAATAGCTCATTCTAGCCAGCAACATTAACAGTTCTGTGATGAAACAGAGGAAAATCAAAGATCACAGAAATGGGTAAAGCTGGGAGGTTGTCTGGTCCAACCTCTCTGCTCAAGCAGGGTCATCCTAGAAAATGTTGCATGGGATTTTGCATCTCGATAGTTTTTGAAGTCTTACCTATGCAAGTTTAGCAGTAGAGATGTTGGGAGCTATGTGTCCATTGAAGTTTCAAGGCTGAGTCTAGAAAGAATTGTGAGTCTGCTGAGCTGGAGAAAGGCCGGACATGAGCTTCTGTGCTAGACCTTCTAGAGGGGGAATCTGGGGCTCCATGTAAACTCAGTATTTCTGGTGAGACTGTCTTAGGAACTCAGATGGTTGATGATAGAATTACTTTCAGGACTCCATGCTGCAAGAAAAGCCTTGCTTGGAAAACAATTTGGTATCTCAGCTAGACTTTGCTAGTTTTTTCTGATGTACAGTTGTGGCATATTCAGGGAAAATGCGAGTGAAACAGGAAGAAAGATGGGATGAGAATATAAAAACATGGAAAGAGCTTTAGCTATAAAGTATGACTTCTTTATTGCAGAACTGCTGTTCCATTTGTCAGAAAGTGTGTTGTCTGTGAACAGTTTCCATTAGAAAAAACATTTTGGTATTCCAAGCTAGCTAGAGACAATGGGACTATTAACTTGTACTGGAGTTGAGTGATTTCAAGAAGTGGAAATTAGTAATGTTGTAGTATCACAGTGGATGAAGTAGTAAAAGTAAATTGGAAAGGACAACATGGTTGGTATAAAATCCTTAACATCTTTTTCTCTAAGTATTTTAGAATAATAGAAAACGAATTAGACTTAGGATGATTACAGCAATAAGGTTGTCACATGAAGAGTGTGTTGTTAACAAAGTTCAATAAAACAATATAAAATGATCCCTTCATCAGAGCACCATAAACTAATAATGTTTTGATATACACTGTGGACTCTGACTCATACAAGCTTAAGCTAAATGGAAGCGCTCTGTTATGATCAGGGAAGAAAAAAGATTGTGCCTACTACATCTGAGGATACACACACTTCTTGTAATTATCAAGGCTGCTACTGAGGAATGAGGTTTTACACAGATGCTTTTAAGATGAAATTTTGAGTGTGAATACTCAACTGGTAAAATAACCTATGCTTAAATTTTGATATTAGAAGTTCCTGTTGGCAGATGAAATCATATTTGCTAGACATGAATAGTTGTGAGAGAAAACAGTACTTTTAAATTTGTGCATGCTAATGACTTCAAATGGAAGAAAAAAATAAATCCAGGCTATTCCAAAGATGTTGTTCCATAGCGTATACAGCCTGCTTGCTTTATTTATATTCTGAAATACTTTCATGGTGAAATACTTTGTAAACATATGCTAAGTAAGATAACATATATTTAATCCTATATCTACAGTTTTCCAAGAAAAAGTGTAGGCTGTTTAACATGATAATTCTTTCATATTTTTATTTCTCTTCCTTTTAAAAATCTTTTTCCTCCAGCCTTCCCTTTTTTCTCTCAGTACACAATTAGTGTTTTAGAAGATGCTAAGTAGCTTCTGCCTTTTTTTTTCCTTCCCAAAGCATAAAAATCTTTAGCAATTCTAATGCTGGTTTTCAGGGAAAATAAATATTTGAATAAGCCACTCAAGAATAGTGAGTTACGCATTGGTATCTTTTGACTCATGTTAAATTTTTGTTGTATAAAACCAAGATTGCTGTTGTTCTGCTCTTCACAGCCTGAGTGAAGTACTGATACTATGATCTGTAGCCTGTGTTTTGATCATGCTATGGCCAAATGTTTTGAAGTTAGCTGAGGTATTTTTGGACTACCGTGTGCTGTAGAGAGTTTTCCTCAGAATGGTCCCTAATGGAGGCCTAATACCTGCTAGTCCAAACTTTTTGTCACTGTCTGGCATATAGAGTGGATTGTGGCCATGACTTGGGATTGATGTCCCCCGACAGAAGATAACAGATGTCTTAGTTTCATATACTGCTTTAACTTGCCTGCAAATCTATGAACACACAGAAAAATGTGTTCCTGTGGAGAGAGCACAGGTTGGTTTATTCATTGAAGATCAAAGAAAGTTAGAAATTGCCAACTTTCCAGCAGGAACTAAAGTGTCTGTCCTTGGCTTCTGTTTGAAATGCATAGTCTCACTGCTAGATGCCTAAAGATTTCCTAATACTAATCAATCTTCCTCTATGGCAGGAGATTGGGATAGTTACTGTAGAAATGATGCATTCATCAAATGATTCATTAGCTGAAACTTGAAAGCCCAGTGCATCTCTTCTCTCTTTTATTTTTCCGAAGTTGTTTTTGTCTGCTTTTATTTTCTGCATTGAATATTTTGAATACTTTTTGTACTTTCCAGTCTGATTAAAATAGGTTATGACCACTGTTAAAATAAATATTCAGACATATGCATTAGCATAATAATCCTACCCCAACTCAGTTTACAAATGCTGTCTACATGTTAAGGAGTAAAAATGTATATATTTTAAATTGAACTATAATCAAGGGAACATATTCGGAAGGGACTGTAAGACTTTTTTATTATTATTACTATAATCTTCTTTTTAAGTGTTTAATGCTATCAGTATATATAATATGCTTACACTGGCACTGTTCCATCTATGACAGAAAAGCCAGATCCATATCCAAACAACACTAGAATGTACCAATATCTGCCTTAGATGGTCATGAATGCAAAACACTGCCTCAGTTCAAAGATGTGGAAATTCTGTTCATTATTTTAATTTATTATTTGGCTTAGTGGGATTTATTCATTGAAGAATTTTGATTCTTGTACTGATTTCTGTGTGGCTTCAGGGGGTTATTTTTTCAGCTGGAACAGTGTCTGCACTCTCTCTGCACACTGATCAGGTCTCAGCTGAGTGAGCACTTTCCAATTCAGATGATGCATGAACAAGGCAGTATAATGAATATGTCATGGAAGAACACAACTGTGTTTGTTGTTAAACATGGCGGCAAAGTGATGATCTAAAAGAGTTAATATTGATTAACTGGATACTCTTACATTTCTTTGTAAAACATAAAAGTTTGGGGGTTTGGGCTTTTTTCTGAAGCCATTTTTTGAAAGGAGAGGTGAAGGGATCTTGTGAATTTCAGGAAGTCATACTGAGGTGAGGTTCAAGGCTGCCTGTAAAGACTCCAACCAGATTTAAAGAAAAAACCAAACAACAAAACCAATGTCCAAGAATGGTGAGAAAATGACACACGTAGGGTATTACAAATATTTTTACTCTTTTTCATCTTTGTGCAATCTAAGGTAAGTGTAAATATTAGAATCTTTTGCAGTCTCCTGATTTGTTTTAACGTCTTTGTTTCTCTGAAGAAACAGCTTGAAAACGAGTGTCTAGAGATCAGGAACCACGATAATAAGGCATATCTCACTGCTAAAAGGTGTTATGAAACCCTGTTCATTCACTGTACCCCTCCTTTCTCTCCAAAACTGTCAGTTTCATAGATGTTATCTTCTTTTACAGTCTTTCAAATAATCAGTGGGCTGTTTGGAAAAATGTGCCAGTATGCAGTGCTGCCAGTGCCTGTTAGATACCATGTGAGCATTTAAAGGTGTTTTGCTCTTTAGGAGTCTCTGCAATAGAATGTAGAGAGTTTTTTGTTTGTTTTGTTGTTTGGGGTGTTTATATATATATATATATATATAAAAATTTACATCAAACTGCAATCTCAGAATTCCTGAAGGGCTGTGGAAGCCTGGCAGCACAGTGTTGTGGAAAGAGGCAGATCTTTTCATACATGAATGGTTACAAAGTCTTGTGGCTGCCGTGGTAAAAGTGCAAGAGTGCAAATGTGTGCTATGAGATGTGCATTGGAAAAGCAGATTTGTATTCCCATAGCTTGATGAATGTACTGCGAAATCAAATAGTGTAACTGATACGGTCATTTTTTAGCTTGAAAATAATTTTGGAGGGCCTTATCTATGATACCTGTTTTATGAAAAGCGTCTCCTTTGTTTTTGTAAAACAAATAAATACAAACATATTTACATAGGAGTTTTTTGTATCCTTTTTATTAAGGCTTAAGTTTTTATAGTAGTTTAGAAAAATATCTTGACGAAAATAAATAAATCTATTTATAGTCTTAAATGCAAACAGTGTGTTTGTTTCTTCCTTTAATTTTTACATCTGGACATGATAGCAGATCCTCAAAGTATGTGATGGAAACTGACTTTGCTAATGTGTTGCTCTTCTCTTGAAAGAGTAGTTTTCAATTCTTTGGAGTATCTCTCTGGACTGTGCATGAATCTCTTGCCAAATGCAGTGGTCATTTGACTGTGAAAAAAGAGTTATTAAGAAGTGTGTATTAACTTGTTTGTAAAAAATTACATCCAACATTATGGCAAGCAAAATGTGAATTGAGAACAAGCATATAATTATTTCAAAGAAATTTAAGAAAAAAATGAGTACTAATTTTGGGAACTCTAACTAGAGTACAAATATTCTTTGGTATATATGATGACCATTTCTTTTCCACCAACAGACACATGGCTAATCTGACCCATGTGATGTAAAGTTTTTTTAAAAAGGCACAGGCTGCCATGGATTTTGGTGCTGAATTAAAATTAAGTGCTTTTTAAAAGCCCATGATGATACTTTGGCATTGAAATGGATGTGGACCAAAAGATTTTCAGTGAATGAAAATCCGTAGTATGTGCAAGTGGCACACAATTTTCCAGGTATGTACAGCTTTGATCAGCAGTGGGACTTCTTGCATAAGAAGCTGCTTTTTCTCTTTAGAATTCCTTAAATTGAGCTGGAAAGAAACAGCCGTCTTACCTTGGCCACAAATTCATCCATTTTTTTGAAGCAGTCTTTCACTATAGACTCATGGCTAATGTTACGTCCGGACTTCAGCTGTTATTTGAATTGAGGAGAAACTATTAGTGTGAACAAAGACAAGTAAATAAAAGTTCAAACAGTGCCCTCTGATGGACATGGTCATCGATTGAGAGCGCTGTAATTCTGCTGCCATATGCAAGCCTGCTGAACGGGTTAATGCTAAAGGTAGTGCAGCACACACTGTCTGCAGAGAGATCAGGAAATGAATGTATCAGTGTTCAAGGCAAGGTAGGGTCTATGGACCTTTTTGTTTTGTGACAATACTGGTCTTGTCAGTGTAAGCTGTCTGAAGGAAACAGATTCCAGAGTGACATTCTTTGACATTCAGTGTTACAGATCTACAGGCGTGATTATGTTCAATCAGTAACACAAAATAATTATTGATGTGTATGTGTGTGAGATACACACACACACACACATATTAAGCAGTAGTTGTTGTCCACAGCTGTACACACTTAGTCCTGAGGCCTGGCTTGGTCGGGAGCAGCAGTGTGGGTTTGAAGGTCAGTGCTTCCGTGCTCCTGCTCAGGCCAGTGTCCAGTCATGGAAAGCTCTCTGGCCTGCAGAGCTGTGCAGTGAGCTCCCTCCCCTGCAGCACAGACAGGTAGGGTAGGGTGTGCATGCGTATGCCCACTTTTGCTCTCCAGCAGGTTTGTTGGCAGGTCTGGTGCCTGGCACAGACATTAGTTGCAAGGGAAGCTACAGTAAATCTAAGGCTTTGTCCTCTGTAAATAGTTCTTAAGCTGACCCCAACTGAGTTAACTATTTGCGCATGTGTTTAAGTAGTTTACTCAGCTGAAGTAGGCTGAATGCAGACCTAGGATTGTTTGCCTACAACTTGCATGTTATTCTTTATGTTATCTTGTTCCTCCTGGTTTCGAACCGAACCCGCTACACTTGTCTTGACAGAAGTCGTGAGTACTTGAAGAAAAACACATGAAATTGATATTTAGTTAAAATAGTAAATACTTCTGTTTAGAACTAGTGCGGTCTTTAAGGACAGGAAAGTGAAATACTGGTTTTAGGCATCACATCGTTAAATAAGCCTATAAATATAATGTGTGAATTTAAAATTGCCTGTATCATACAGGTCAGTAAAAGTGCTGAAAGATGCCTGTCATTACTTTCAGACATATGGTTTAGGTATCATTGCTTGAGAATGTAATCTTTTAAGTTTTCTACTGCATTTTCAACATACATATTATCAGTTTTATTCACCATGAATATCTGACTTGAATATCATGCAATATAAATAAATAAATTGTACTTACACAAGTCTTGAGCTGAGCATGAGCCTCATACATTCCTCTGAGGAAAGTGTTCTTATTTTGAAAAGGAGTGTCTGTTCTCTTGAAAAACTCAGCAATTTCATGCACTATATGAACAATGGCTGCATTATCATATTTAACCTGTGATGACAAAAAAAAAGTATAGAAAAATTATTTTTCTAAAGTTTGCACTTGAACATCAGTTAATTTTTCATCTACCTGAGTCTGGTTATTATAAATTGTTAAACAATTTTCACCACTTTCCTGTGCTTTTCTAAATTTTTTAGTACAAAAGTTTTAGCTAGTAATATGCATTGCGAAGTTGGTATTTATTTGAAAATCGGGAATTACATGTTCAACTTCCAGTTGCATTTTGAGTTGCTTTCATTAGGAGGACCCTTATTTTGTAACATAAATATATATTGCATTTTGGGGCTGCATTTATATGCTTAGATATTTGCAATGTATAAGCAATAGTCAATAAAAGGCCAAGAGGCAAAAGAAGATCTTTTGAATTCAGGCCCAAGTCATCAGACTGTGCAGGGCTTTCCTCCCAAGCACAGCCCATATCTGATGAAGGGCAGCTCCCTCTGCCTCGGAGAAGATGAAGTACAGGAGAGGCCGATATTGCCATCCATCCCTTTTGTTCCCTGGGTGCATTTTAGAAGATCTATTGAAGAGATGAGCTGTAAACGGGCAGAATGAATTGCTGGGGAGCAGTACCACATTCTCAACCAGTACCTTATTTTGTGGCATTGCAGATCTGGACTGTCAGCTGTGCACATGAAGTGATGTATGTGCTGAGAAACAAAATTATTCCTGCACTGCCTTTATGGGGTCTGCTTCTGACTGAAGCTGAGGTCAGCATGCTGTTCTGGTGGTTTCCAGGCTACCAGACTGATTCCAACTAATTTTTCCCCTTCAGGCAGCAGGACTAACAAGAAAGCATCTAAACCTTTTCTTGACGAAGTGGCATCGTGACTTAAATAATAGGAAAAGGAAGAAAACGGTGATTTCCATAAATAGCCTCTCCAGAAAATTATTTAGACTGAAAATTCAACAGTCAGAGTTATCATTTAAGCCTGTAATATTATGTGGCAAAATTCTTGTGTGGAAGTCTTGTGACAAGGTGCATAGGCTGTGTGAGGTAGAGCTGCTACAATGAGATAATGTCAAGTACATGTATTTTAGTACTTACTGCTTTCAGCATCTGCTCAGGGAAACACAAATCTTCATTGCTCACTTCCTCACACTCCAAAGAAAAGCCTTTTTTGTTCTTAAAGAAAACATAAGCATAGAAACTGTAAGCATGTGCAAAACCAGGTTTATTATGTAAAAAATTCATAGAAGTCCCTTCTCAGTTGGTTTCTTGACAATGAAGTAAAAGTGTAAAAGTGATGAGGATACTATATCTCATGAGTTTGAAGATTCATTTGCTTCCCAAGCCCATCTGAAATGGGAAGAATAGCTGCTTGTTTCACCTTTTCTCAAATTTTCCAGGGATGTCAATATGTACAGAGTTGAGGAAAGGGCAGGCCACAAAGACAAATTGGGAAAGGAAACTTTTCATATAGCTGATTTCAAAAATACCTTCAGAGAGTATTTGTACCAAAAACTTTGTGTCTGTGGATGTCTTTTTCTTTCAGTGGGATTATGTCGCGGTAAAGTACATTATGGTGTTACAGTTTCAGCTGATGCCAATTAGAAGGACTCCCAGATGTCTCTGTACTCTTCTTGGGAAGGCACACAAATGTCACATATTCAACAGGATGAGTGTGAACTAAAAAATCTAAATTTAAGATTTCTGGTTTTGTAGAGAAGGAACATCTGACTCATAAATTTTTAATAACGTGAAAAGAAAATTTGTAATCTGGCAGTTACACATCTGAGAATCCCTTACACCTAAACTGAAGAAAGATGGAAAACGACACCTATAGATTGTGACAGTGTTTTACACTTTGACTCACCAGTTCCTCGATCTCCTGTAAAAGCTCACTCCAGGGCACACTTTGGAAGCACTGGTGGCTGTTGCGTTGGGGGTTACCAAGGGATGTAGCAGTAAGGCAGGCAGTTAAGAGGAAGAAGCAGCTCCCAGGGCAATACATTGTCTAGTTCTGGAACTAGGAGAAGAAGACAGGAGCCTTAACAGAATCAGAATGGTTTTACAGTTTTGTTAAGTCACACAGGTGTAGATGATAGTCAGCTCCTGCTTGTTCACTATGCTCTGTATTTACAGGTGTGCTGTGATAGGCCTAGCGAGTTCAGATCTTATGGTGGAACATTTGAAAGTTAAATACATTCATCCAATGAAGAAAGAGAAAAAAGTTGTCTGAAAAAACATCTTTTGTAATACTATTTATCTAATTTATAAAGGGTTGCGTGTGTGGTTTGTTTTTTTTTCTAAATCCCTTTCTGTTTTTCTGAAATACATATTTTCTTTTATATTTCTATATGGAGAAACACATACAGTATCTAGAAAACTGACATTTTTTGCTGTAGTAAGTTTGACTAAATATAAACTAGTTCCTAGTAAATAATGAATTAAAAATGAGGAGTTTTTCCGGCAGTTTGCTGTAACTCATAGTAACCTGTAATTTTGCTACCTGTAACTCATAACATGATTTAGAGCAGTTGTGTCTAAATATAAGGTTGTATTTTAATCAGACTTTTTTTTCATAAACTCATTTCGCATTACAGTAGTAAAGTAAAAAGGAAAAAAATGAAATGAGCAAATTAGTCTCATCCAGAAAAATCAGTAATAAAATCAGAGAAGCCTACCTTGTGGATAATACTCAGCTCCTGGTTGTGTACTTCTGTAGGGCTCCTGGGGTACCATTCTGTCAGCTGTCTGAGCCCCTTTTAAATACCCTTCTCCCACTTCCAGAAATCTCTGACCACCTACTCTCAGTAGATGATGCAGAGTGAAACTATCTTCTTTCAGTATTCCATCCTTTCAGGTGTGTTGATTTCCAGGCATTAGACAGGCTGTATGTGGGTGGCATACATTTTGAAGGTTTTATTTAAACAGAAAAACCCCTAAAATCTGTAGAACAAAATGTTAAACTTTGTCTTACTTGATTTTACAACAACTTTATTGTTAACTGTTTGTAAATATTCACATGCAGGTGATAAAATACAGAGCACATTGTTCTTCTATGTGAATAGTATTGTCTTCTGTATTTACAATATGAATGAAGAATTTTATATAAGTTACTCCATGTGGTTTATACTTGTATAAGTAATATTGAACAGTAAAAAAGTTTAACTGTACTCTTTCTGTGTGCACTTCTAACTTCATAGTTCTATAACTATTGCATTTACTTTTGAATGTAATGTAAAAACTCATATGCACACACAAGCATGTGTCACATGTATGTATATATAGACGTGTTAATTCCACAAGTTGCACCAAGTACTATGAAGTAATCTGTAGAAGTTTTTATTTGACTGTAGGTTGGAGGTACTGAAGAGAACTAACTTCCAAGAGAGCTAATCCCTACAAAATCAGAAAATGGAGGAGGAGGAGAGGAAGAGGAGGAGGAGTAGAAGTAGTAGTAGTAGCAGTAGCAGTAGTAGTAAGAATAATTATAGCAACAAGAAAATTTCATTATATTTTCTCCCTGAGGATTTTAAATCTCATTAACACTCAAAGCAGGTCTAGCATCCAACTGTACTGTTCTTGTTATTTCATATCTGTCTGAGCTCCCTCATCTTACTGCATAAAGTTTCTCTGTGGTAGTTTGGCCAAACATTAAGCACTGCATCACTTGCAGACCGAAAGGGGATTGCACCAGGTTTTTAAAGCTCCTTCTGGATGGATTTGCTTGTAATTTTAAAAGTCCTTAGATACCTAACATCCAGCTTCTGAAAATCACATTAAGATCATGTTTGTAACTTTCATCTGTAATATTTTGTCAGTTTGCCCCTTTACAGAATCTTAATAATTTTACTGTAATAATGTTAGTGGATGTTAATTCTCTACATGCCATTCATAAATCATCAGGAACTGTAATATACCTAATAGCTAGAATTAAGGGCAACTTCTTCCACTTGTCTGAGAATAAGTAGCTAGATGAGAGTGGTAAAACAGGCCTCATTTTATCTTGTCTTGAAGATGTCTCATGAACATCTTTTCAGCAGTAGATTCTGGATACAGGACTTGAATATTCACCATAAGATACCTGCAGCCACTAGGGAAGGGTAAAATTGAGGATTCTGTTGTCTTAGCATAGTGCCATGTCAGGACTGAATAGAGGGCAGTGATAATAGGGGAAAGTGGACATCAGTGCTTGAGATTGGAACATTTTCAGACTTGATTGCCCATTTCAGTGTGATCACATCTTTCAGTGTGATCTCCCTGACTACCTAACTTGATGCTACAGATGTGGACCTGAATCTTAGGGATTCATTTATATTCAGAATTCTTGTGCGGTATCTTGTGACAAAATCGTAACTATTCTTTCTAGAATTTTATTGTACCTCCAATAAAATTTGATTCAACCACTTGGGAGAGTGTATTCAGGGAAGGAGTGTGATGGGGCTGCAGCTAAAACATATCAGCTTTCAAAAGGTTTTTCTTTGTGTTGTGTGTGCTGGTAGAGGTTGTTTCTCAGAAGACTGATGAAATAACCATATTGTGAGCCTCCAGTTCACCTCTCTGAGTGTCTGTAATCGTCTGTTAATGTAGGAATTCAAATATGTTCTCTTGAAGAAAAAAAAAAAAACCAAAAAATGAAGAGAGGAAACTACATGTTTTCTAGCTGAGTAAATAACCTTACTTGAACCTACAAATCTTTCAATACCAGATTTTTTAAAAAATGAATTTCCCTTTAAAATGAGACTATCTTCACAGCATAAATACTATGTGTGTGCTGTTAAAGTGATAGACTGCTTGGTCTGAAAGATGACTGACGAAGGTCTGCATTTGAAAATTTGCCACTTCATTTTTTTCTCCCGACTTAGATTTCAACATTAGGCTTCACATTTCAGGATAATAGCATTTCCTTTTGTGCACTGGAACTCCATTAGTGGCCAGGGCTGGCATCTGAAATGCTTTAGCTTTTTTACTTTAATATTTTCTTCCTTTATTGTGGTTTTCCTTTTATAAGATTCTCAGCATTGATGTGGTAAAACTTTTGCTCTGCTGTGCTTCTCATTAAAGTATTTGCAAGCAAAAAAAAGACTTGTAAAATAATTAAATAATGAAAAATATTTCGCAGAAAATTTATTGATTATAAGAACCATAGTCTTTTTTGTATTTTGGCCCCTTTCTGCTGGTTTGACAGAGGAAACAATAGCTCATTTTCTCAGAACGAGGTAATGGAATAGTGTCAGTGTCACTATGGAACTATAGAAATTCCTTGTGCTAGAAGATCACTTTCTGTTTGGGATTAGTGTGTGTGGGAGGGGTGTTCCTGCTCTGCCCCACCTCTTCTTTTTTCCGCTTTTTTTTGAAAAGGCACACCTTGCTGTGTGAAACATGACTGCAGAAAGTGAAAGTGACATCTGAAAGAAAGTAATTTCCTGCTTTTCAGAAAAAGGAACCCAAGCTTGGAAGTTAAAAATCTAACTTAACCACTTGGAATTTCAAAGTAAAGACCTGTAACTGAAATGATAGCATCATAGCTCTCAAAAAAAATTTGCTTTCACTAGTTCAAGAAGATGGATAGTGAGGAAATGATTAACCTTTGTTAGGCCTCATATAGATATAGGTTATAAATCATCTTTAAGGCACCAAAATGGAACTTGAAAGATCTGGACATTCAGACTTTCTATTTTGGTGACCTTCCTGTAATCACTTTTTCTTTATTACTTTAATCCTTATCTCTAGAAGAGTGTCCATAGAAAAATTTAGGATTGTATCAAATTGGGAGAATTTAACAGAAGTCTCTGTATGCAGAAAGCAACCTGAATATTGTTAGAGAGTAAAACAGAAAAGCCTAAGTGAGAGCTTGTGTTAGTAGCAGAGCCAGGAACAGCAAAATCTCTGGAGACTCAATAATGTGAGCAGGGACAGACTCTTTCCTATCATAATCACATCTTTCCTATCATATGAACCTGTAATCATTCCTACCATTCCTAGTGGAGAAGACTGCGGCATGATCTAAACCATGTTTACATTTTCATTTTTAGTTTTCACAAGGCAGTTGTTTTGCAGATTCATCATAGCTTAGAATGACAACTCCTAAAACTAAAATATTTACCAGGAAGGGGAGAGAATATTGGTATATTGTCACTGCTATAGGTACCTGAGCTTCACGGATAAGAAATCCGGGTTGCTTAAAAAAAACCCCAACTCTATTAAATAGTGTCACTTTTTAACTTCAGTGAAGTTTTACAACATTTGTGACTATTAGGGCATAAGACATATGAGAGTCCAAAGGCTGCATGTAGAAGACCAACATTGATTTAATAATCTGGCATTATGATTATGGGGTTTTAGGAATATTTAATTTGACTGTTGGTATTGTCTTGTTTGAGCACGCTATATTTTAGAAGAAAAGGCAAATGTGATTAAATTTGGATTGCATACCAATGTTTAATTTGCTTTGAAAGGAAGGTATTATTTGAATACTGAAGCTGTGAGTATGTGGCATCACTGGATGGCAGGGGTAGGTTGTAGAGAGTGACAGTCATGACAACACATCACTCCAGAGATCTTGTGCCTTCGTATTTGTAAGAAGTTGAAAGAACTTCTCTGCATCCCAAGAAATTGTGCAGAGACTGATGGCTACCTGATTTGACTAGGGCCAGGCCTTCCAGGGTGCTTAGCAAAGCTGTTTTGAGAGACACTCCACTATAGAGGGACCGTTTTAAACATACCAGTATTTAATTGTCATTCTGAAAGTTTACAATCTCTTGGATTCTGGAAAAATTTTCTAATTGGAGTAGTGATAAATTATATTTGGCATTAACATACAACCTTTATGATTTGATGAAAAGTATAATGAAATCCAGTGTGTGCCAGAGCTGGAAGCTGGATTTCATGATTTTAGAAGTTCCTGCATATTTTTTTCCACATTTTTGTGAGCTAGAGTAAACATTCATCAGAAAGTCTTAACTCAACCAGATTGAATTGTGATTTGAAAGCCAGAAAATTACTGTAAAAAGTAGCTGCCTCACTTTTCAGATGTTGTCACAACCACATCACTGCCTAATTAAAATAACTGTACAAATGATCAGATTGTTTTAAACATTGTGGTGGGGCCTGAACTCACTTGAAGGTGGTTAATCCTTACCACTTTTGGTATCATTTCCTTCCATAGCATTTAATAATGCCTGCTTTCTATTCCTGAGGTTTATGCATAAGTTCTAGAATTCTCATTCATTTCTTTCTGTGTACAATTTTTCATGCAACAACTGAGCTCTATGTGTCAGATATTCCTGAGCTCATGTTTGGAAGAACTTTGTGGTTTATATAATCTCTTTCACCAATATTATAATACAAAGCATTATAAATGTCATTTTTTTGGCATCCAGACCAAGGCACTCTTAAAAGGCCTGGCTTCCTGGAAGTCCTGATCATCTAGTCCCTGGAAATCATACTTTTAATAATTACAACATAAAAAATCATCAATTTTCAAAATCATGGCCACTCATCTTTTAACTTTTCATTAACCTTTTAAAAGTTATCTTTTGTTAAAACTTTCTCTAAACTTACCCTGTCTCTGCATGCATGAATGTAGGCCTTGCTAGCATTTAATTTTTATTAATTAATTCAATTCTGTCAGAAATAATACAAAAATATTTCTGGAAAATCTGTTAATTAGCTATATAGTCCAGCTGTTCCCTAATGTGTGACAGTTTATCATTCAAAATTTAAAATTAAAAACCTGATCAATTCATTGTTTAATTCCCACCAAATTCCATAGGATTTCTCACTTATTTAAAGGTCAGTGCAAATTTTAAAAATGTACTTCTTTGTTAAAAGCATGAATGCCTGACATTTATAGAAAGATGCACAAAAACCTGTACTGACATACAGGAGTGTAAAAATGGTGGAAACCCACGAAATGCTCATCAGAAAACCTTATGCTGTGTAATTGGCAGATGAAATTCCTGGTTTGGGAAAGGATTAATGAAAGACTAGAAAGGCCAATAAAGTAATGGAAATAGAAGTAAAACAAGAAGGAAACCTAGTTATAGCAAAATTCTACCAATTTTCACATCTCTACAAGCTTCTTAAGCCTCATCATAGTCTTTATTTTACATATTTCCTAATGTGAAGTCTCAGCTCCTGAGCTAGGCACAAAGATTCCAGAAACCGTACTTGGAAAAGTCAGCTGCTACAAAACAGATCTGGAACACCAGATAACACTGAGAGACTGAGCTAAAAAGGGAATTTGTTTGTTGTTCCCTGCCATGGGTAGTGTCTGCTGCCTCGTGTCCAGGTCATCTCCAGAGGGTCCCTTCCAATCTCAAGCATACTGTCAGTTTGTGATTAAATACAAGGGGCAATATTTTTGGAAAAAACCCCAATTATTTTGCTTTACAGTGTAGGATAAAAACAGCCAGAAACATAGGTGACGTTCCTCAGTTTAGGCTAAGGTATAGCCTGGAGATTTAAGGAAGGCTGTACCAAATAGGGATGAACATAATAGCCATCCAGCTTAACTTTTAATTAAATGTTGGGCCTGCCCCGACTGCCTGCTGAGTCGTACAGGCGATGTGAGAGCTGCGCAGCCTTCCAGTGCAATTTGTGTTTCATTTGTAACACCAAGGGCAAGAGGCACTGCTGTTTTTCCCTAGCCACGTGTTAAAACCAGAGTTCATTGGCTTCTCTCAAGAGTTGATCCGTTTTGTCTTCCCACCAAAGTAGAGTTGTATCATTTTGTCTTCTCAAAATACTAGACTGTCTCCCTTGAGAGTTTCAGACACTGGATCTGTGCCGTGCTTAAACATGAGATAGATGCTGGTCAGGCTCAATAGCGTACTGGGGAAGAACATTGCATGGCTTGAATAAATGAATTAAAAAAGCTGAAGTTCTGATAAATTCAGGCATCTCTAAGGCTTCCAGAACTGAAGTTTTCAACAGAAGTGTATGATGTACAAATCCAATATTAATTTAATCCTTTCTGGAATTGTTCCAAGACAATCCTTTTTGTAGAGCAGACATTACTGCCTAATGTTATAGCTACTTCTTTTTTCCCTTCCAAATATATATGTAATATGCACTGTAATAGCCAGTCAGTATGCATTAACCTATAACTTGAAAAAACTCCTTTATTCACCAGATTCCACCAACCACCTGCAAGAAAATGTCATTTAAGGACTTATGACATTTAAAAATTCAATTAAATTAGAAATACACAAGGGAGTTTGAGCCTTTCAACAGCTGGTTGTTTATTACTAATTACTGAATGGAATAGCTTCAGGATTAAAAAAGAAAGGGGGACAACAATGAAGAATGGATAATACAATCTAAAATGAAAATTTTTTTTCCAGTGACAATTTAATGTCCTTGATACTGAAGAATACTTCAGAAATGAAGGTTTTTAAATCTGTAAAAATATAACAGATGACTGTGGAAACATCTGACGTGGTTTCTGCTACAATGACTTCAGCTTCAATTTTCCATTTGTGTCTGTAGATTTGATAAAGTAGCTGAGTGGGTGGTAAAAACCAGATGCTCCTATCCAGTGTAATTAGAAGTCTCCAGAGGCTAAGCACCTTCATTTTGCTCTCTGGGAAAACTTCAGATTTCTCATTTCTTTAAAAATTCATAGCAAGTCACCTATATTTAGGTAAAGCCTGGCAAATAAACCTGTAACCTGATGTAGGAGACCTAAGGCTGAAACTCTCCTCTGCTTAATAAAAGCCAAGCTCATAATCCAGGTGATGCCAGCCTCATTTGTAATAAAATATTTTAGGCTTATGGCCCTTGTGCAGGTATGCTTAAATTGAGGAGTGATGTACGCAAGGCAAATACATTTGTATAATAAAACAGATTTTTCACACTGTGCTAAGCAGATCAAGGTAGTTTTGGAATTGTTGATACAGGGTTTTGGACTACCTCCATCCACTGATTGCATAAAAAGACTGAATTAAATTAATGAGAATTTTCATAAACAATAATGTTTTTAATCATTTTCAGATGGAAAAATTATAGAAGTTAATTTTTAAATTGCTACATGTAGAAAGTACTCTGTAGTTTACTTTAGGAAAGTTTAAATTCAGTGCAAAACAAATGGGAAGAGGAGGAAACACTTGTGGAGAGAATGAAGCCAGTTTATTTTCAGTTCCCAGAAATGGACATTTAGAAGGTCTGTACAAGCCACTCAATCTTTTAGATTTCTCAGTAATAAGAAGCTCTGTCCTGACTTGCAGTAACAATTACAGGCTTGAGTCTTATTTTCTCTTTTTTAAACAGGGAACTTATAGGAAAATGCATCATCATTGCATAGGCATTTTATTGGTCTTAGAAATCTGTATCTGGATATTCATACAACCTAGAAACTAGAAAGTATGAAGCTTGTATTTCTGAATATATATAACGAACATGCTTTCAATGAGTTTATATTTTTAGCACAGATTTGTTCATGTTTTTTAGAAGAGGTGTTTGAAATAACAATTATTAGGTACTTTTAGAGCTTTGTGATTGTTTTTCTAAACTGCTAAACCCACCACATCATATTAGGAACAGATACAATTTTCCCAAAATCCTAGAATATTTCACAGCATAAAGTTACAGATTTACCTGTCTCATAATGCAAGATAAAATGTGATATGTTTATTTTCATTCTTGCTGCTACCAGAACTCCGGACGGTATTTTAAAAGGTGAACGTATAATTGCAAGATATTCTAAACGAATGTGTATATTTATATGGATATTTGTCCATACATAAAAATGTTAGCTGCTATGTTGATTTACTATACTATATGGAAAAAATGAGTAATTTGCCAGAAGATCTTAAAATGGCAGTTGTTGAAATTTTTAAACAAACTTTTATAGTGACTGGGGGGTTTTTTAACTGCAGAGGTGAATGAGAACTAAAAAATTGTTCAGTCATATATTGTTGATAAAAGTAAATTAACTTGAAAGGTTGCCATTTTTAAACATTTATTTCTGAGTAGAAAAACTTGTCTGTACAATAAGTATTTAGTCATCTTTACCATCATTGAAAGCAGTGTCAGTAGTGTGACATGGATAGTTATATACAATCTCCCCATATGTACATAGCTAAGACATTTTATATAGAAAGCCTCTCATTTCTTGTGGTTTAGATTGTTCCAGTTGCCTAACAGACAATTTTTCACTGTGCAAAATCAGAATGTTCAATTCCCAGCTTTCACTTTTCTTGGTCACAGTAGTGCTCAATGGTTTCACTTTACTCTGACCAGCAGCTGGAAAATACTCTCCACCCTTCCCACGAATTAGACACCTCACTTTGCAATTATTTGCAGAATCTTTTTAATGGCCAACTCAGCTTTTGTTTTGTTTTATAGTTGCATTTGATGAATAGACAATTGTTTGTACAGTGCATTCCTGCCAGTTCTAGGTTGAGTTGATTTTTTTTTTTAATTCACAGAATTTCATTTATGGGTTTCCTGGCAATAAGTGGAACATCTCTGATGATGACATAACAGTGAGGCTTGGGGAATTTCATGCCCCTCCACACTTCATGACTCCACATTGAAAGAAAGTCTGACACATTTACTTTCCTTTCCTTCTAGTCTACCCCGACCATTTCACAGAATCAACTGGGCTGGAAAAGGAGGTCATCGAGTCCAACCTATGACACAACACCACCGTGGCAACCACACCA
>WEIT01001022.1:1624-20207 GCA_013389985.1 Dryoscopus gambensis | reverse complement strand
CTTGTATTTCTGAATATATATAACGAACATGCTTTCAATGAGTTTATATTTTTAGCACAGATTTGTTCATGTTTTTTAGAAGAGGTGTTTGAAATAACAATTATTCGGTACTTTTAGAGCTTTGTGATTGTTTTTCTAAACTGCTAAACCCACCACATCATATTAGGAACAGATACAATTTTCCCAAAATCCTAGAATATTTCACAGCATAAAGTTACAGATTTACCTGTCTCATAATGCAAGATAAAATGTGATATGTTTATTTTCATTCTTGCTGCTACCAGAACTCCGGACGGTATTTTAAATGGTGAACGTATAATTGCAAGATATTCTAAACCAATGTGTATATTTATATGGATATTTGTCCATACATAAAAATGTTAGCTGCTATGTTGATTTACTATACTATATGGAAAAAATGAGTAATTTGCCAGAAGATCTTAAAATGGCAGTTGTTGAAATTTTTAAACAAACTTTTATAGTGACTGGGGGGTTTTTTAACTGCAGAGGTGAATGAGAACTAAAAAATTGTTCAGTCATATATTGTTGATAAAAGTAAATTAACTTGAAAGGTTGCCATTTTTAAACATTTATTTCTGAGTAGAAAAACTTGTCTGTACAATAAGTATTTAGTCATCTTTACCATCATTGAAAGCAGTGTCAGTAGTGTGACATGGATAGTTATATACAATCTCCCCATATGTACATAGCTAAGACATTTTATATAGAAAGCCTCTCATTTCTTGTGGTTTAGATTGTTCCAGTTGCCTAACAGACAATTTTTCACTGTGCAAAATCAGAATGTTCAATTCCCAGCTTTCACTTTTCTTGGTCACAGTAGTGCTCAATGGTTTCACTTTACTCTGACCAGCAGCTGGAAAATACTCTCCACCCTTCCCACGAATTAGACACCTCACTTTGCAATTATTTGCAGAATCTTTTTAATGGCCAACTCAGCTTTTGTTTTGTTTTATAGTTGCATTTGATGAATAGACAATTGTTTGTACAGTGCATTCCTGCCAGTTCTAGGTTGAGTTGATTTTTTTTTTTAATTCACAGAATTTCATTTATGGGTTTCCTGGCAATAAGTGGAACATCTCTGATGATGACATAACAGTGAGGCTTGGGGAATTTCATGCCCCTCCACACTTCATGACTCCACATTGAAAGAAAGTCTGACACATTTACTTTCCTTTCCTTCTAGTCTACCCCTGACCATTTCACAGAATCAACTGGCTGGAAAAGGAGGTCATCGAGTCCAACCTATGACACAACACCACCGTGGCAACCACACCATGGCACTGATTGCCATGTCCAGTCTTTCCTTACATACTTCCAGGGATGGTGACTCCACTACCTTCCTGAGCAGCCCATTCCAACTTCTAGTCTGTGAAGAAATTCCTCCTAATGTCTAAAATTCCTGCTAGTGGCCAATCTCCTTGCTATGTGCTAAGTTCAGTAGGTAGCACTGGGCTTTGTAGCCTGGAAAAAAGCCTTGTAGCCCTTAGGCCAGCTGCCTAATTTTGACTGTGAGGGATTCAAGACCCCAGAGAATATATTTTGAATAGTGTCAAGGAATGGCTTTACAAAGTACTCATAACTTCTACTGATCATCCCAAACTTGGTTTCAAGGCTGCCTTCCAAAATGCCATCTTTCATGTGAGACTGATGTGTTTGTCCCTCGTGGATCTTGGGAGATCTGGCAAGTTGGAATTGATGGCTCTTCTTCATATTCCTGGTCTATAACCAAGTTGAAAATGTAAGTCATTTGGGTTTTACTTCACTGTAAGGCACAGAATTTTGTACAGTCATCTCACTGGCCTGTGTAATTTGACAGAAAAACTCTTGCAATGTCTAGTACCAATGCTGCCTATACTTGCCACTGGATACTAAAAGGAACAAAAACATTTAGTGACATTTTAAAATTAGGTCATGCCACATTAAAATGATAATGTTGCCTGGCAAAAGTTGGTACGTCTTTATTAAGTGGAGTTATTTTGTTTTATTGTACAAATTCGATATAGTGAAGGTAAAAGGAACACCACAATCTGAACAAACCTTGAAAAAATGAAGCAAACAACAAGAAAAAATAAAAGAAATAATTAAATTAAACATACAATGAAATCATATGAAAATAAATTATTAAGTCCATTACCAGTGAGTTATACCCCCAACTATTCCCAGTGATCTGACACTGAGATTTCCAGTAGATAATTTTTTTTTTTGTTCAATCATTTTACTTATAATTCACTTTCATCTGAATTTTATAGCAGGAGTCTGTGACTTTTGAAACTGTTTCAAGTCTGGTAGACCTGACTGACTGGTTCTTCCTGAAGCAAGCTTAATCACCAGTCAGATAGTTCTTTAGAGTTATTATCATGCCTACAGGACAAGAGCTCACTGAAGTACATGGGGACCTAGAGAAGATCATAGACTTCTGCGTTGTCTATCATAGGAGGCTTACTTTTCAAATTCGTTGTAAAGCAGGACACGGGACAACTCAAAATTGCTGAGAGGAAAAAAGAAAAAGTGCTCCTTCCCCAAGGGCCCTCAGGGAAGCAACTGTCACTTAAACCTCACATTAACATGACATTCATTGGGACCTTCGAAACGTCAGTAGAAGGCCACTGTGAAGCTTTTAATATTTACAGATCAAACTTTTTATGTCATCGTTCTTCTTTTAAGTAAATAAAAGAAATCAATAAATGAGGACAAATTCTAAATCACAAAATCAATTGAGAGCTTCAGTGACACCTCATTCTGAAAACTGGAAGATAAGCTCTAACCTCATGGTGGCATAAATGAGTAGTCTCTAACATGAATGAGTTGTTAATGACTGGATTTCTAAAATGAGATTAATCTTCGTTAAACATATCAGTCTAAATTTCTGCCATGGACTATGTCATGTTTAGAAAATGATGCAAACAGTAGGAATGTATCTGTAGAACCCAGACGGTTAATTATGAGGAGTGGAGTTCTATATTATCCAAATTTTGTAGTGGTTATTCCTGATTAACTCTAGTCTTAGTGGAAGCATTCAGTTGTGATCCTGGAATACACCTTCTGGTTGGAGATGAAAGCAGTGCCCTCACTCACAATCTGACATTTGCCTTAGAAACACACTCCTGACCCAAAACACCAATATGCCCTCACTCTGAGTTAGTCATCTGGGTTTTTTTAACAATCGGTGAAGGTAAATAGGCAACTCCAGAATGGGATTTATTGGCACTTAGACACTCAGGGTAACTGTCTAGAAATATCTAGCTGTTTATCAGTATAAAAGGAATCCACAATGAGTAGCTCCAGCTTAGATGCCTAACAACTAAAATTGTAGCTTTGGGCTAGGATCCAACCTCACTAATGTATAAATTATATCAGTCTGCTTAAAGTACCATATGTAATTGCTCAAAAAAATCACCTTAACAGTTAAAATAAATCTATTATTCTCAAATTGATCAGCACCATTTTCTTTGATCTATCTCAGCAGGCAAGTCCTTGAGGTTTTTAGCTAAAGCCATCTCCTAATGGATCTATTCAAAAGATTAAGTGTTTCAAGAAATCATTATTGACTGGTTCTGTAATATATTTATAATTTCCAATATATAAACTAAGGAGTGTAGTTTTGTGATTTTTATTGACCTAGGTATGTGAATACCTAAAAGGAATTTTGTATACAAGAAAATACATTTTTATAGAATTATTTCTACTTCATTTTCTTAATCCTCATTCTTCTCATGTAAGGTTTAATTTCTTTTCCTCCAGAATTTCCAGTTTAAATTCATGATTGTTCTGAGTGTTAAATAACTAACACACTAATTGTGTAGGGTATTTTTTTTAAATGAGAAATTTCCTGGATGAAAAATAGAAAAGGTTGAATTTTGTTTTGTGTAATACTTGCCATCTACAAGATAGCAGTTATATAAGCAGTTATATAATTACATGTTTTCTATAATGGTAGGCAATGAAGAGAGAGGGACTTAGGGTAAGTCACTTCATTCTAGAATAGATGGAAAAAAATTGCCTATTGAGGAATCTGTCTTCTTAATAAAATAGATGAGAAAAGACCTCTGGATGTTATCTGGTCCAACTCCCTGCTCAGAGTGGGGCCAGACTTAGGGCAGGTTTCACAGGGGTGTGTCCAGCTGAGATTTAATATCTCCAGTATGAAGAGATACAGTCACTCTGGACATCATTTTGATTACCCTCACTGTGAATGTTTTTTCCATACTAGTCAGAGTTTCCTTTATTGCTGTATGTATCCTTTACCAGTTGTTGCCTCCCTTGCCCCTCCAAGAGGAGTCTGTGTCTCTCTTCCCCACACCCTCTCTTTAAACAGCTGTAGACTTCCCTTTAGATTTCATTCTTTCAGGCTTACAAGCCAGTTCTCTCAGCCTCTACTCATCTTGGTGACCCTTTTGCTGAACTTGCTCCAGTATGACAATATCCTTTGTTGTGCTGGACACAGAACTCCAGGTGAGTTCTCACAAATGCTGAATAGAAGAGAATAATTATTTCATTGACCCTGCTTGCCAGCCCTTGCTAATAGAGGCCAGGATGTTTTCCACTGGAAATGCTGAAGTCATTTTCATGCCCCCCAGGACCACAGGTATGTTTTTCATAGCTCCTTACTTGCTGGTAGCACTCAGCATGTGCAGCTGAGCGGGGCTATTCCATCCCAAGTACAAGGACTTTCCATTTGCCTTTGTTGAGCTTGATATCAGTCCATACCTTTAGCCCACTGGAATTCCTCTGAATGGAATTCTTCCACCTTCCAGTGTACTGGCCCCTTTTCTCCACTTTGATATTCTCTACAAACCTGCTGGGAGTATATTCACTTCCATTGTTCAGGTCATTAAAAATGAAGTTGGAAGCACTTGCCCCAGCAAAACTGCTGCTCCACAGCCACCAGAGCCGGGCTGAGGAAGCAGGCAGTGTGCTGGATCTGTGTCTGGTTGTGTGGGTCTTTTCCAAACTAAATGATTCTACAGTTCTATGATCCCATGACTCCTGAGGAACAGTGTTGGGAATTCAGTCTCAGTTGCCCTCTATGCTATTGATTGCAACACATTCCCTGCCCAGCCAACATTCCACTCATCATATAGCCCATGTATTGAAACTGTATTTCACCAGTTTGATTAAAGGCTATGTTGGAAAGCCATGTCAAAAGCCTTGCTAAGATATTAAAATTAGTTGAATGAGTGACAATAACATGGAAAAAGAGAATTTAGTCGAAGGTCTGGAAATCTACAAGGCCAACAGTATGACCAGAAAGAGCTACAAAGTATAAGATCAAACATTTTAACTTCGAATGCAACTTGCCAGTCTGAAACTGTCACATGGTCATTGTGCTTTTTACCATTTGAGTGCTCCAGATAAATGGGAATATGACTTCAAAGGCTCAGCAAAACATTCCTGATGATTCATCTTCATACTTGTTTCATCTTGCAGTTCCCAGTATTTACTCTGAGTGTTATACCCTTTTGTATAACAGCTGTTTTCCCTTCTCTGAATGTGGTAAATGTGGAATATGCATTCCAGGCAAGTGCACAATAATTTCAGTCAGGAAATATTTTTCTTTTATATTTGGATCTAGTGAATTAGGGTTTGAATCTCACCATGCTGGGGTATTCATTTATTTAATTAAATACATGATAATACCCCATGTGTTTCAATAAATGTCCTCAGATTAATTAGGACTACAGGACTGAATTTACAAAAATAAATTAAAGCTTTAGTATTTACAAGGCCTATTCTGTACTTCAAGTGAATACATTTTGCATGGAATTTGTGCTCTTGTTTCTCTTAGGCTGTGTGCAGACACCTCACAGTAATTAT
The DNA here is from genome assembly GCA_013389985.1 of Dryoscopus gambensis. Lineage (NCBI taxonomy): Eukaryota > Metazoa > Chordata > Aves > Passeriformes > Malaconotidae > Dryoscopus > Dryoscopus gambensis. The sequence goes on along the minus strand of WEIT01001022.1, from coordinate 14,372 downwards.
TTGTTATTACCTCATGTTGGGACAAGAATTGAATCTGTGTTGGGATGAGGCAACACCATTTCCCTTCCTGTTTCTGTGCTTTTGTTCCTATTTGAAGAAAATGTATTCACAGAAGCCAGAATGGTATTACAGGCCAGCTGAGGACCCAGCCTGCCTCAAAACTGCATTTGCTTGCCATGTTGGTGGAATAACAATAAGCAAGCCTCATTTGAGGGGATGGTTTATTAGGGCAGAAAGAGTCTCCTGCTCTTACTTGACATTTTTAACCCTAGAAGGGCAAGATCTGAACACTTTCCTTCTCTGTCTAGGAAGATATACCGACACCCTGTCCTACATAGCTGTAAATTCCATATGTATGCACAGACCTACAAGAAAGATCAAATATATTTTTTTCCTAAAGCATTATGTAAAACTTATTTTTCTCTATCTTTTAGGGGTTGATTTTTGTGTTTTGGTTGCTAATTGTTGGGGTTTTTTTTAATAAATAAAGGAATATTTATGAATAGGTTGACTAAAGAATATATTCTGACTAATACTTTGGAGCAGCTATGAAACTGTCTTTCTGAATATAGCAAAACTCATATTATACAAATGTTGGAAAAGAAGTAACTCATAGCAAACCTCAGCAGGTAGACTGGTAATACTCCAGATGAGAACTGCCCAGCAAGCAGCCAAGACAGTTTCTGCAGGATGTTCCTTTTGGCATTTTTGTGAAATGCTCCAGGAAATAAGGTGTCTTATTCTCTAAACTAGTCCTATACTGCACACCCTGAGTGTAATATGTACTGACCTAAAGATTTCTCCAAGCTATTTTTTTGCTGCAAAGAGTCCAAATTAAATACAAATCTTTTCTCTAGCTGCTCTCGACTGAAAAGGAAAAAAGGAATAGGGGACATTTTCTTGCTGAATTGGAACCAGGCAAAATGTTTATTTTAAACAACAGACTGTGCTTAAATGACATTTTCTTGAGGACTTCACCATCCTATTCTCCACATGAACCATGGCATATTAGCCCCCTCCCCCCCCCACCATAATAAGGCATTAACTGCTAAGTCCAGATCCTAAGTGAGGGCTTTTCATTTGCATCCACCAGGTTTTCTGTTCATCTCTTCTTTCCACTTTGTCTCTCTTGCAAAAAATTTTGCAGGCTGAAATGAAGAAAACATTCAAGATCCAACAGGAAATGAGACCTTGTAAGATATTTCATCATGTTTGTTGCAGCACAAAGCAACACAAAGAAAAACAAAAATTGTTTCTAAAAGAGAACACAATATCCCTGAAATGACACGATAAAATGAGGAAAATTAAACTCAAGATGTTGTACAAAGGGAAAACCTCAGCCTAGTTGTTGAAACATGCAGATGAAATCTGGTGTTCCTATAGCCGGGAAAGGTCACTGGGAATACACGACCTGCCCTAGATCAGGGAGGTTTTGTGGAGGAGAACTTCAGGAACTGTCTCTCTCTGGAAGAACTCAGATATATGCAGAACAGTATTCTTCTAGATTCTTTGTTTCAAGTGCATAGTTTTTCATTTTCCTGTTCAGTGTGTGCTTTCAGGTACTGTCAGTGCCAGCAGTGGACCCTCACTGCAGGGAGGCAGTCGATTCTGTGCTGCACTTGTGTCTCGCAGACATCACACAGCATTACCATTAACTGAAACAAGACACCTCCACCCTCAGGCCTCTGAAGTTCTTAGTTTGTCTAATTCCTTGAATTATTGTTTATAAATAATATTATGTACTTGACCACTTTTATTTATTCTTTCTGTGATGTTTCCTTGCCTCCCATTATGACACAATTCCCATCAAAATGGCTCTATTTGATAGCATTATGGACTATTATCTGTTTCTGTTTTCAAGCCTGTGAGTAGCACTATGCCAGGAGAATCCTTTACAAATCTACTTAGAAAATAATTCTGGTGCAGATTGCCTTTACCCATTGTCATGGTCAGAACAGTAGCTTCAGACAGAGAGAAAGCCTCCCACTGATTTACTGGGTGCAGAAAGGGCCTCCTTGCTTTCTGAACTCCTCAAACAGGAGTCTAGGTGCACCTGAATCCAATCTTAGCCACAAAGGTTTAGATCTAAAGTATTATATAGGTGTAACTGAGCCTTTATACTCCTTAATCCCGCAGGATTAAGGATGGCAAACCAAATATATTTATATCAATAAAATAAATTATTGATTTAAATTGATGATGATGATGATTAGACTAGAAGATGTTAATCAGCATTATTTAGTACACAGTATAGGTAGCTAAAACTAACTATAATGTACTAAGTATTGAAGCAATGTTGAAGCAGTGATGTCAATTTTATGAAAATATTATTAAGTAGAGATTGATGTCACTCATGACCCATGTAACACATACCAGTGACTGCGGGCCAATCTCTGTCACTCAGACTCAACGGGTAGCCTTGAGGGACGTCCTCACTCAAGGGAGTAAATTCCACACACACTTCAAGAATGGGTATGTTAGAAGAACCTGCCATGAAAAGGTGGGACTGAGCTTTTATATGATAAAGTGATTTATTTATCAGTCGTATATCGCTAGGCCAGCTATGTCAGCTCAGAGGCTTTAAATAAGTGCTATCACAAGTTGGTTCCTTTATCAGGAACTTTTCCACTTCCTGATTGGTGCAAGCTTCTGTCAGGAAACCTTGTTCTCAGAATGTCTAACCTTGAGATTAATGAGCTAGGCTGGGCTCAACATGCTTCAACACCAACAGCAGTGTGACCTGCATTCTCCACCCATCACTGATAACTTTTGCAAATAAGGTATTTTTGGAGCTGTTTTACCTACATATAGGCAGAGCAGCCTGCTACACCCGTGTTACCTTACTTTGATTATTTTATGTTTCTTTTATTCTCAAAATTGCATATTCTTACACGTTGTAATGCTGAAAATTCCACCTGGGATTAAGACATTGAGTAGTTTGAAAGGAGTCTTTGCAACTTGCCTGTTTTTCTGTATAGGCTTTTATAACATTCTGAAGAACTAAATTCTAAATCTCTTGACTGGTGTATCTTCTGTTCAACTATCACAGATTTCTTGAAAATGGTACCTTAGGAGTATTACAACCTGTACAACTTTTCCTAAAGTGGAAATCTAGGTACCTCTGCAACAGCTTAGATGTACATGACTCTGGCTAATACATTTTCCTCAGAAATGTCTGACACAGTTTATTTTCTTGCCTATCAGTGCACAGTTTAAGAATTATAATTGAATTATCAGGAGTGTTAATTTCTGTTCCACGTCCTTCAAAACTAGTTTGAACTATGCAGTGTGAGCTTTTGTGTGTGTTGTATCTCAGGGCTGGAATAACATAAAATCCCAGCAGAGGGACCCCTCATACCTTATAATGCACATGTTGTGTTCGTAAGAGTCTTTTGTTCCTGTATGAGTATTTTGTTCTCACACAAATTTTTGGCTTTTTCAATCTGCGTGAAAATTGAACTTTAACATACTAGATTTCAAAATAGCATGTAACTTGTAAAAAAAGTGCTTAGGGTTTTTCCTTGTCCTAGGAAAAAAATTGTAAATAACAGGAAACAAGGGTGTTGTACTAGGGAAATATAATTTATAGAACAACAACAAAAAAATCTTAAATATTAATTCAACAGTCTATAAATAAAATTTATCTACCCACTGGTTCAACCAGTCTTATCTCACATGTTTTCATGTTTGAAATCTAGAACCTACATTTTAACTGTCGATTTTAAAAGAAGGCCTTAAGAATTTATGCTGGTCACACCTCTCCCAGCTGTGATAGACTCAGTGTTTGGGTTTAGCACTGCAGATGAGTCAAGTTGTCTAGGTAACAATCTGCTGCCTTTACTGAGCTTATTTTAAGTATTTTCTTATATGATTCAAATCTTTTTCAATCAGGTCAATATGGAGCCTATGGAGACACTAAAGATATTACAATAAACCTGAAGTATATAACATTTTTCTATTGATTTATGTGTGATTTTAGTAATATTCTACAAGCTGCTTTGTATACTGCATTTTGACTGCATTGCTGCTTATATTCAGAGCAGGAAAAGGCTAATGTGAGGCCTATAGGATGCTCAGACATTTTGTGTCTGTTTTTTGCAGTTTCACCAGTACCGTTAAATCCTAAATGTACGTGATCCATCTCTAGAATTTGTCTATTTGTGCTGTCAAACGCTCAGATGTTGGGTCTATCTGGATGCTGACCTCATATTTGGTAGGCGGTCCTGAAGTTCAGCAGCAGAGCATGTGCCCCTGCACACACAGTCATGCACTTGCACACACACAGAGCAGAGAGCATGAGAGCCTGCTTGCACGGAAAATAGGTAGAAATAGAATTTAATGGAGGTGTCAAGTACAGGACAACAAACCTGCCACCTGCTTAGCTGTGACTTGCCCTCTTTTAGTCTGTCATCTTCAATTTTCCATGCCTGCTCTTCCCCAATCCACCTTGATCCCTGCCACTACCTTTGTCCTTTTCCTGAAGTATCCCATAGTAAGGCCTTCATATTCCTACAGTCCCCTCAAAATGCCCCGTAGTAAGTCTCATGCAGGGCCACAAGCCTCTTCAAATATTCTGTAAGATGTTTGGTCTTTCCTATGAGCCCCCAGTCATGTTGTTTGCTTTCACATCAGTTGCAAAGTGCTGGCTGACCCTTTCACAGGCTGCACAGGTGGGTCCTGAATGGCACATCGGGCAGTGGGAACTCTGGCCCTTGCTATTGTCTCAGTTATCTGCTGCCGGTCACAGTTCATGTCCTGTTTTCAACTGATAAATTATTGTGTTCCTTCACTGTGTCTCTTGCACTGAACAGTCATTAACTAAACACCTTTCTGAGCCAGCTGTCCTTGCAACCCAGATAACCTTGCCCTGTTAATGTCAACTGTACATGCACTGCGGAAGAAACTCCCTAACTAAATTCTTCCTCTGTGTCATCATTACAAGGATGCTCAGAGTCTCAAAGAAATCATAAAATTTCTACAGTCCATCAGGTCCTATGAAATGAAATGAAGAAATTATACATCAAGGAGTAGTTGGCTGATTTAGGCATTAGCATTAGCTGCAGCTTTTCTCTCAGTGAGACGGTTTCTCTGTCCATCATGGTGGTTTTGCATGTTCTTTTGCATTCTGTGCCACAAAAGGAAAAAAACCCCAAACTTCTAGCCTTAGTCCAAGGCAAAACAGCAAAGGAAAATGAGTGAACTAGGAAATGTTAATGCATTAAATACAGAATTATCTTAGGAAATACAGCAGGAAGAGGATTGAAGAGGCCATCTGTTCCATCCCTCTGCCCCAGCTCAGGCCTGACTACATTTGAGACATTCATTTATAGTAGCCTGGCTAACTGGTAATTAAAAAGGTCAAATTACAAAGCTTTTATAAAACCTCCTCATCTAATCTGTTACAATCTCAACTATTCTTTTTGTATAAAGGTTTCTCTTATGTTCTGAAGTAAATCTCCCTTAACTCAGTTTTAAATAAATTAGAATAACCCACCAGTCTCTTAGTCTGTTGCTGAATTAGTGCTGCTATTTAGATTGTTGATGTGAAAGTATCCACACTGATGCTGTGAAAGGAAGGCTTAGCTCTTGTAGTTTTTGACAAAAGACTTTTGTAGCAGAGTTGTATCACGACCAAAGGGAAAAAAAAAGAAGATAGAAAAGAGTGGATTCTACTCTGTTGCAACTGGATCTCAATTCTAAGCCTGGCATCCAAAGAAAGAGAGTTTATGTAATCATTGTACTTGTTTGTCTGTCTGCTAAATTCAAAATTTTGTAATGCAAAAAAAGAAACACACTTTTTGAGTAAAGCCAAGAATTTATTGTTGATACAATTTAAATCTCAACAGGATGATCAAAGGAATTGCTATATCTAATTAATGCGGGGGAAAAAAAAGGTCTATTTTTTCTCACAAAGAAAGCAGGAAGCAGGGTGTTGCACATTCATTGCCCCCACACTCTGTGCTGGGAGAAATGGTGTTGATGATGGGGTTTCTTCCGCTTTGTCAGGTAAGTATCGTGTTGATGGTTTCTTCTTCACTTTAATCTGTTTTTATGTTTTCTGACACAGATTGAGGCCTTGTTCATAGTTAATGTCTACAACATCATACTGCATCCAAATTTTTTATGTAAACTGTTTTAGAAATATTAGATGCTTTTTCTTTGCTTTTTTGTGACCCTTAAAACCAGTTTTGACCAGCTCCATGTGTCCATATCTTAACTAACTACTACAGAATTACCTGCATCCCTCACATCTCCAGTGCTACCCTGTGACCTCTTTCTTACCACCCCCATGCCTGTTCTTTCTGCTCTACAATGCATCCTGTGTCTGCACTGTCATACCATCCCTGTGCTGCTCCACCACTACAGCATCATGCTGAAAAGGCAAATATTTCCCTCTACACAGAGGAGTTATTTTTTACTCTGTCTATGGAAAAGCTGTGGTTTACCATTGAAAGATAGGCAAATATAAAACTACTTTGGCGTAGCAACCCTTCCACATTGAAAAATTGCTATTACATCTAAACAAGCTGGAAGAAAAGTCCAGCCAGGCCAAGTTCAAACCAAAGTTTGAACTGACTGACCGTTCAAACTGACTGACAAAGACTGAGCCTCAGTTCCAGGCTTGAAAAGCCTGCTCAAGCCTGTAGCCTGCTACTGGCAGTGGCAGTGATATATTTCTGGGTCTGCTGAGCTATAGGGACCCTCCCTTACTGCCTTTGGACTTTCAACCTGAAGGTTAGAAATCCAGAAACATGACAAGAGAGTACCAACAGTATCCTGTGAGAAAAGGGTCATATGGGAGGTACAAAAGTCTGTGACCTCCTTAGCCTGCCAGGGGACCCCCAGCCCCCAGGTGCTTGCCAGGTACTCTCTGTGCACAGCTCTGAACCAGCACAGGCACCAGTGGGACACAGAAAGGAGTTGGTGCTTTGTTGAGGTGGCAGTACAGCTCAGCAGAGCTGCAGTTAGGCTGCTTGAACTTCTGAAACAAAAAGTGGTCATAGAAAATCAGACACTTATCAACAGAACACTGGGCTATGGTGGCTCTCTTTGCAGGTTTGTGTTGTGTGAGACTGCAACTCAGATAACCTCCTGCCTGAGGACACCAACAGTAGCTTTAAAAGTGAGTTTTTACAAAGAATGTCTTTCACTGTTCTTTGTTGTTTGCCTCTGGACTGGCTGCATCAGCCATCCCAAATACAATTTATGGTACTGATTACAGCAGTGTCTGATTGCTTCATCATCATCAACATACTTTTTCTTTGTACATAATTCCTGTGATCGAGAGAAATGCTATTGTTCTGATTGTAGGGATGGGTATCTTAATCAGGGCTCCTCAAGATACTACAGGGGTGTAACTAGCAGCCATTCTTAAGCAAATAGGTTTCCAGAGACTTATGACATGTTCAAAGTCATGTGGAAACTGCACAGATTCTACATCCCATGTTAAGACCTAAACCTCTTCTTCTCCCTCACACACACAGAGTTCTCTTTTTATGTTCTCTTTATTTTCAAAGGAGCTGTACTTCTTGGACTTTCTCCTGTCCTTGACTTCATAGGCACTGGTAGGGGAAGGAAATTTCACTGCTCCATACAAAGGAAAATAAAAGTAATGACTGTTGAATCTAGTTTTGTGTTGTGGGCTTAATGAGACTTGGTTTCATACATTCCTAATTTTTTCACAAGAATGTGAAAAAAACAAACTCATGTAGTTAGGAAAGCAGAGTGAATGACACTAGAAGCTTCCTCCTCTGAGCCTTCCTCTAGAAGTAGAAAACTGGTAATGAGTTGTTCCATGAACATGACCTTTTGCAGATTTTTGCACTTTTTTTTTCATAATTTCCCAGCTCTTCCATGACACTTATCACTGTCTTGCAATGCTGTGTAGCACTGCCAGTTTCTGCCATACCTGTAGTTGCCCACGTAACTACTGTGCAGCCACTGCCAGGGCAGATATGCTGTGCTTAGCTCTGGTTGCATGTGTGGATTGTTTGAAGACATATTCTGGGCTCACAATCCCACTTGTCTTGTGTTTGGTAGTCTTTCCTTCTAAGAGGATATTCAATGTTTCTCTCTTTCTTCTCAAGCCACTGATATTTTTGCAAAGCTTGCAAGTTCTTCATATCTCTAAGGCCTCTTCTCCCTTACTAGCTGAAATTGGCTTGAAGTGATTATCAGAGGACTGCCACATGGACAGATGGACTGCCACATGGTAAAGTTACATAAGCCTTATTTTCTGAAGTGAGGAAGAAACAAAAGATGCTTAAAAACCCCAAACTACAAAACCCCCTCCAAAAAAGAACATCCATAAGAAAAGAGCAGTAGTTTTTCTATAGCTCTTCCTCTAGCACAGCTTGCACTGTGCTCTAGAGAGAAGGATAATGTTTATAAAGATAACCGGAACTAGTCATGCAAAAAATTCTGTTCTGAATCCTCTTAAGCCTGCAGTAGTATTTCTAAAACTCAGTTGAATCATTAAGAAGCAAAATCTTTCCTAAAGTTGGAAACTCTCTTTTCCCCTTATTCTCTCCATCTCTCACAGCATGATACCCCTGAGCTCCTAAAACTTAGGTACTCGATCTGGGACTTGAAATTCCTTGCCTCCTATATCCATTTTTACCATTTTTCAGTGCAATGGCGTTTGTGTTTTATGAAGCTCTGAAACTTTGCTATTTCAGCAAGTACAGGAAAATACTGACTTCATAAAATTCCTGGACTAGTACACAAAGAAACAGAAAAGGCCAATAAGACAGAAATGTGTTACCTACAGGCAAGCCTACATTTCAAAGACATTTTTTCTTTCTTCCTCACACACACATACTTTCATCACAAACTTGGTATCTCTAGACTATGAGTATGAAGGAGCACTATGGTCTAAAGAATCTCAGTGTGCTGATAGAAAACTCCTGAGAGGCTAAATAATCATGATCATAAAAGAGATTATTGTATATATGGCTACTGATTGGATTGTTGTGTTCAAGTGCACAAGTGTGTTTTGCCAAAGCAAATTTTGCAACCAAAAATCATAATTTTACACATTTGAAATTTTCTGCTAGAGAAGAAATTACTCATTTCCAGATTGATTTTATTTTCTAAAAGGAAAATGTTAAGGTGGTAATTTGCTTTGACTTTGTTGATCTGATTTGAATATTTTTCATCTTGTTGAACTGAGACAATGCATTTGAGTCAGTTTGAGAAGAGGATAAAAAAATATATGAATCAGTTATATTGCTCTGTCAGCAAATGGCCTGTGAGCTGCTGTCAACTGTGCCTCCAGACTGGCTCTGTTGGCAGGACTTTCTGGAGAATGAGGGCTGAAATGATACAGACAGATATCACTCTCAGCTGCACGATGCTCAATAAAGAATGTAAGTGAGCATGGGAAAAAATTGGACAAGGAACTTTCAACTAAAATTTAAAAAAAAACAAAATGCCCGTATGGAGCAAGTATTTTTGTTGTGTAACTGACTCAAGATTCCAGGCTGATCCAATGACCGAAACAAGGCGCTTTTTTTAGAAATATCTGTAATAAAACGGATTTTCCTGCAGAGATATGCAATCAGGAGAAGTAATAATTAGTCCACTGCTTTGGTTGACATGGCTGTATCTGACTACTTAACTGTGCTATGTGAAATTGTCAATGATATTAGTTGTATCCATAACTGCACCCTAAATGATCTCCACAAACTTAGCATCAGAGGAGACGTCACCCGTGTGGCTGGCATCACTTAAATAAAATAGAAGGGGGAAAAAAAAAAGAAGAAGCGAAGAAGCAAAGAAGCAAAAGATTAAAAAAACAAAGAGAAGAGATGAAAAGCAATTAAATTTTCATGTAATAGCTGAGATATGAGAAAGGGTAAATGTTACATTGGAATTTGGTGTGTGAAGAATTTAATCTGTGAAACTGATCCTGTGTTATCTTCACCTGGAGCCTCAGTCTGTGATATTAAGTAAAATGAGTGTCTAATCACCACTGAAAATTAACTTAGCTCAGTTCATATCCCTCCGTTTTACAGATTCCGTGTGATGTCGTGGACACTAGAGGGAAGCACATCACTGAGCTACAGCAGTCTGTAGCACTGAAGAGAGAATAGAACAGCCCTGTAATCATGGACTCTTTCATTTAATGGCAACATTAAAATTTTTCCGGGAGAAAACACAATTAGTGGACTGAGGGAATGAATGTAGGTTATGAGGATATATCCTGTAATGGATATAAATGTACTTTAAAACTTTAGTTACTGTTGTGGATCATGGGCAACCAAGCAATTTATATATTAAACTAATCACAGGTAGTGCTTTTATGTCACGGTTTCATCTTTCCTTCTTTTCTCCTGCAGTTGATGTTTCCTAATTTAACATGTTCATCCTTTAGTACAAGTAAAAGGAAAAAAGTCTTTAGGGTCTGATTCACTATCTTCTGTAGTTTTTATTTCTGGCTTGACACGGTAAAGGAAAGTCTTGTCTAAAGAAGCTTTTTTTTACTTTGTGCCAGAGTTAATGACTGTAACGTATTGGATCTCATGCACAATTCATGAGAGCTGATTTAGCATTAATGCAGGTGCACAGAATGGCTGGAGCTGTTCACCTGCTCTCCCTGATGGAGGCAAAATGCTGCTGCGATTTCTAACAAGGGGAAAGTGGAGGAATGAATCAGGAAGATAAAATGTATAATATATAATGTATATATAAAAGTGGCTTAAAATGCACTGTAAATGATTTGCACATAGCTGGTGAAATACCCTTCTTTGGTGTCCGGGTAATCATCTCATCAATGCTAAGATACAAGGCTCGATTGCCATCCTGTTGGCAGCCCCCTGAAGAAAATTAGGACTTGATCCTTCTGCCAGCAGAATCATTGGCAAGCAATCATATGCACAATATGCTGCTCTAAATGCAATCAGAGAAATGTGCATTTGACTTAACTTGGTAAAACTCTTCAGCTGATAATCACCTGCTGACTTATAACCACCTGATAACTTGTCACTTCTCTAACTGATGTTCTTATAATATATAGAGAGAAATTCTAGTAAAGTAAGAAATTTTTTTTATCCCCATGCTTATTCATTGAAAATAGATTTTGGTCTGTTGGTTCCAGTAGCCTTCACAGCTGCTATCAAAATTGGTTTTCTCTTAAACTGGTCTTATTATAGAGTCATAGTATTTATGGGACTGAAATTATTTTCTTCCAAAATCGATATTGACATGCATTTACCATTCCTAAATGCTGCAAGTCTGTATAAAGAACTCAGTCACTATGTCCTGTTTAGCTTCTCATTTCAGCTTTTTAGCTTTCACCCTGCTGAGGAAATATCTAAGCTCTTGGAATTGATATGGCTTGTTTTGACTAGAATTATAACTTTTAGTTGTTAATGTTAAGTAGAACTCCAATAAGTAAAGAAGGCTCAGGGGAGATCTTACCAATGTACATAAATACCTCGAGAGAGTGTCAAGAAGATGGAGCCAGGCCCAGTGTCAGGACCAGAGGCAGCAACAGAAGCTCAGGAGGTTCCCTCTGAACATCAGGAAATTTTCTCAATGTGACTGTGACGGTGCTGGCACAGGGTGTTCAGGGAGGTTGTGGAGTCTCCATCCTTGGAGCTACTCAAAAGCTGTCTGGACATGGTCCTGACCATCCTGCTCTGGCTGACCCTCTGGTGAGTAGCAGCATTGGACCTCGTGAAAGACTCTTACCAACCTCACCTGTACTGTGGTCCTGAGATTCTATCAAATATATGAGCTGTCATAAATGATCACCTAGGAATCACAAATAATCTCAAATTATGTGTTACTTAAAGGCAATTCAGANTAAAAGTGTTTTGCATGATATTAAAATTTTCAGAAATGTTATACTCTGTTTGGGATAAATTTTGAAACTTACTATAGATTAGTAAGGGTAGGATTTTTATAGTAGGGTTTTTTTCTTCAGACTCAAATTTTTAGGACTTGATCTCCCAGACTACCAAATAGTCATTCTGAACTTTACTGGCAGATAAAATTTAGAAGCTAATTCACCTATTAGTGGATACAATGTTCTATGCCACTGGCTTCATAGAAGCTTCCATTTGATGCTGTCAGTTCTTCAAAATGAGCAAGTAGGTAAAAAGATTCACATACCACCCATAAGCATTTTAGAAACTCTTTCAAAGTTGTGAGGTTTTTAATTTAATTTTTTTTTAATCTCTCTGGAGTATGCAGAGATATGCCTTTGCCAACTAAGACTTTTTATGGTGCAGTAGATGATCCTACTAGTTCTCTAGAGGTCTGCAGAGCCTTCCAGTGAGCACAGATTCATACAGAGAATTTGGCCAAGGTCTGTTGTATGTTTGCTGACAGCTGGAGAGGGATCAGAGAAGGTAGAAAGAGATGGAAGTTTCTCACAAGAGAAGACACTAGTTATTGGAATGTCATTGTTAAGGCAACATCTAGAGATGTTTAATACAGAGGGCAGCACATACACACTGGTGGTCTGTTGTGGCAGATCTGACTTAATCGTCATGATCCACATAAGTACCACACATATCAATGAAAGTACTACTGTGACTATGACTGCCATTATCTGTCCATCATTTTCCTGGGCCAAAAATAAAAGGTGCGAAAGGACAAGAAGATATCACCAACTTGTGTTCTGAGCAAGCCCAGAAATCTTTATTTAAGATTATGGCTTCATTTCCTTTCCTATCAATTTTGCTTCTAATTCCATCACACTGGTCTTCTATCTTTTACCCTCCTTTTGTACAATAAGAAC